>JAWHQI010000286.1:3000000-3502500 GCA_033032865.1 Dactylorhiza incarnata | reverse complement strand
TGGGGAGAGAAGTCAATTCATTTCCGTTATCTCCAATTTATTACTTTGAAGTTTCTCTCATAAAAATCTCTTGCTTTTCCAACTCCCCCATTTAATTCCATGGATTGTTTACTGCTCCTTTTCAATTCCAGCCGGCTACAGGCTACAGCTACCTTCATTATGCCTTTAAATAAACCTTTTGTTGTCCGATGCTGCAGACTGGAAATGGCGTAGATCGGAGGATTCTTCCGATTCACGTCAATCCAGCAACAGCCCTTTCAACAGCCCAGAACGTCGCCGCCGCCTTCTTCCGCCTGGGCCGCCGCCGCTGTTCTCTGTCACATCAGGGAGCGCCGCCGCTGTTTTTCCCCGGCACCCCGTCGCCGCCGCTGTGTTTGTTTGAGCTGTCGACACCTCCTGCGTCGGATTTTCTCGACCGCCTAGCCAGTTCTTCTCCTCCCGGCCACCAGAAAGCCTTCGTCTTTCCTGTCGCCCACCACCAGCGAGCTCGCTCCTGTGAGCTTGTGCAAAACCTGACGTCTTCCTCCACTACATTTGTCCCCAGTCCTACTCAGCCCTCCACACACCTTCCAGCCAGTCCCACGATCCCCTGCCACCACCAAGTCCCGTCCAGCCACCAGTCCAGTCCACCCCGGTCAACTGTGCCGCTCCGGCCTGAAACAGAGAAAAGAAAAGCAAAGGTATCGAAATCTGCTCCCCAACTATTAGGATAAAATTTATGCAATTACATTTGAAGTGATCTACAAAATTGCCGCTCATACTCTCTCACTTTCCGCTATCGTAAATTTATCCATCGCGATTCTTGCAGTTAGTAGCCGAAATCCGCTTGCGGCGTGAACAAACTCGCATTAGAATTCTCCGCCACTCGTTTAAGCACGTCGTAACAGATAAAGATTTTAACTAGCTCAGAACCCTCCCTCTCGGGTTCATTTTTGCTAAACTAAATTCATAACCGGCACCATAATTTTCCAGTTATAATTTTTTCTAAAAAAAAAAACAAATCAGTTCACATCAGTTTGGTATCAAAGCGTGTTGATTCACTTCTAGCGTGGATCACCGATCGTGATTATCTTTTCAAAAATTATATTTTTAAATTTCTTTTTATTAGAATTTTAAATTACTATTTTCTTTTTTCAAAAAAAAAGAAATTTTTAGGTAAAAACAAATCAGTCTTTTTATTTTATATATATTAAAAAAAAATTTTAAAAAAATGGAAGGTCGCGTGGATAAAATCGAAGCGAGCGTCGAGGACGTGAATCAACGCATGGGTAACCTCACACAAATGGTCGAAACACTTACCACCCAAATGGGTGCCCTCACACAAGTCATGAACGGATTACGAACGACGGTCAACAATCTTGAGGCCGTTAGGCACCTAGGATTAAATCCACCACCCCCACTGATCCCTGAAGAGGGAGCAATCCCTCAACCTCCTGAGCTTTTGTCGCCACGTCCTGAACCACGAGATCATCCTCGTTGGGATTCAGGCGTCAAATTTGACGTAGGCGATTTCGAGGGACGAGTAGATCCCGAAGGTTGCCTTGATTGGTGTGAGCGTATGCAGCGGTTTATGGCCTGGAAACAGACGCCACTTAATCGCCAAGTCGAGTATGCCGTCCTTAGGCTCAAGGGTCCAGCACTAGTCTGGTGGGGTCAGGTAGAGCGCACTAGGTTCACATTAGGATTAGAACCAATCACCACCTGGGCCGAATTTAAATCAAATGCGAAAAAGGTATGTTCCCACGGATTTCCTCCAGAACCTTCACCGAAAATTTCACAATATTCGTCAGGATAGACTCTCGGTGGATGAATATACCAACGAGTACCTTACCCTCCAGTCTAGGTTAGATGTCTGAGAAGAAGATGATATGACGGTTGCCCGGTATCTCGACGGTCTCCGTTACGCTATTCGTGAGCAATTGGAGCTTCACGACTTTAAGAACTTAGAAGAGGTCTCCAGTAGGGCCCGACGAATAGAAACAGTGTTACAAAAGAAAGCTACAACGCCTCGGAATTTCGATAGGGCGTCTAGTGTTACAACACAAAGCACAGCGTCTAAATCTCCAATAGCCAATCGTCCTTCGGGGTCCACTAATATTTCTACTACACCTCATGTCGCCTTCAAGGGTAGGGAGCCTAGTGGTTCTCGACCCAACACTGGGGGTTTTCGTTGTTTTAAGTGTATGGAACTTGGACACAAATCCTCCGAGTGCCCGCGTAGGCAGTTTGTAGCGGTAGCCGAGACGGAAGAAGAAGGTCGTGAACCCGAGTATGGAGTCTTTCTTACAGATTCCCAACCAGATTCCTTAGTCGACGACGAGGTAGAGGTAGAAGGAGAGTATGCTGAACAGTTGGTTTGCGTTATGCAACATAGCCTTCTCACCCCGAAAATTTCTGGAGAAGACGAATGGCTGAGGCATAACATTTTCCGCACCACCGCCCGCATTCAGGGACAATTCTGTTCCGTCATCATCGATAGCGGTAGCATGGAAAATTTTGTATCTCAACGCATGGTTGAAAAACTCAAACTTAAGACACAACCTCTAGGCAAACCGTATACGTTGTCTTGGGTTACTAGTTCTATGACTATACTCGTCACGCACCAGTGTCTAGTTGAGTTTTCCATTGGTAGTTTGTACCAGGATTCTGTTTGGTGTCACGTCGCGACATTAGAAGTTTGTCACATCTTGCTCGGACGGCCATGGCAGTTTGATAGGCGAGTGAATCATGATGGAGCAAGGAACTCTTATGCTTTTGATCATGGAGGGCGCAAGATCGTTCTTTTACCCCAGAAGAACGGGCCTCTACCAAAAGCCATAGAACACTCATCATCTAGTGAGAATACACCGCCTCCTATAGCTGCGATTTCGTTTCCTTCAGCGCATATGCTACTTTCTGGGACCCAATTCCAGGAAGAAATGAGGAAAAGTGATGTTATTTACATCTTAGCCGGTCTAGATTCCCGACTAGAGTCCACGGAGATTCCTGATAGAGGACGCCCACTGATTACTGAGTTTGCTAGCATTATGCCCGAGGAGCTTCCGGATCATCTCCCGCCCATGAGGGATATACAACACTGTATCGATCTCATTCCCGGAGTTAGTCTCCCTCATCTACCACACTATCGTATGAGTCCTAAGGAGCACGAAGAGTTACACAGACAGGTCACCGACTTGATCAAGAAGGGCCATATCAGGGAAAGCATGAGTCCTTACGCCGTTCCTGCTCTTCTTGTCCCCAAGAAGGATGGGACATGGCGCATGTGTGTGGATAGCCGCACAATAAACAAAATCACTATCAAGTATAGATTTCCAATTCCCCGATTGGATGATATGCTCGATATGCTTAGCGGATCCCAAGTTTTCTCAAAAATAGATCTTAAGAGCGGTTACCATCAAATCCGGATCCGTCCCGGGGATGAATGGAAAACCGCCTTCAAAACTCGAGAAGGACTGTACGAATGGCTTGTGATGCCTTTTGGCCTCTCCAATGCCCCAAGTACCTTCATGCGACTCATGCATCAAGTTCTTCGGCCTTTGATAGGAGTTTGTGTGGTTGTTTATTTCGACGACATCCTTATATATAGCACGGATGCCGACCAACATTTGTGTCATCTTCGGCAGGTTCTCCAAATCCTTTTGGAGAACAAGCTATACGTGAATCTCAAAAAGTGCACATTTTTGACCAATAGTTTAACCTTTTTAGGGTATATTGTCTCTTCCGAGGGTATCAAAGTCAATCCTGAAAAGATTCAAGCTATTAACTCTTGGTCGAGTCCTAAAACCATCACCGAGGCTCGAGGCTTCCATGGATTAGCCTCTTTTTATCGCCGGTTTATTCGAAACTTTAGCACCCTTATTTCCCTTGTGACTGATTGTCTTAAGAAGGGTCATTTCGTTTGGACCGAGGAAGCCGAGCGTGCTTTTTCTCTTGTGAAAGCTAAGCTACTAGTGCACCCGTACTGGCACTTCCAGATTTTGATAAGATATTTGAGGTAGATTGTGACGCCTCGATTATTGGGATTGGAGCTGTTTTAAGTCAAGAGGGGCGTCCCGTTGCCTTTTTTAGTGAAAAATTGAATGAGGCAAAAACTCGTTATTCCACTTACGATCTTGAGTTTTATGCTATTATTCAAGCTCTACGCCACTGGCGACATTATTTGATTCAACGAGAGTTCATACAAAATTCTGATCATGAAGCCTTACGTTATCTGAACTAGCAAAAGGAGGTCCGTCGTCATGCCAAGTGGGCGGCATATCTCCAAGAGTTTACTTTCCACCTGAAACACAAGCCTGGTGTTTCCAATAGGGTCGCCGACGCACTTAGTCGTCGAACTCATGTTTTAGTTACATTAAAACCGCATATCATCGATTTAGACTCACAGAAGGAACTTTATTCTTCTGATCCTTATTTCAGTGAGATTTGGGCTTCATGCCAAGTTACCGGGACCGACCCTACGGCGACATTTATTCTGAACGAAGGATTTTTATTTAGGGGAACCCGCCTTTGTATTTGTGAAGGCCCACTTCGGTCTACCCTACTTAGTGAGTTACACTCCTCCGGTTTAGGGGGTCATGTTGGTCAAGCTAAACTTTTAGATCTTGCTGGTACTCGTTACTATTGGCCTAGAATGAAGGAAGATATTGTCAACCTGATTCGCACATGTAATACTTGTCAGTTGTTCAAAGGTCATGCACAAAATACCGGATTGTACACGCCCTTAGCCATTCCGGAAAGACCATGGGATGAAGTCTCCATGGATTTTGTAGTGGGATTACCTCGAACCAAAAGAAAGGTAGATTCGATTTTTGTAGTCGTTGACAGATTCTCAAAAATGGCTCATTTTATTCCTTGTGAAAAAACTTCGGATACTACCCACATCGCTAATATTTTCTTCCGAGAAATTGTACGCTTACACGGGATTCCCCGCACTTTTACCTCTGACCGTGACACTCGATTCATGAGTTATTTTTGGAAAACGTTATGGGGAAAATTAGGGACCAAGTTAGAATTTAGCAGTGCTTATCATCCCCAGACGGATGGGCAAACTGAGGTAGTGAATCGAAGTTTGGGCGATTTTCTTAGATGTTTGGCAGGAGAACATCCGACGCAGTGGGATTTGGTCATTCCGCAAGCTGAATTCGCATACAATAGCTCAAAGAATCGCTCTACCACCAAGTCTCCTTTTGAGGTGGTCTATGGCTACCCGATTCCTCTTCTACTAGATCGACATGCTCTTCCTTCTTTTGAAAGAACCTCTTTTGATGCTCTCGCTTACATTGATCACTTAAAATCATTGCATAAATTTATTGCTAATTGTTTGCGAGCATCTTCTGAGAAATATAAAGCTATAGCGGATGAACATCGCCGAGAATTATATTTCTCCGAAGGAGATTGGGTTCTTGCTTTTTTCAGGAAGGAGCGGTTTCCTATTGGCACTTATCACAAACTGCGCCAGCGGAGGTTCGGCCCTTTTCGGGTGCAGAAACGCCTTGGTTCAAATGCTTATCTCTTAGATTTACCCGCTGATTTTAGAACCTCCCATATCTTTAATATTGCCGACCTTGTGCCTTTTTTTGGTGAGCCTCCAATTACTTCTTCCAGTACAACCTCTAAATTGACAAACACCAACCCACGTCCCCCTTCGACCCCTTCCACACCTATCACGGAGGAGATTGAACAGGTTTTGGATGTTCGAGAATTTCAGACGCGTACAGGCGCATATCAACGCTACCTTGTGTCATGGAAAGGTAGGCACATTTCTGACAGTTCGTGGATTAGTGCTGCGGAGCTTCGTCGTCTTCGCCCCGATCTTTCCATTGCAGGGTTTTGCTGTGACTCGACGGAGTCAAGTCCTTTCAACTTCGGGGGAATTGATGTGTCCACGGGTGCATCCCTTTAATTCCCTCGTTCACTTGTTTGTTTGTTCACGTGTTTTCTTGTTTATGTGTTTTGTTCGTCGAATTTTTGCTTGTTTGTTCGTCAAAAAATTGTTGAATGTTTGTCATGTTTTGTATGATTGTCACTTTCATGTTTTGTTTGCGGCCTGTTGGTCTGACCAACCAATAGGACCTTAAATAAATTGGTCCGTTAACGGTGAGTGAGAGGGTATGAAGGTAATTGGTTCAATTTGATTCAACATGAAATTGCATAAATATAAAAATTGCACAACTAATTTCAGAATATGTTTTTTCTGAAATTAATTGGTTGGGGAGAGAAGTCAATTCATTTCCGTTACCTCCAATTTATTACTTTGAAGTTTCTCTCATAAAAATCTCTTGCTTTTCCAACTCCCGCATTTAATTCCATGGATTGTTTACTGCTCCTTTTCAATTCCAGCCGGCTACAGGCTACAGTTACCTTCATTATGCCTTTAAATAAACCTTTTGTTGTCCGATACTGCAGACTGGAAATGGAGTAGATCGGAGGATTCTTCCGATTCATGTCAATCCAGCAACAGCCCAGAACGCCGCCGCCGCCTTCTTCCGCCTGGGACGCCGCCGCTGTTCTCTGTCACATCAGGGAGCGCCGCCGCTGTTTTTCCCCGGCACCCCGTCGCCGCCGCTGTGTTTGTTTGAGCTGTCGACGCCTCCTGCGTCGGATTTTCTCGACCGCCTAGCCAGTTCTTCTCCTCCCGGCCACCAGAAAGCCTTCGTCTTTCCTGTCGCCCACCACCAGCGAGCTCGCTCCTGTGAGCTTGTGCAAAACCTGACGTCTTCCTCCACTACATTTGTCCCCAGTCCTACTCAGCCCTCCACACACCTTCCAGCCAGTCCCACGATCCCCTGCCACCACCAAGTCCCGTCCAGCCACCAGTCCAGTCCACCCCGGTCAACTGTGCCGCTCCGGCCTGAAACAGAGAAAAGAAAAGCAAAGGTATCGAAATCTGCTCCCCAACTATTAGGATAAAATTTATGCAATTACATTTTAAGTGATCTACAAAATTGCCGCTCATACTCTCTCACTTTCCGCTATCGTAAATTTATCCATCGCGATTCTTACAGTTAGTAGCCGAAATCCGCTTGCGGCGTGAACAAACTCGCATTAGAATTCTCCGCCACTCGTTTAAGCACGTCGTAACAGATAAAGATTTTAACTAGCTCAGAACCCTCCCTCTCGGGTTCATTTTTGCTAAACTAAATTCATAACCGGCACCATAATTTTCCAGTTATAATTTTTTCTAAAAAAAAAACAAATCAGTTCACATCAGTTTTCCACGCTAAAAAGTCCAAGTGTAATCAACGAATATCTCTGAGACTGTTTGCGCGCTTAGTTCGCTCCCGAGCTAAGGTGGTTCAAGTAAACCGGTCTACCAAGAGCCCTAAGCGACCCGCAACAGTTTGGCGCCGTCTGTGAGAATGGATTCCCAACTACCGAACAAAGGATTTCCGAACGCAGTTCCCGCTTCACCGGAGTTCACGGAACCGGCAAGGGTGGACGCCTCCCCCGAACTATCTGATGCATACAGTTCCTCAATCCCTGAAGGCCCAACGAAAAGAGCGTCATCGCTGCACCAATCCAGCCCCAGTGGGATGGACCGACTAGCAAGCCGGCCCCTCTCACAGAGGGGCAGGATCCGAACGATATCGCGCACCAGCAAAGGCGATCCCCCCTGTCAGAGTCAATTTTGGCATACCCAGTCCCGTCATGGCTAAAGCTCCCGCACATCAAGGAGTTCCACAGAGCAGAAGACTCGTACATGCACGTTAATCACTTCTTCATGACGGTACGGACGTTCGGACTTCCCGACCAAATCAACTGCAAAATCTTCACCAAGACACTGCGCGGGAACGCCCTCCGCTGGTATCAATCCCTGCCAAACGGAGCGATTCACAACTTCACCGAGTTGTCCCAGCTGTTCGTTGAATGGCACGAAGCGCGCGCGCCAAGGATCCAAGAAGAAGAGCAAGAAAAGCCTGGCACGGACAAACCGCCCCGCCTAAGGGAGGCGGAATGGAGCACGCAGCAACAGAAGATCCGCACAAATTTTCACCAGGAGCGTCCCTGCGCATGGATGGACTTCGCCTTAGACGCGAGCATAGGCAGTCCACCCTGTGAGCTAAGGAGAGCGTTGGTAACTCACCGCATCTCCTTCAACATCCTATTCCTGACTGCCGTAGTATGGCTCAAACTCCTAAGCGGGAACCTCAAACTCAGGGCCAGCGATGCGGAGCTCCCAGACGGAACTACGGTACCCACCGTAGGAATCATCACCATCCCCGTCCAAGTAGGGATGCACGCAGAACCAGTCCAGTACGACGTTCAGTTCTTCGTCGCCGAGGCAGACTCCCCCTACGACGCAATATTTGGGAGCCTCTTACTGGACGCCCTGGACCACGACGTTTCCATGTCCGGACGCATGGCCAACAAAGGGAGTATCCTCAGGAACGCGATCCACGGTTTCAACACACCCGCCTCCAAGCTCCCTTGGATCAACAACGACCCATCGCCAAAACCGAAGTCTAAGAAGCAAGGCGCGCAGAAGGATCGCGCAACTCCCACGTTGGCTGAAAAAGCCAAATTTCAGGCATCAGCGAATCCACCGCAGTTTGATACATGCCGCAAGAGAAAGGGGCAGCAGCAGCAGTTCGAGAAGGCTGAACTGCTCACTCAGAACCAAGCAGACCGCTCCCAAGGGCTAGCAAATCAAGGCTCCCGGAGCTTCACCCCGCTGAATACCCCCCGCGAGCACATATTGTCTGTAATCAGCAATAGCAAGATCATCAACTGGCCCAAACGGCTCTCCCTGCACAGGGGAGATCAAGCCCAATTTTGCCACTTCCACAAAGGCTGAGGGCACCGAACAGAGCACTGTGCAAGACTGAAAGAAGAAATTGAACGCCTCGTCCAGTTAGGGCACCTGGAGGCTTTCCGTGAAGAGGCACAGAAGGATGCCACCAAAGACCAGTCGCCGGGTCACCGCAGCCCACCATGCTGAATAACCGAAAAAGCTCGAGCAAACGCAGCACAACGAGAGCTTGACGTTACCTCCTCTCTCATAAAATATAGTATCAGAAACTCACTGGCTCAAAAGCCGCAAGATCGCACTTGCGCATACTTTCTAGTTATATTATATCTGTTCTAAACTGTTCTACTACAGGAACCACTTCGGGGCCCTACCCCGGGGACTTTGCACCGCCGTCGATTGAAGGTTCGCCCTTCTCCTCCGCCGTCGAGTCCTGGTGTTGTAGGGGCCTGCCCCCTTACGTTCACCCCCGGTTTGAATACACCAGCAATTCACCGGCCACTTCGGGGCCCTACCCCGGGGACTTTGCACCGCCGTCGATTGAAGGTTCGCCCTTCTCCTCCGCCGTCGAGTCCCGGTGTCGTAGGGGCCTGCCCCCCTTACGTTCACCCCCGGTTTGAATACACCAGCTATTCACCGGCCACTTCGGGGCCCTGCCCCGGGGACTTTGCACCGCCGTCGATTGAAGGTTCGCCCTTCTCCTCCGCCGTCGAGTCCCGGTGTCATAGGGGCCTGCCCCCCTTACGTTCACCCTCGGTTTGAATACACCCGCTATTCACCGGCCAAGCCGCGAGCCAGACTCGTGCGAAAGCCGCAAGCACAGACTTGCGCAAACTAATTTTTTATGTAAAAGCCGCGAGCACAGACTCGTGCAAACTAATTTTATATATATGCAAACTAGTATAAAAGCCCCGGGCTCAGACCCGTGCAAACTCATCTGTAATTTTGAAAACAATCAAACTGTGCAGGTGCTAACAACCAGATTGACAAGATCATGCAGGAAAACAAGTACAACGCATGCAATAAAGGAGATACAACCACATCCGACAAACACACAAACAAACAACAAAGCTGAAAGCAGAAAATGAAAGATAAACAACATCAGTCCTAGGCCACGTCCGAGTAGTCATCCCCAGAAAGATCTCCGGCTCCGAGGCCTGCGGTGTCGCACCCGAACTTCCTCCCCATCATACGGAGAGTCTTCTGAATGCCTCTCTGAAAAGAGACTTCGCACTCGTCCGCTATCAGGGGCTCTACCTTCTTCGTCATCACCTCGGCGCGAATCTCTTCCACCATCTGGAAACGCTCTTCCGCAAAAGTGAGGGAATCCTTGTACTCGGCTACTCCAGTCGCCTTGGCCTCCTCAATACTCTGCTCGATCGACGACAACCGGTCCACCTCGCTCCATAGGAAGCCCAACTCCCCCTCCAGGCGAAACATTTCCCCTTGTGCGTCTGATAGTTGACGAAGGGCATCCTGGGCGAGCACCTTATCACCGCCGTACTCCGCTCGCAGCTTCTCGACTTCACCCTCCAACTGCTTTATATGAGATGCGTCACGGTCCCTCTTCCTATGCAAAACGGACATGTCACACCTCGCCACGCGTAACTCCTCCTGAAGAGCGAAGTAGTTGTCCTTGAGGCTCACATAATGATCGTTCCATGTGAGCGCAACGCTAGTCAAAGCCTCTGCCTGCAAACAAAAGTCGAACGGTTAGCAAGCGTAAATAAGAAAGGAGAGTAAACGCTGAGATCAAGAAAGAAGAGCTTCACTTACCGCACAAGCCATCACTTGAAGTGAGGAAGAAACTCGCTTCGCCGACATGAGGGGAGGTGGTGGCGGCAAATCCTCCGGCGGGACCCGGTCGGCAATAGGAGACGCCAAAATCTCCACCTCCGGATCGGATGAAACCGGCTCACTCCTAGGACGGCTCGGGCCGGCCTCGCAATCTTTACTCATAGGCGCCAGTGGAGCAGGGCGCGGACCGGAAGGGCCGTTCTTAATAACGATCTTCCTTTTTTTCCCACGATCTAAGGGAACAGCAGCCTCCCGCTCGGGATCCCAGGAAAGCCCCACCGAGTGCAGTCGACGTTCATCCACGCAACCAGAAATGGAAAGTAAGGCCTTCGACAGCCCCTCTCGGCCAGGAAAACCAGGGATAGGAAGGAACTCATCTTCCCGACCAGTCTGCCGGCGACAGCGTCCAGGAAGCGATCTCCATAACTCCGGTAGCTCCCATCGATTCCGGACATACCCATAAAGAGTATTCCCATGGCGGTAATCAGCCTTCGCTCCAAAGTGAAACCAGCTTTTGTTGCTCCGAACTTCGATACGACCGCCCGGGTCAGTAGAAACCTCGCACCAATCTTGAAGTTTTCCTTCGTCCCGAAAGGCGACTCGGCAGTCTCACTTTCGTTCTCACGAAAACAGACACAGCAGTCTCACTTTCGTTCTCACGAAAGCGGAAGCATAGCTCTCACTTTCGTCTTCACGAAAGCGGACAAGGCATTCTCACTTTCGTCTTCACGAAAGCGGACAAGGCATTCTCACTTTCGTCTTCACGAAAGCGGACAAGGCATTCTCACTTTCGTTCTCCACCACTCTCAGAAGGAAAAGACTTAGTTTTTTCCGAGAAGTGACCTGTCACCCTCGGAACGCTCTCTCTCTCTCTCTCTCTCTCTCTCTCTCTCTCTTTCTCTAATATTGTAACGAGCGGCGGCCTGTCGCGCTCGAATTTTAAATACCGGATTGTAATCCCGCAGAAGATAGTGAAGTTTGGTCGGCACAGCTCCGGCCACGTGGTTTTTTACTCTTTCTGGGTTTTCCACGCTAAAAAGTCCAAGTGTAATCAACGAATTTCTCTGTGACTGTTTGCGCGCTTAGTTCGCTCCCGAGCTAAGGTGGTTCAAGTAAACCGGTCTACCAAGAGCCCTAAGCGACCCGCAACAACTATATTTGGAACAAATATATTGAACACAAATAATAAGTGGTATTTTTCTAAACATGGATAATCATAAAACAGACACAAACCATTAGTTAAATGCTCAACGAATTGCCAAATCAAGAAGTTTAAATGAAAGTCATGCTAACCTGGGGAGCTCGGTAACCATCTTCATAAGCATTTTTCCATGTGGAGTGTTGCCCAAATGTAGGGCCAATTGCATGAGTGTTCTTGTATATCATTGCTATGAAATTAAGATTCGAGCAAACAAAAGTAGCTCCTAACTTAGTTATTGTTGCAGGAGAGAAATAAAAAAATGATCAAAATTGAAGATTGTATAATCAAAAGTACAATCTATCTACAACCAAACAATATTTCACCTAAAAATGAACATGGGCTAAAAGTTTTGCAGTAATAGAATTGAGACCAATAATATTTCATTTTAGATAGCATGTGTATATCACAGGCATTTTGTATGTGAATTTGGTAATAAACCACAAACAAACAGCATGGATTTAACAAAAAAAAAAAGGCAATGGCTGGACTTTGGAATAGATGGAAGCCAGACCACCTCTAATTGGGTATTTTTGTGCATGGATGAAATCAGTAACCTTCTCCTATGATAAAAATTATTCGAAAATGAATTTTCTGTCGTCCAAAGATGGCAGACCCACTATTATTATGTGCATCATAGATAAATATTAAAGATATTCACCAAGGTTAGATAATATAAAGTATATATATATTCAAATTAAATTCTATGTTTTGAACTGGTGGATTAGTCCTCGATTTTCTCAATGACTACCCAAATTGATTAATGCCTGGGAAATTAAGGTTTCTGACTGCTTCATATCTGAATGCAGGTAAGAAAATTAAATTAAGGTTGCTGGCGGGAGAACAGAGTCCTTAGAGAGGAACGAATAGAGTTTTAGGAAAACTATTATAGTTAGCATAGATAAAAGCATACATACCTCTCCATCCCTTTGAAAATTATTATGATAGTCGTGGTTGGTGCATTTCATCGAACAGGTAGTATTGTATTAATTTCTGGCTCAGTAATCACTTTGATTTTATATGCCCAGCAATCACCTTGAATTGAGAACGTTCGTGGAATAATGAAAGGGTTTAAACACTTTGAATGTAGTGCATTAGTTGACTGCAAAAGAAGAAGGAAGAACATACCTTGAGCAGAGGTTGGGAGGAGATCTTTTGGCAGGAGTTTCGATTGGCAGCTTGTGAGCAGCGACTGCAGGCAGAGCAGCACCTGGGAGGTTCTAAGCGAAAGGATGTTGCTCTTCGACAGTGGCGAGTAAAGGAGCACCTGGTATGCGAGTTGGCAGTGGGGTTTCTTTAGGTTTGTTCTTTTTGCGTGGAGAATAGAAGGATCAAGTGCTAAATCCCTCCTGCTATTTTAATGGATGCGTGAGACGAAGAGCGGAAGGCGCCTTCTTCTGAAATCGGGAAGAGAGAAATCGCGAGCTTTGAAGGATGTCGTTGTTGTCTAAATCAGTCGAGGTAGGAGGAATTGAGAAAATGCGTGACCGTCTGGAGTTTGGGAAGGAAAACAGGAGGGCAGCATGAGAAATACCGGGAGGAACTGGAAGAGAGGAGAAGCAGTCGGGGAGGAGAGGGTTGCGAGGAGCTAGGGTTGCGTGGAAATGAAATTCCGTGAGGCAGCGCCTGTTTAATATAAACGGTGATCATATGAGGAGGTTTAAATGGATTTTAGAATGCATCCAACGGTTTTTAAATTCACGGCTTTAAAAAGTCATCTTATACTTCTTTTTAGAATAGTACGAGTGACAGTGCACGGGGTCCCTCCGTGCTCCGCGCGACAGTACTCGCCCGCCTCACGGCGGGCTTCGCCCGTCCATCGTTTCTTAACTTAAAAAAACAGATTAAAAATTAAATCAGATTAAAAATTTGTTATTTTTAATGTTTTTTAATTTATTTATTTATTTAAAATAAATCTATTTGTTTTTCAAATTAACTATTATTAATATAAATAAAGGTACAGAGATTGAACATAAAGTCATCTTGGCATAGTGGATAGTAGTTATTAAAGTTCTGTGGTTGGTTCGGGTTCGAAACCTGACAAACGCATTTTCCCCGGATTTATTTTGACCCGACCCACCCGGCCCGAGTTGCCCGCCCGCTGCCCGCCCGCCCGGCCGCCCGTCCGACCCGCTCCGCCCACCGGCCCGCCCAGCCTGAGTTGCCCGCCCACCCAACCCGCTCCGCCCACCGGCCCGGCCCGCCCGATTTGCTTTGTAGGGTAGGGTACCCTACAAAAATTATAAGTTTAGGACATCATGGTAGGTTTAGGAGACCTAGGAAAAAAAATATGAACGGTCCTGATTCATTCATGCGATCGAACGGCCGAGATCTTATGATCTGATCAAATCGAACGGTTCAGATTGATCTGATGGGCTGCAGGTGTTACACCAAGGTTCAAAATATATTTCTTTGTATATATAGTATAGATATAGATGTATATATATGTATATATGTATATATATATGTATATATATATGTAGATATATGTGTGTATATATATGTGTATATATATGTGTATATATATGTGTATATATATGTGTATATATATATGTGTATATATATACGAGTGACAGTGCACGGGGGGTCCCCCCGTGCCCTGCGCGACAGTACCCTGCCTTCCCCCGGTGGGCGAAGGCTTCGCCCGCTCCCAATCACCTATATGTGAACTAAAGGACCGTAGAAAAACAATTCTTATGTAGTTGAATATATACGAACCAAACATAAACCAATCACCTATATGTATGGCGCTCATCAATTTAATTAAAAGGAATATTGCATTAAGAAAATGAAAATGTATGACCATGATTTCATCATCTCCCCCTCACAGCAAGGGTGTCAACTCTCTCCCTCTCACTCTCCCCTCTAGTACTTCTCCACAGAAAATGGAAACGATATTGGTAGATGTTAATTCCAATTGGGTACTATCACATACATTAAGGAATTGAGTTTTACGGTGAAAAATCAATCAGTGCAATTAAAGATAGAAAGCATGATTTAGAGAAAAAAATTAAAGATAAGAACGCATAGGTCAAGCATTGCACCTTGTAGATAGAAATTGTGGATTCGTGTATCTAAAGAATGTTTTTTTCTTTGACGGTATGCCTTTCCAGCCAGCTAAAGATGAAAAAGAAGTTTAAGGAGAAAAACAAAACAGAATAGGACTTCACATTTATGATTTTTTGGTTGTCCGCTCAGCAATAAGGTCAATAGCAACAACGAAGGAGATTAAGAAATGTCAATGATGTTGTAAATATCTGTGATAAAAAATTGTGAAAAAAGTAGATTAAAATGATGGTCGGAGGAGAGGTCGCACCTGGTGGGAGAGTAGCGCAGGAGACCGCTGTAGGAACCCTAATTTCTTGATCAGCGCTGGATTACTACTGCGAGCAATCGATCTATATTTGAGTTAGCGACCCGGAGTGATGAGATCTATATCTGTGGAGGAAGGTTCAAGCCGAGTGAGGAGACAACTGATCGAAATCTCTAAAAGAAGAAGACATTGTCTAACCTTGCTGGAGATGGAGTTGGAACTCCTCGACGGACATCAGAGCTGGCGGACCGGCGGTAGTCTTATTTTTCGACTGCTATCATGGATCGCGGTAAGACATGCGGAGGAGTCGGCGCTTGAACGATTTTGAACGGTAAAAGTTGTGTGAAGGAAGAGGTAGAGGGGAGCGTCGAGTGAAATGGGAAGGGCGAGCAGAGGCGCCTAAATGCTGATGTCGTTTTCTTGCGTTTTTTAGCACCGACGGGATTTGCACGGGAGTTGGTTGAATCCCCCACGATGAAGATGAGGCAGGATAAAATTGCAGTGGGCTTCCTCTGTCGTTGATGGAGATGAGGGGAGAAGTCGTCGAGCAGAGGGAGGATGAGGGAGCGGGAGGGTTTCGCAAGGAGAGCGTGGGAGCGGGCGTGAGGGAGATGAAGTTTTCGTGAGTGCTGGGGGAGCGGGCGTGGTTTTAGGGCTTCTAAGAGAGGAGTTTTTTTTATCCTACAGTTAGAATTCATCTACCCGTGAAGTTCGTGCGGCCATTATTTGATCAGTGGACATAATTCAGCTTCGAATGATCCTCTAAGTATTTCTTTATATAATATAGATATGTGTGTATATATGTGTATATATATATATGTGTATATATATGTATATATATATATATGTATATATATGTATATATATACATATGAATACATATATATATATATATTTATTATATAAAACAATATACATATCTTAAGAGTCACACCAAACTTTCATTTTCAGCCTTTGGATTTCATCTATACTCAAATCTCACCGTCCGATTCTAATAATAATCATAAAACATACGAATCCCACGCCTTTACTTTGAAATCCGTCCCGTGCTTCACTCCTCACGCATTTGCGGTGTCCGCCTTTCCTCCCCGAAAATATATCTTCCGACTCTCTCGCGATCCCCTCACTCCCGCATCCTTCTCCGATCGCCCTGCAAGTGGCTGCAACAACAGTTTGGACCCCGTCGTCTTCTTCTCGCACACTACCACTGGCGCTTCCCTCAAACTACTTAGATCCTCAGTCATCGTCCAAGTCTCCTCCTCACCCGAAGCCTCGACAAACCCCTCACCTGAAGCCCTCGCCGTTGTCGTCGTCTTCCGGGAAGTTTCGTGACAAGAAATCTGCTCGACCAGATTTCCTCTTCCGGGAAGTTTCGCGACAAGAAATCTGCTCCACCATTTCCAGCTCTTCCTCTTGATCTCCCCCTCTCTCTGTCTCACGCCGTAGAGAGGTCTTGATCTTTTCATAATCGCGCAGAAGCGGGCTGTCAAGCCCTAAGTCGACTTCTCTAACCCTAGATCGGACTGCGATGCCGCCTATCCTCTCCTCCTAAGACATATGTTGCTCTTCAAACACCGCCTCCCCCCAACTTCTCCAGCATTTGCGCCCACTAATTATAAAATCAAGGTCAGTGATTGGGAGTACATAGCCTACCAGGCTTCGACGCAATACTCTGCCTCTTCTGCTGTCAACACACCCAGATGGTGCAAGAACAACATCGCGTCCACAGAGAAGCGCAATCACTCCGAATCCGCAGCAACCGCTGAAAACCCTATCTCCTCACCTTGGCAGTTCTTTGCTCGCATGGATGGGTTCCTTAAGGGTCCCCTGCCTCTCCTCTTACTCTCCCTCTTCCGAAACAGCAACTCTAGGTATGTTTTCTCATTGATTCGCATTCTACCCTCCATGATTTACTGTAACCCACGATATTTTAATCATGGAATGTTCCAGCCAGATATTTGAACGTCGCTTACCCCTGGTGTCCCTCATTTCAAATTTGTAGCATTTGATTTAAGCCAAAGATTGGTGAGAATCAAAGAACATCAATCTATTTGAATACTATTGTTGGGATACAGAAAATTTGATGCGCATATTCAGCATTTACCTACTTGATCTATTACTACTTGGCTAATTATTTATGTGAAAGTTATGCTATTCTTGTTCCCAAGATAATGAAAATTTAGATATTAGACAAATTTGACACATTTGTTAATGCTAAATTCAGATTTAATCCATGGTTCCCAAATTATAACAAAAATTAAGCTACAAAAATATATTTGTTAATGATAAAGAGTGAAGGACATGAAGTCATTGGGGGTCCTAATTATAATCTCACATACTATCTTAGAGTTGTCGCATTTATTCTACTCTATTTTAGTTAATTTATACATATGCTAGAGAACACTATATATCTCCATGATGATTAGATCAGCGAATATTTCAAAAGATTGTTAGTTAATGGTGGTGAAATATAGCACGAAATATTTCTTCATAAAAGTTAACATTGTGTTATCACATAGTCATAATATAGGAGTTTGACATGTTAAAATGAGTTTTATCAATAAAAAATACGCTTTCATGCTCCATTTTTTAATGAAGTATTTGCTTAAGAACAGACTTCTTGAGTAAAAATGTCTATGCTTAAGAACATGTGAGTTTTTGGTGCTTATTTGGAAATTGCATTATATGAAACTTTGTTGTATATCATACTTCAAATTACGACTGAATTTTACTCTAACTTCAAATTAGTTTGACTTGGCAAACAAAAATAGATGAGTAGTTTGTTTGATTACAATCATGATAAGGTTAGATCGGGTTTTCCCTTAGCACACACCAAGGACATCTTTAACTTGGTCGATCCAATCACATCGTGGAGATTTTCTTAGGAACTTTAGACCCTAGATCAACCATGACCCCAAAATATATATTTTGTATTGTTTTGGGTCATTTTATAGTCTCCCCCTCTCAATGGCTCCGCCCCTGTCGAATACCGCCACCTATGTCGAATACCACCCCCTGTCGAATATCTCCACCCCCGTCGAATGCCGATGCCATCACCGAATATTCTTACAGGCGCTGCCCGCTGTCCTGCGGGCGCAGCCTGCAACGGCGCATCGAGCACGGGCGAAGCCCATGCGAAGATGCTAGGGAAGCAAAATACTCACAAATCGACAAATCCTCCTTGGGTGAGAACGGGCAAAGCCCGTGTGCACCCAAGGAAACTGGGAGCATCGAGCACGGCCGGTAGGCCGTGCGAAAATGCTAGTATATATATACATATATATACATATATATAGATATATGTATATATATATAAGATCACTTTTTCCAAAACCCGCTCGGGTACTTGAAAACTCGAACCTCTCCCGTATCGCACGGTTGAGGTGGATCTTCGCCCAGAATCGCTGCCTTGCGGTGTCACCAACACCCGGGTTGGCTAACACCACTCAGCACCAACTCTGTCGGCTATACGATCATAAGTAAAATATGCCATAAAAGGAAATACAGAATGAAGACATGTCCACAATATCACAGCATCATATATAATGAAAAACAAAAAGTCCAAAGAGAAGTACAAGCATAAAGGGCTTAAGCCCAATACATATCCAATAAAATGTACTCTCTCTCTCTCTCTACAACATGCGGAAACTACAACAAAACTCTCAAAATGCGGAAGTCTAACTATCTAGTCATGAACCTGTGGCGTCGTGGTAGTACGCTGCATCCGCTGCTCAGGTCCTGCCATCTCATCCTGCTGCGCGCGGGACAACTCCGTCTCCTCGGACTCCTGCGGTCACACCGACTGTTAGTCATAAAGACTAAGTCGTTTTGTCCTCGCCTCCCCCCACGACTCCTAGGCACCGAGTGAGAGGAAGAAGCGGAGGACAAACAAGGGGTAAACAAGAAGAGTGATGTGACACTAACTAGCAGTACATAAATATAATCAGTAGAGCTAGCAGTAACAAGGTAAAGGTAAAGAGCATGTAAGTAAGTGCGGTAAATAGTAAACAAGTAGAGGCAATATATTGAACAATAAGTAAGTAAAGGCGGTGCAGTAAATAAAACTAAACTTTCATCACAGATTCGTACCTTAACTTATATGAACGCGCATACGACATATAAGTTAAGATGTCCAGGTAACCCATCATATAAAAGAGCCCATACTAATTTATATGATGGGGTATGCAGATGTGCTTTATGTTATGCTATGTTTATGATGTGTATTATGCAGCCATGCAATGCAACTCACCCACATGACTCCATGCGCACAGACCTTTATAGTTCCCAATTTGTTTGAAAGGAAACCAACCTTTCGGGTACCGACCGTCGTGGCTCACGGTGGCAGTGGATCGGGCACTCCACATCCTAGGCGGGTATGATCACTACCAAGCCTAGACTTCATGTACGGCTCAACGCTAAGAACACAACAGCGGAGCTCCTGCGTACTCTTGCTGGAATCCACCAGACTTTAAGGTCGGGGTGGGTTATTAGGGATTGTCCTCCACACCGCGGTACTCAAACTTACCGGCCCTCTAAACCTCACCCTCTCCTGAGTCAGCGTACTACCGTCGGTGACACGACTGGCCTAGTACCGAAGACTCGCCACTATTTGCATAAGAAACAGGTGTTAACAAGCCCACCCGAGCTTCCGGCTCAGGGTCTAACACACAAGCTGATCCAACCCATCTCCTTCCCGGAGGAGATCCATACTAGTTTTCATGGGCATATATTAACATAAAATGACAGATTTATAAGTATCATAACAAGGCCCCATGATTTGATATTTTAAAAGGATTTAATACTCAAGTGGTGTAAATCCCAATTTCTACATGAGGTACAAGAAATACAATTCTACAAGCTCCCAAACAATTATCATGGGCACATATTAACCTAAAATTACAGATCACCAAGTATCACAATTTATCCCCATGATTTGACATTTTTCATAATTAAATTCCCTTAAGCTAGCAAGTACTTAAAATTTCCTACACAAGGAATAATACTTCAATAAATCATAACAAAATTTCTATAGACCATTTTCATCCCTAATCAGCTACTGATAGAGTTTCAACACCATACAAGGTCTTATGACCATGCATTTCATTTTATTAAGGAAAGGGTGGCTATTTCATTTATTAGGAAGAAAAATACTTAAATACCTCTAGAAATTTTCATTAAATTAACTAAGTCATTTTATGCTCCTACAAACATAACTACAAAGTTCTGAGACAAGGCAATAACATTTACTCTCATGCCCTTCACAAGTCTCACTTTGCACCCTTAAGGGTTTACCCTTAGGGTTTTGGGTCACACCACCCTAATGGCTCCAAATGGACCACTAGGGTGTGCCACATGCCTTTGTATATCCATACCTACATAGCCATCATGATGGGAGGAGGCTAACACACTCAACTCCTCAAAATGACTTAAACCCTAATATGACCCTTAAAGGCCCTCATTAGGGTTTCCCATTTTCATATCAAATCAACTCCAAATGGAGTGAAATTTTAGGTAGGCACTACTCATGTACCAAAGAGCATGCCACCAAAGTTTGGTGTCATTTGGACATCATATGCTCCAAAAATGAACTTAATTTAAATATTCTAACTACCACAAAAACCCTAGGTAAAATTATCCACCAAGGGCTGTCCCTTTGGCAGGGGGTGCCCCTAGGGTATACCAACCCATGGTTAAAAGCACAGCTCCAAAGCTTGAAGGGTTTGACCTAGGTAATTTTTCTAATGGACTGACCTAGTGTAGGACCAGTCCTAGTAAAACAGCTCCCGAGGGAGCTGTGGGTCACCAGATAACCTAAACTCAAGGCCAAATGAAATTTAAGACCAAGGCCTACAACTTTCATGTTGGGCACTCTTTCTGGTTCAGCCATTAAGAGGCCCTAATTTATATTTAAATTGGACTGAATAAAT
The DNA here is from genome assembly GCA_033032865.1 of Dactylorhiza incarnata. NCBI lineage: Eukaryota > Viridiplantae > Streptophyta > Magnoliopsida > Asparagales > Orchidaceae > Dactylorhiza > Dactylorhiza incarnata. Next base: position 3,481,519 of record JAWHQI010000286.1, on the reverse strand, counting down.
AAGGCAGAAAATCAAGTACTTTGAATTAAATTATAAAGAAAATTCGAGCTCTGCACAGATCTTGAAGCAGATCGGACCCTCCCCCTTCATCTCCTCTTCCTTCAGCCAACGGCTGAGATCAGCCGGAGCTGGGCCAACTTGCTCCTCCCTTTCTCGGCCACCTGGTGGCCACCACGGCCGGCCACCACCTCCACCACCTTCGTGGTGGTCGGGGCTATAGCTTCCCGGCGACATGGCGGCCGGAGGGGCCCTTTTTCAACGATCCTAGCATGGCCGAAACTCGCCATTTTCCATGGTTTTGAGATTTCGATTCCGGCCCAATTGAGCCCGAACCTTCAATTTAAAGAGATGGGAAGCTAGCATGGAGGGAGAGGAGGAGAAACGAACCACTAACGGCGCGTGGCGGCGGCTCCGGCGGCGATTTGCCATGGAAAAGCTTAGCTCCGGCGATCCTGCTCACAGCCGCAATTCTCCACCAAAAGCTCTGCTCCAAGGGGTGTTCCCGTCTGCTCTCGACCTCCTGAAGCTAGTGGTGTAACATCCCCAATCCTTCTAGACCCCTAGATGGTGTTAGGGCATGGGTGGTTTGCAGAGTGGCCACTAAGGCCCTTGGGCCAAGTGGAGTGTGCTAAGTGCACACCAAGGGAACAAAATCAACATAGCCCAATACCACTCCCTTAGGCCAATTGACCCTCAATTCACCAAATTGACATCCCCCATACCACCCTAACCACTAAGGAAGACCATTACCATGGAAATTGCACTTGGGTGGGACCCAATTGTATGAAATTGACCAAAGTCAACAATAGGTCAACATTAACCAAACCAAGTCAATTAAGGTTCAATTGACCCTCAAATGTTCAAATTGACCTTACCACTACACCCTAAACACCTTAAGGAACCCAATGGACCAAAAAGCCCCATCATGGTGGGACCAATTGACCCCAATTGACCAAAGTCAAACCTTACCCAATTTTGGTCAAATCTACCCCCTTTGACTAAATTGAACTAATTGGAGCCCCACCATGGACCAACCAACATTGGGTAGTGACAAGGGACCCAAGACCATCAAGTGGGCCCATCCCACCCATCTTGTTGACCAAGTCAAAGTCAAAGTCAACTCTAGCTCAATCATGGTCAACATGGCCCAATTTAAGTGACTTAGCCCTCATACACTTGAACCAAATCAAGCCTTGGGACCCCCACATCAATTGATGACCAGGATGACCATGGCAGCTGGCTAAACCTAGGTGAGTCCATGTCACCACCTTTAATTTAGGAGAAAAGGAGGAGAGAGAAGAAGGAAACCAAAAGGGAAAAGCAAAAGCACCCTCCCCTCCTTCCACACTCAACCCCAATCAGTCTAGGGGCATCCCTGATTGCTGATGTTCTGGGCTGGACCCAGAGGGAAGCAGGAGGCAGTAGGGAGAAGGACAAGTGGCCGGCCAAGCCTTCCCCTTGAGCTTGAAATTCAAAACTGTCTATACAAGCCTCCTCCTTCCCAACAGACCACTCCATCAGCTTCAGAAGGGAGAAAGCAGTCGGGAGCGACACCTGGAGCTAAGGAAAAGGTGGAGAATGGAGGATTTGGGCATGGCCGCCGGAGACAACAACTTCCATGGTGAACCGCCGCCGGAGCCGCCTCCACGCCCCAATCTCGGTTCGTTTCTCCTCCCCTCCCCTCATGCTAGCTTCCCATCGCGAGAGATTGAAGGATCGGGCTCAATTGAGCCCGAATCCATCCGTCAATTTCATGGAAATCGGCTCGTTTTGAGCCACCCAGGCTCGCCGGAAAACCCCCCCTCCGGCCGCCATGTCGCCGGGAAATCGTAGCCCCGACCACCACGAAGGTGGTGGCGGTGGTGGCCGGCCGTGGTGGCCACCAGGTGGCCGGGAAATGGGGGAGGAAGTCGGCCCAGCGCGGATCAATCCTGGCCGTCGGCTCAAGGAGGAAGACGACGCGCTGCCCTTCGATCTGCGCCAAGATTCGTGCAACTCTATTTATTCTGGAATTAATTAATTCCTTATGTGAGCTTTTCTGCCCTAATTTTTCAGTCCACTTCCAATAGAAATTAAGGCCTCTTAATGGCCAAATTAGAAAAAGTGCCCAACATGAAAGTTGTAGGCCTTGGTCTTAACTTTCATTTGGCTTTGAGTTTAGGTCATTTGGTGACCTACAGCTCCCTAGGGAGCTGTTTTACTAGGACTGGTCCTACACTAGGTCAGTCCATTAGAAAAATTACCTAGGTCAAACCCTTCATCATTAGGAGCTGTGCTTTTAACCATGGCTAGGTATTCCATACGGGCACCCCCTGCCAAAAGGGCAGCCCTTGGTGGACACTTTTACCTAGGGTTTTTATGGTAACTAGAATATTTAAATTAAGTTGATTTTTGGAGCATATGATGTCCAAATGACACCAAACTTTGGTGGATGGCTCTTTGGTATATGTGTAGTGCCTACCTAAAATTTCACTCCATTTGGAGTTGATTTGCTATCGTAAATTTGAAACCCTAATGCGGACCTTTAAGGGTCAAAGTAGGGTTTGCATCAATTTGAGGAGTTGAGTGTGTTAACCTCCTCCCATCTGTTGGATATGTTGGTATGGACATGAAAATGCTTGAGGCTCACCCTAATGGTCCATTTGGAGCCATTATGGTGGTGTGACCTAAAACCCTAAGGGTGAACCCTTAAGGGTGCAAGGTGGAGTTTTGAGAGGAACCTAGGATCAAATGTTCTTTCCATGGCTTAAGACTTTGTGGATAAGTTTGTGGGAGCATTAAATGTCTTAGGAAATTTAAATGGGAATTTTAGAGGCATTTCATTATTTTCTACCTAATAAATGAGATAGCCACCCCTTTTCTTAATAAATCGAAATGCATGGTCATAGGACCTTTTATGGTGTTGAAACTCCATCAGTGGCTGATTAGGGATGAAATTGTACTATGGTAATTTTGTTATAATTTATTGAGGTGTTATTCTTTGTGTAGGAAATTTTAAGTACTTGCTATCTTAGGTGAATTTAATTTTGAAAAATATCAAATCATGGGGCAAAAATGTGATATTTGGTTAACTGTCATTAAATGATATTATATACCCATGATAATTGTTTGGAAGCTATTGGAATTGTATTTCACATACTCCATGTAGGAATTGAGATTTACATCACTTGAGTATTTTATCTTTTTAAAATATCAAATCATCGGGTTTTGTCATGATACTTGGTGATCTGTGATTTTAGGTTACCCTATACCCATGATAATTGTTTGGAAGCTATTGGAATTGTATTTCACATACTCCATGTAGGAATTGAGATTTACATCACTTGAGTATTTAATCTTTTTAAAATATCAAATCATAGGGCTTTGTCATGATACTTGGTGATCTGTGATTTTAGGTTAACTTATACCCATGATAATTGTTTGGAAGCTATTGGAATTGTATGTCACATACTTCATGAAGGAATTGAGATTTACATCACTTGAGTATTTAATCTTTTTAAAATGTCAAATCACTTGATAATGACACATTCTTTTGGAAGGGGACTCTAGGTCCCCATATGAACATTGGGTAATTTCTGTAGAATTTTCAGAAGTGAAATTACTATTTTCCCAATTATAGTGGCATTTTGGTAATTATACAATTATGATGTTATGGTAGGCCAAATGACATCCTAGGGTCATGATACTCAGTGAACCACCTTTATTTGGGATATTACCTTACTGATAATTTTTATATAACATGAGGAATCATTTTGAGGGTTGTTCATGTGTAATTTGGCTTAAGTCCTTAACTATTTTGAATTAAAATAAATACCAAATTAATATGGAAAATTATGAAAATTGGACAATACCTTATTAAGGTCAGTAGTAGCCTAGGATAATTATACCAGACCATGGAGATGAGTTTTTAGAGGAATTCCCTTATGGGGTTGAGGGATAGTTCAAATTGGTGGACTGCGTTTAGTAAAAACTGAATTTGGTGGACTGCGTTTAGTAAAAACAGAATTTGGAGTTTTTGACAATTTAGATCCCTAAGTAGTGGGTAGGTGTTATACCCAATCAGTAAATGAGATACAGCCCACCAGGATTCAAGGAGGGTCAATTCTAGGGATAGTTGTGAGGTTGTGCTGAGGTCATTGTAGAAGGAAAGGAGGTACGTCCAACCCAATTGAGTGGGACGGGGGGGATGAGTTAAATCACTTTACTATATGAAATGATTAAGGGTGAACCAAGTGTTATCCATCAACTAAAATAATTATCTTGAAGAGGATTGTGGGGTTGAGCCCATTGATCTGTAGTACCGTTAGGGGCCCCTTACGGAGTACACCGCGGGAAGTCCAAGATTCACTCTAAATATAACACGAACTAAATTGTAGGCAAGAGTAGCCTGTAACGCCCCTGATTTTTGTTAATTATTTTACGTACCCTCTGTGATGTAATTTTGGAGTAAGGGCGTTATGTCAGCTCGTCTGGTAGTGTTTCGAGCTTTAGCTTAGTTAAAGCTTGTGATTTAGGTCAAGCGTGCGAGATTTCGCGTCGTTTCAAGTTAAAGTGAAGATTTTGAGTGGATATCAATATTTTAGCTTCGGAAGGCTTTATCTGGAGTTTGGCTCGTCGGAATTGAATTTTGACTCCGCCGTTGGATTCGTAGCGCCGTTTTTCTATTAAGGCGCGAATTTCGTGGGAATCCGAGTTGTTCTGGTCGCCCTCGCAGTTTAAGTAATAAGGGAATTAATTAATTAATTAAATATTAGATTATGTTTTCATATAAATACCTAAAACCTCTCCTCCTATTCATCATCTTCTCCCTCGCTCAAAAGTAGCCGCCGAGCGAGAGAGGCGAGTGCGGAGTGTCGGATAGCTTCCGGCCGGCGGTTTCTAGGGCTGTGGTGGTCGGAATCGTGATTGGATTGAAGATTTGGAAAGCTCTCGGCGAGATCTTCGTTCTAGCGGTAAGCTTTTCTCGTTTCGTGGAGTTTTGGGAGATTTGGCGGTGACCTAACTCTTCCTTTTGGTCCGAATCGTTCCAGGATTTCGTGCTTGAGTGTTTCCTTAGCCTTCGGAGCGGAGGATCTCGAGTTTTGCAAGGTTAAGGCAAGTGGTTTCTTCCTCTTTCTCTCTTGATTCTTTTGACGATTGGTTTGCTCATTTTGAGCTCTTGTCATGCTGATTAGCAAGAGTTTTGTGTGTTTGGTGTAGTAACTTATGATCTAGAACCTCCCCTTGATTTTATCCTCTTCAATCTTACCCTAGTATCTAGTTTTTCCTTGGAGAAAACCGTGAGCTAAATAAATTCCATTTTCTTGCTGATTCTAGCTTACTCGAGAAATCACCTACCTTATGTCTCGAGAAACTGCTTATCACTCGAGAAATTGCCTGTCTTGTCTCGAGAAATCCCTTCCATGCCTCGAGAAATCCCTTGCTTTGTCTCGAGAATTCCTTGATGTCTCGAGAAATCCCTTGCTTTGTCTCGAGAATTCCTTGATGTCTCGAGAAATCCCTTGCTTTGTCCCGAGAATTCCTTGATGTCTCGAGAAATCCCTTGCTTTGTCTCGAGAATTCCTTGATGTCTCGAGAAATCCCTTGCTTTGTCTCGAGAATTCCTTGATGTCTCGAGAAATCCCTTGCTTTGTCTCGAGAATTCCTTGACCCCTCGGGTGTACTTGGATGATTGCCAGTGACCCTTCGGTGCTCCTGATCTTGAATCCCTCTTGCTTGTATCCCTTTTTACTCATTGTGGATCTGTTAACGTTTGAGTTTACTCTTATGATTTATCTTGATCGGTGTGTACCTTGCATCGACCCTATTTCTTAGGGCCTTCAAGTGTTTATCCTTTCGGGTAGCGTCCCGTGTTTAATTAAAACTTAAGTAATAAGAACTACTGTCTTTAGCCCTTCACAGTAGTTGTGTTTGGGGGACAGTGGGGGAAATGTTATAGCCTTGCACGGTAGTCGTGTTTGGGTGGTTGGGTCTAGTGGTACCCCCACCTGCTTTTGGGCCTGGGGTAGCGGAGGTAGTTAACCGCTCCCGTATAATTTGAGCTGATCAGTCTCTGTAATTGATGAAACTAAATAAATGAACATGTTTGTTCCTCTTTTGGTATTTAGTGCACTTAATGCTTGTTGATTCTTTGTTTAGAGCTCTCTTTCGGTAAAATTGGCTTGGGTTGGTACCCCTTATGCCTTGCTTGTTTTTCTGCTAGTTTTCTGCCACTTGTAATTCCTTGCTGAGGCGTTCTTTATTTTATTGAATGCCTCAGGTTCAGAGCCGTAGCGGCTAGTGGTGTAGCCTGAAGTTCAGAGTTTTAGTAGCTGTTCACCCTGCTGCTGCGAGGTAGTTGTTTTAGTTACTTCTTGTGCTCAGACATACTAGTTGGTGCCAATGGGTTAGTGTCATGTTGTTGACGCCCATTATGCTCCTTTTTATACTTTATAGATTATTTGCCAGATTATGCCACTACTTTTAGATCTTGTGTATCTTACCCTCTGGGAATGATTTATGCTAGGTGCACTATAGTTATAAAATGTTTTTTCTTCATCCTCATTGCATTCTTTCTAACTGAAACCCTTACTTTAAAGTCGCCTAAAAGTATTTTCTACTCTTACAGTACGCCTAGTTATGTGCATATCATTTACCTCATGCTCCGTCGTTTGCATACATGTAGGACTTTAAGTAAATTAAATCAAGTACTTTCCGCTGCAATTATATATACTTTCTCGGTGGACTAGTTGATCCACGAACTGAGAGACACAGTTCTTATCTCAAAACCCCTGATAAATGATTTCAAATGATGACTTGTCATATAATCAAGTTTGTTTAGTTAAGTAATAGGTTCCCGCTTGAGCGTCTACAGTTGTCTCCTGTATGACGTGGCATCATGACGTGTATTTTCTCTTACTCTAATATTCTTAAATTCGGAGAAAATGCGGGTTGTGACATAGCCTAAGTGGATATGCAAACTGGTATGGATCTCCTCAGTGAAGGAGGTGGGTTGGATCAGCTGGTGTGTTAGTCCCTCAGTTGGAAGCTCGGGTGGACAGGTTAACACCTATTACTTATTCAAATAGTGGCGAGTCTTCGAAACTAGGCTAGTCGTGTCACCGTCAGTAGTACGTTGACTCAGGTGAGGGTGAGGTTTAGAGAGCCGGTAAGTTTGAATACCGCGGTCTGGAGGACAATCCCTAATAACCCACCCCGACCTTAAAGTCTGGTGGATTCCAGCAAGAGTACGCAGGAGCTCCGCTGTTGTGTTATTAGCGTTGAGGCGTACATGAGGTCTAGGCTTGGTAGTGACCATACCCGCCTAGGATGTGGAGTGCCCGATCCACTGCCACCGTGAGCCACGACGGTCGGTACCCGAAAGGTTGGCTTCCTTTCAAACAAATTGGGAACTATAAAGGTCTGTGCGCATAGAGTCGTGTGGCTGAGTCACATTGCATAAATTCATTAAAACATCATAACCATATCATAACATAACATACACATAGCATACCCCCATCATATAAATTAGTATGGTCTCTTTTATATGATGGGTTTCCTGGACATCTTAACTTATATGTCGTATGGGCGTTCATATAAGTTAAGGTACGAATCTGTGATGGTAGTTTAGATTTACTTACTGCACTGCTTTTCTTTCCATTTACTGCTTACTTCATTGCTTTACATTACTGCCTTATACCTGCACTATACTGCTAGCTAGATTTTACTGCTTTACTTATACCTGCTAGAGCAATGCCATGCCACCACCTTCTTGTTTACCCCTTGTTTGTCCTCCGCTTCTTCCTCCCGCTCGGTGCCTAGGAGTCGTGGGGGGAGGCGATGACAAAACGGCTTAGTCTTTATGACTAACGGTCGGTGTGACCGCAGGAGTCCGAGGAGATGGAATTGTTCCGCGCGCAGCAGGACGAGATGGCAGGACCTGAGCAGCAGATGCAACGCACTACCACGACGCCACAGGTTTATGATTAGATAGCTAGTCTTCCGCACTTTTGAGAGTTTTGATGTAGTCTTCCGCATGTTGTAGTGAGAGAGAGATAGTACATTATTTTGGTTATGTATCGGGCATAAGCCCCTTTTTGCTTGTACTTCTCTTTTGGACTACTGTTTTCATTATATATATATGATGCTGTGACACTGTGGACATGCCTTTTCTTCTGTTCTTACTTCTTTGGCATATTTTACTTATGATCGTATAGCCGGCAGGGTTGGTGCTAAGCGGTGTTGGTCAACCGGAGTGTTGGCGACACCGCGAGGCAGCGATTCTGGGCGAAGATCCACCTCAACCGTGCGATGCGGGAGAGGTTCGAGTTTTCAAGTACCCGAACGGGTGTTGGAAAAAGAGATCTTACAAATGGTATCACTGAACGAACGATCATAAGAGAACAGTCCACAACATACTGGGTCACCCCGCTCGAGTGTAGTTTGAGGACAAACTATGCAGCGGAAGCTGTGGTGTGCCCATGTATGAAATCACGTAAAACAGTCCATTAAGCAGCAAGTTAGGTCAAATTTTGACTTACTTAGACAATTTAGTGACGCAACCTAGTCTAAAGAACGACCTCGGGTCTAGATTTGGGTTGAGAGTTAAAGTTACCCAACGTAGCTAAGGGAAGAAGTTATTATAAATCTTGACGTGGAGAATTTCACGCTGAGGGTTACGCTTTACTATCAAGTGGTAGGACCATCTCGAGGAGATCGGGTGTCTGTAGTCTTCTTTAGAGTAATAGAAGATCCATAAGCATAATCCCATTACCATAACTTGATACTTCCCATTAATTACCAGAGGTCGAATTGGATTTTAATTATTTTGTTTTGAGAAGGCCCCTCTCCTAGTTAATCACATAGGGAACTCGGATAAGTTAGCATAATTTATAACATTGGGAGCCTAAGTCTTGTCATAACATTATGTCTCAGGGTGGAACACCAAGTCAGAGATTATATGCCCTAAAGTTTTTGCTCGTATGTAAGATGAATATACCGTAGAAGTATTGAAGAGACTTAGCCCAAATCGGTAGGGGCTTATCCTTTTGTTTATTGGGCCAATAAAATACCGACTTGGATCACCCCCTAGACTTTGTTTAGAAAAGGTTATGACATTTTCGTAGTAATCTCGAGTTTTGGAGTATTCAATGATACTCAGGTGATGACGAGATCTTATTCATACACTTTTGAGTCATGGACCAACCCTCCTTAGAGGTTTGAGACCCTTGGAGAATTGCTTCACCTTAAATAGCAGGGAGTGTTTATACCAAGTTGTTATCGCTTTACTTATGCGAGCAAGTTAAGTGAATGGTACACTTCAAGAGTGAGCGTGCACTCATCTTATCGCTCAAAGGATGATTCTAAGGCGACAAAAGTAATCAACTCGTTAATCATTTGATTATACGTAAAGGGTTGTCCAGTGTATGGGCATAAGACTCTCGGAATCAAGAAAGTCAGGTTAAGAATTTAGGGAATTTCACTAACTTCCTGACCCAAGCAATGTGGTCTTGTCTTTCGTAAGAACATTTGGTCATCAAGCTCTTACCGGTCACAAGGGAAGAACGTCATAAACGGCGAATTCAGTGCAAGACCAAGTAAAATTTAGAATGGATAGAGGTAAGTCTGGACTATAAGTTCTCATGACCATAAGAATTAATCAGTTTATCATAACAAATTCGCTAGTGTATTGTTGTAAATACACCTTCTTAACCTCGAGTCATCGAGTTGTAGAGTTATCCAAACAATTAATAATCTTTGACGTCCGAACAATTGTGTCGTTTTAGTCAAGTATTGAAAACAAGAAAGAATGCCAGGTTTAGTAGCTTGGGATAAAAGTGTCACATCATGGAATTTTGAAATTTGGAGTCAAGTCTTCGCAAGTAAGGATTACAACTAGAGTTTCTTGCACTCCAGGGCTTTCAAGGGTAATTTTCGGATAGTATTTTTAATTAAAATTCAAGCCCTCTCCTTGGTGAAAATTTAGTTAAGATCATTTTACTCTTAGAGTTGGTTTTTGCACCACCAGAGGGCTTGGGTAGGTGACTCTTTGGATCTTGTAATACGATGGTTTAATCTATTTAGGGCTAAGATGGAGAATCATACTGTGTTCGGATCTTGGGAAAAATGACAACGACCGTCATGTGCTGAAATACTGAGGAATGGGGAGTTAAAACGATTGATTAGTGTCCGTTGCTATCAACTCCCGTTTAAGACTGCTAACTTTACTTGATGATACGTAGCGACGTAATTTTTGGATGACATAACTATGAGAAGGGTCATTATGATGAAACCTTTAATTCACAATTTATAGCTTAAGTGAGAGGAGACCTCCTGTCTTTGAATTTTTTTAACCCACTCTTTAGTGGAAATCTAAGGTGAAATTTGATGAATGATACATTGAAGATATATAATCTACAAGAATCCTCCAATCTTAAGAACCAGAGCTTGCAATTTCTCCAAGAATTATAATCCCAGTTAGGGAGATTCAAGAATAAGGGAGACATGTGTGTTTTTCAGATATAGTTGATGAAACTTCTCGTGGAGTAATGAGTTTTTATGAGACACCCTTCATGTTGAAATCAAATTGTGCCAAAACATGTCATGATAAAAAGGGGGTTTTACCCTCGTAAGTTAAATGGAAATGGAAAGTAGATGAGTGCCATCTCACGAGCATCTATTTTTAAACTGCAGACGTATGTTCCTCAAGAAAAGCTTGGAAGATATCTACGTTTATTTAACGTGTAGAAGCGTTAACCTCGTGTAACGTTCGTAGGACATGAGAGACTCTGGTCCAAGTGTAATCAGGGTTTTTGTTATTGCTTTGTAACTGATAAACTTGACCTTGTTTCCGCGGAATCGGAAATGGTTTATCAGCCGAGACCTCATATGTTAAGGGATAAGGTCTCTTGGTGTAGGTGGTGTTGAACTCCTACGTGTAAGAGAGTCGTATAGTGAAGAATCAGAATAGGCAATGACGGTTGGCTAAATGATCACGTCCTGGCTAATCGATTTATGAGCAGCGTGTTAAGTAAGCATGGTTCGTGAATATAACCTTTTGAAGTTAAGTTGAACTCAAAGGTTTTGATGCCATCTAGCGCGGCATGATATTATGAATTAACTCGGTAAGTTCTTTTGTATTTCAGGAAGATCCTCCTTCTGGAGTGTAATGATTTGGTAACGCCCGCTCCTGGTTAGCTTGTGTTGATTTCTCTGAAGTGTCTATTTTCTATTCATTACCAGGATGGAGTAAGTAGAACCCTCATTGTGATTAATGACACGATGGTCTGAGCGGCGGGTTAAACCTCCAAACAACCCCTAGTGGGATTATTGCCGACAATCTTAGCAAGCAATAGTAGAAGTGCAATGAGAAATTTTGTTAAAGAATGTTGCTCCGGTTTGAGTTCTCATATAGTAGAGGTCCGAGTTCTTCCGTGGAAGGAGATTCTGATGCCCGATTATTAAAGTTCAATCATGGGCAAGAGGAGCACAGTTGGGTGCCCTTAGACTTCATGCAGCAATGTTTCCCGGAGCTCCTCACCTCAGGTGCAAAGTAACCATCTTTGAAATCCTTTACTCTTATAAGTACTTGCAACCCGTAGACCCAAACCTAAATTTGAGGACGAAATATTTCTTTTGTTTATTGGGATTTGTAACATCCCCAATCCTTCTAGACCCCTAGATGGTGTTAGGGCATGGGCGGTGTGCAGAGTGGCCACTAAGGCCCTTGGGCCAAGTGGAGTGTGTTAAGTGCACACCAAGGGCACAAAATCAACATAGCCCAATACCACTCCCTTAGGCCAATTGACCCTCAATTCACCAAATTGACCTCCCCCATACCACCCTAACCACTAAGGAAGACCATTACCATGGAAATTGCACTTGGGTGGGACCCAATTGTATGAAATTGACCAAAGTCAACAATAGGTCAACAGTAACCAAACCAAGTCAATTAGGGTTCAATTGACCCTCAAATGTTCAAATTGACCTTACCACTACACCCTAAACACCTTAAGGAACCCAATGGACCAAAAAGCCCCATCATGGTGGGACCAATTGACCCCAATTGACCAAAGTCAAACCTTACCCAATTTTGGTCAAATCTACCCCCTTTGACTAAATTGAACCAATTGGAGCCCCACCATGGACCAACCAACATTGGGTAGTGACAAGGGATCCAAGACCATCAAGTGGGCCCATCCCACCCATCTTGTTGACCAAGTCAAAGTCAAAGTCAACTCTAGCTCAATCATGGTCAACATGGCCCAATTTAAGTAACTTAGCCCTCATACACTTAAACCAAATCAAGCCTTGGGACCCCCACATCAATTGATGACCAGGATGACCATGGCAGCTGCCTAAACCTAGGTGAGTCCATGTCACCACCTTTGATTTAGGAGAAAAGGAGGAGAGAGAAGATGGGAACCAAAAGGGAAAAGCAAAAGCACCCTCCCCTCCTTCCACACTCAACCCCAATCAGTCTAGGGGGCATCCCTGATTGCTGATGTTCTGGGCTGGACCCAGAGGGAAGCAGGAGGCAGTAGGGAGAAGGACAAGTGGCCGGCCAAGCCTTCCCCTTGAGCTTGAAATTCAAAACTGTCTATACAAGCCTCCTCCTTCCCAACAGACCACTCCATCAGCTTCAGAAGGGAGAAAGCAGTCGGGAGCGACACCTGGAGCTAAGGAAAAGGTGGAGAATGGAGGATTTGGGAATGGCCGCCGGAGACAACAACTTCCATGGTGAACCGCCGACGGAGCCGCCTCCACGCCCCAATCTCGGTTCGTTTCTCCTCCCCTCCCCTCATGCTAGCTTCCCATCGCGAGAGATTGAAGGATCGGGCTCAATTGAGCCCGAATCCATCCGTCAATTTCATGGAAATCGGCTCGTTTTGAGCCACCCAGGCTCGCCGGAAAACCCCCCCCTCCGGCCGCCATGTCGCCGGGAAATCGTAGCCCCGACCACCACGAAGGTGGTGGCGGTGGTGGCCGACCGTGGTGGCCACCAGGTGGCCGGGAAATGGGGGAGGAAGTCGGCCTAGCGCGGATCAATCCTGCCCGTCGGCTCAAGGAGGAAGACGACGCGCTGCCCTTCGATCTGCGCCAAGATTCGTGCAACTCTATTTATTCTGGAATTAATTAATTCCTTATGTGAGCTTTTCTGCCCTAATTTTTCAGTCCACTTCTAATAGAAATTAAGGCATCTTAATGGCCAAATTAGAAAAAGTGCCCAACATGAAAGTTGTAGGCCTTGATCTTAACTTTCATTTGGCTTTGAGTTTAGATCATTTGGTGATCTACAGCTCCCTAGGGAGCTGTTTTACTAGGACTGGTCCTACACTAGGTCAGTCCATTAGAAAAATTACCTAGGTCAAACCCTTCATCATTAGGAGCTGTGCTTTTAACCATGGCTAGGTATACCATAGGGGCACCCCCTGCCAAAAGGGCAGCCCTTGGTGGATAATTTTACCTAGGGTTTTTATGGTAACTAGAATATTTAAATTAAGTTGATTTTTGGAGCATATGATGTCCAAATGACACCAAACTTTGGTGGATGGCTCTTTGGTATATGTGTAGTGCCTACATAAAATTTCACTCCATTTGGAGTTGATTTGCTATGGTAAATTTGAAACCATAATGAGGACATTTAAGGGTCAAAGTAGGGTTTGCATCAATTTGAGGAGTTGAGTGTGTTAACCTCCTCCCATCTGTTGGATATGTTGGTATGGACATGAAAATTCTTGAGGCTCACCCTAATGGTCCAATTGGAGCCATTATGGTGGTGTGACCTAAAACCCTAAGGGTGAACCCTTAAGGGTGCAAGGTGGAGTTTTGAGAGGAACCTAAGATCAAATGTTCTTGCCATGGCTTAAGACTTTGTGGATATGTTTGTGGGGGCATTAAATGTCTTAGGAAATTTAAATGGGAATTTTAGAGGCATTTCAGTATTTTCTACCTGTTGCGGATCACTCAAGGCTCCGGTAGACCGGACTAGATTGGACCGCCTTAGCCCGGGAGCGTTTGAGCGCGCAATCAGTCACAGAAAAAGGGAAAGATGACAAGGCAATTTTTTTAACGTGGAAAACCCGTCAACTGGGTGAAAAACCACGCGGTCGGGTCTGTGCCGGCCGAAACCTCCACTATTTATTGGTTGTTGTACAAAGCTACTTTAAAGAACTCGAGGGCGACAGGCCGCCTCTCGTTACAATTGTTGAGAGAGAGATACTCCGAGGGTGACAAGCCAACACTCCTGGAGCTAAGACTTTTGTCTGATGTAGAGGGGGATGCTGCGCTCTAAGCGCTCTAGAGGTTTTGACTGCAGCTTGAAGGTTGGATCGATGTGCTATGTGCGTCTTTATCTCTGTCGGTTGTCTCCTGCTGCGCGAGAGGAGTTTGGAGTGATGTTCTTGCTGGAGGCTGGAGCGTTTGTTCTTGAGTGCGCGGAGTGCTTGTTGCTGAGTACGCGTGGTTATGCTTGGACGGTCTTGAGAGCGGAGCGCGCAGAGGCGCTCTTGGAGCAGTCTTGAGAGCGGAGCGCACGGAGGCGCGCTTGGAGCGGTCTTGAGAGCGGAGCGCGCAGAGGCGCGCTTGGAGCGGTCTTGAGAGCGGAGGGCACGGAGGCGCGCTTGGAGCGGTCTTGAGAGCGGAGCGCGCGGAGGCGCGCTTGGAGCGGTCTTGAGAGCGGAGCGCGCGGAGGCGCGCTTGGAGCGGTCTTGAGAGCGGAGCGCGCGGAGGCGCGCTTGGAGCGGTCTTGAGATCGGAGCGCACGGAGGCGCGCTTGGAGCGGTCTTGAGAGCGGAGCGCGCGGAGGCGCGCTTGGAGCGGTCTTGAGAGCGGAGCGCACGGAGGCACGCTTAGGAGCGGTCTTGAGAGCGGAGCGCACAGGAGGCACGCTTAGAGCGGTCTTGAGAGCGGAGCGCGCGGAGGTGCACTTGGAGTGGTCTTGAGAGCGGAGCGCACAAGGAGGAGGCGCGCTTGTGAGCGCGCAAGGAGGACGCGCGCTTGTGAGTGCGCAAGGAGGACGCGCGCTTGGGAGCGCGCCAGGAGGACGCACGCTTGTGAGCGCGCAAGGAGGACGCGCGCTTGTGAGCACGCAAGGAGGACGCGCGCTTGTGAGCGCGCAAGGAGGACGCGCGCTTGTGAGCGCGCAAGGAAGAAGGAGGAGAGAGAAAATCCGTAGGAGGATTTTCCCGACCGGAGAGAGAGAAAGTCTCAAAAGAGGGGAGAGATGGAGGAGGAGAAGAAGATCCCCCAAAAAAGAGAAGCCTTGGGGTTCTATTTATAGTTTTTGAGGGTGGCACTTTCGTAATTAAATGGGTGGTTAAGGTAGTTATGGTGGTTATGCGGCTACCCGCACACCATAACCAATTTATGTGTTATACGCACACTTATCATGAATATAGCTACGCGCACACCAGTTTGTATAGTTTTGCGGTGATATGTATTCATATGACGGATATGGTTATGCGCACACCATAACCATATTATTTGCTATACGCAGACCGTATTGAAGGATTTTACTATTTGCACCCCCATGTTGGAGGATTTTACTATTTACACCCACATGTTGGAGAATTTTACTATTTGCACCCCATAATGAGGGATTTACTATTTGCACCCCCATGTTGGAGGATTTTACTATTTACACCCACATGTTGGAGGATTTTACTATTTACACCCACATGTTGAAGGATTTTACTATTTGCACCCCATAATGAGGGATTTTACTATTTGCACCTCATGATGTGAGATTTTACTATTTGCACCCCTATGTTGGAGGATTTTACTATTTGCACTCCATGATAAAGGAATTTACTATTTGCAACCCCATGCTGGAGGATTTTACTATTTGCACCCCCATGTTGGAGGATTTTACTATTTGCACCCCCATGCTGGAGGATTTTACTATTTGCACCCACATGTTGGGTGGTTACGGGGCTATTGAGGTTTCTTTGGATAACCACACACCCATGAATGTGGTGTGATTAGCGCCTTCAAGGAGACCCTATCATTTGCCCCCCAAGTCCCCGGAGTTTAGAGCCGGGGCGAGAGAGGTTCGGGGACTTTTTGTGTGAAATAGTTGTGACGATTGTGGCGGAGCCGGGTAACGTGGTACGGAAGGAGGTGCGCGAAGAGTCTCGGAAAGGGCTTCCTGTAGCGGAGCGGTGTGAGGAAGGTGCGCCCGCATGCTTTGCACAAGTAAGAGTGGCGCCCACATGTGGTAAGTGCGCGGGGAGCGCGCAAGCGCGCTGTGTATGTGCGGGGAGCGCGCCCACACGTTGTGAGCGCGCGGGGAGTGCACCAGCGTGTCGTGATTGCGCGGGGAGCGTACCCGAGCGCCGTGAGTGCGCGGGGAGCGCACCCGCGAGTTGTGAGCGCGCGAGGATTCCACCAGAGCACTGTGAGTGCGCGGGGAGTGCGCCCCCGTGTTATGCGCGCGCGGGAAGGGTGCCCGTACGCTGTGTGCGCGCGGGGAGGTCTCCTGCGTGCTGTGGCTCGTACCTGCGGGCCTTTGCTCGTGAAGACTTGGGCGACTCCTTGGCCTTTCAAGGAGCGAGGCGTTGTCCTCGGGGGAAGTTAATGTAGTGGCGCCCCTCATTAGTTGTGGAGCATGTTGATGTTTGAAAGTGACAGTATGGGATACCTGCAAGGCGGGGGTGAAGTTCCACTGTACGGCGACGTTGTCGAATTGTTGAGATGTAGCCGTGTTTGCCGGATGTGGCTGTATCTCTTTTATTGTATTCGTCATACTTGTTCATCTGCTCGATCTTGTCAATCTGGTGGTTGGCATCTGCATAGTTTGATTATTTTCAAAGTTACAGATGAGTTTGCGCGGACTTGAGCTCGCGACTTTTATGTTAGTCAAAAAAACTGGTTTGCACGAGTCTGGCTCGCGGCTAAAATAGGTGCACGAGTCTGGCTCGCGACTTTTATAAAATAGGTGCACGAGTCTGGCTCGCGGCTAAAATAGATGCACGAGTCTGGCTCGCGGCTTTTTATAAAATAGGTGCACGGGTCTGGCCCGCGGCTTTTTTGCGCGAGTCTGGCTCGCGGCTTTTTGCACGAGTCTGGCTCGCGGCTTGGCCAGTGAATATCGTTTGTATTCGAACCGAGGGTAAACGTAAGGGGGGCAGGCCCCTACGGTGCACGAGTCTGGCTCACGGCTTTTTGCACGAGTCTGGCTCGCGGCTTTGTGCACGAGTCTGGCTCGCGGCTTTGTGTACGAGTCTGGCTCGCGGCTTTTATAAAATAGGTGCATGAGTCTGGCTCGCGGCTTTTATAAAATAGGTGCACGAGTCTGGCTCGCGGCTTTTACTCGCGCGAGATTTACTCGCGACTTAGTTTGCGCGAGACTGGCTCGCGGCTTTTGCTCGCGCGAGATTTACTCGCGACTTGGTTTGCGCGAGACTGGCTCGCGCCTTTTGCTCGCGCGAGATTTACTCGCGACTTGGTTTGCGCGAGACTGGCTCGCGGCTTTTGCTCGCGCGAGATTTACTCGCGACTTGGTTTGTGCGAGACTGGCTCGCGGCTTTTGCTCGCGCGAGATTTACTCGCGACTTGGTTTGCGCGAGACTGGCTCGCGGCTTTTGCTCGCGCGAGATTTACTCGCGACTTGGTTTGCGCGAGACTGGCTCGCGGCTTTTGCTCGCGCGAGATTTACTCGCGACTTGGTTTGCGCGAGACTGGCTCGCGGCTTTTGCTCGCGCGAGATTTACTCGCGACTTGGTTTGTGCGAGACTGGCTCGCGGCTTTTGCTCGCGCGAGATTTACTCGCGACTTGGTTTGCGCGAGACTGGCTCGCGGCTTTTGCTCGCGCGAGATTTACTCGTGACTTGGTTTGCGCGAGACTGGCTCGCGGCTTTTGCTCGCGCGAGATTTACTCGCGACTTGGTTTGCGCGAGACTGGCTCGCGGCTTTTGCTCGCGCGAGATTTACTCGCGACTTGGTTTGTGCGAGACTGGCTTGCTGAGCGCGCGGAGGCGCGCTTGGAGCGGTCTTGAGAGCGGAGCGCGCGGAGGCGCGCTTGGAGCGGTCTTGAGAGCGGAGCGCACGGAGGCGCACTTGGAGCGGTCTTGAGAGCGGAGCGCACGGAGGCGCGCTTGGAGCGGTCTTGAGAGCGGAGCGCGCGGAGGTGCGCTTGGAGTGGTCTTGAGAGCGGAGCGCACAAGGAGGAGGCGCGCTTGTGAGCGCGCAAGGAGGACGCGCGCTTGTGAGCGCGCAAGGAGGACGCGCGCTTGGGAGCGCGCCAGGAGGACGCACGCTTGTGTGCGCGCAAGAAGGACGCGCGCTTGTGAGCGCGCAAGGAGGACGCGCGCTTGTGAGCGCGCAAGGAAGAAGGAGGAGAGAGAAAATCCGTAGGAGGATTTTCCCGGTCGGAGAGAGAGAAAGTCTCAAAAGAGGGGAGAGATGGAGGAGGAGAAGAAGATCCCCCAAAAAAGAGAAGCCTTGGGGTTCTATTTATAGTTTCTGAGGGTGGCACTTTCGTAATTAAATGGGTGGTTAGGGTAGTTATGGTGGTTATGCGGCTACCCGCACACCATAACCAATTTATGTGTTATACGCACACTTATCATGAATATAGCTACGCGCACACCAGTTTGTATAGTTTTGCGGTGATATGTATTCATATGACGGATATGGTTATGCGCGCACCATAACCATATTATTTGCTATACGCAGACCGTATTGAAGGATTTTACTATTTGCACCCCCATGTTGGAGGATTTTACTATTTACACCCACATGTTGGAGAATTTTACTATTTGCACCCCATAATGAGGGATTTACTATTTGCACCCCCATGTTGGAGGATTTTACTATTTACACCCACATGTTGGAGGATTTTACTATTTACACCCACATGTTGAAGGATTTTACTATTTGCACCCCATAATGAGGGATTTTACTATTTGCACCTCATGATGTGAGATTTTACTATTTGCACCCCATGTTGGAGGATTTTACTATTTGCACTCCATGATAGAGGAATTTACTATTTGCAACCCCATGCTGGAGGATTTTACTATTTGCACCCCATGTTGGAGGATTTTACTATTTGCACCCCCATGCTGGAGGATTTTACTATTTGCACCCACATGTTGGGTGGTTACGGGGCTATTGAGGTTTCTTTGGATAACCACACACCCATGAATGTGGTGTGATTAGCGCCTTCAAGGAGACTGTTGGGGAAATGATTTCTCTTAACCCCTAGAAATGAGTTAAAGAAAGAGTTTTATGAATGAAAAACAAGACTAAGTAAATATGCGTCGAATAGTATTCGACGCAACGTCGAAATATAGTCGACGTTTTCTTCAGGATATGTCGAAGTAACTTTAGGAAGATTTCGACGTATGTGTTGTCGACGCTACTCTTATTTCTAGTCTACGCATGTAAAGAAGTCGACGCACCTTAGTCGACGCACCTTCCTTATTCTTCTCTCGACGTCCAGCCAGGATGAATTCGACGCTTACGTCGAATAGTAATCGACGCACGTCGATTTATATGACAGATTTAAAAATGCGCCAGATCTCTTTCCTTCTTTCAGTAGATCTAATCTATATGGAATAATGTTAATATTTTATAGCCGTTCTGAATCATTCTTTCCTTCTATTTAATTCTTGGCTAATCTGATAAAACTCATTATGGATATTATTTGAATTTGGAATGAATTCTTTCTTCTATTGGTATGCTAATTATAGAAACATTTCTATTTTTTCAAATTCTCTGACTGCTAATTAATTATCCTCCTATAACATTATTTTGAATACACAGAGCTATAAATAAAGAGGAGGTCGGCAGAAAATAAAGAGTTGAGTGATCTACCACATACATTTTTGAAATAGAGGAAAAGCTCCCAAGAGAAAAGAGAGAAATTGAGAAAAAGCTCTGCAGCAATATTCAACCATTTCTTCTTCTGCTTCTGAAATCTCACTGCTGCAAAATCTGATTGCTCTCACTAAAAGAGAGAAATGCTACAAATCTTCTTCTCTCTATAGAAGAAAGATTTTCTTCACTTCTTGTGCTTCCAATCTTCTTGATAGGAAGAAGATTCATTATTGTTTCTTTCTTTCTTTCTTTCTTTCTTACTTAAATATTGTAAAAGAGTTTTTAGAATCTCTCTTCAAAAAATTCAGTGTACTGGTTCTAAGAGTCTCCTTGTCAAAAGACTCAGGGTGGTTCTAAGAGTCTCCTTATCAAAAGACTCAGTGCAAGATAGTGAATTCCTACCAAGGGGGTAGAAGAGTGGACTACCCAAAGTTTGGGGAACCACTATATTTTCTTGTGTTGTGCTGTGATTTTCTCTCTTGCATTTACTTTAATTACTTGTCTAATTCTTGTTGGTGTGTGGGAAGCTCTAATCTGTGATCATACACATATATATATATTAACTTAGCACAAAATATTTTAAATCTCTATTCACCCCCCCTCTAGAGAATTCTAGTGAGGTTAACTGTGCACTTTCAATTGGTATCAGAGGGAGGTTGATCTAAAAAGGATAACTCCTTGATCAAAAGATTCTACCTTTTATATATATATATATCTTCAAAACTATTTTTCACATGGCACAAATCAAAGATTATGCTTCCACCAGACCACCAATGTGCAATCTTGAAAAGTTTGCAGTTTGGAAAACAAGAATCAGAATCTATATGAATTCCATTGATGTTGACTTGTTCAATATTACTGTAACAGGTCCCCCAAAGCCTTACAGAAAGGATGCAAATGGCAACATCACACAAACACTTGTTCCAAGATCTGAATGGACAGAAGATGAGAAGAAGGCAAGAACTCATGATCTAAAGGCCATGAACATACTTGTCTCAACTCTCTCAGATGACATCTTTCAAAAGGTTGTTGACTGTGAATCATCCAAAGAAATTTGGGATGCCCTCACAAAGATGGTGGAAGGAAGTGCTGATGAAAAGAAAGACAAGAAGGCCCTATTGATCTCTCAATATGAGAACTTTCAAAAGAAGGTTGAAGAAAGCATCTCTGAAATGTATGACAGATTCAGTCTGATCATTAATCAACTAAGAGACTTGGATAGAGAAATCTCTCTCACTGAGATTAATGACAAATTGCTAATGAGTCTCCCTAGTTCATGGGACTCAAGAATATGGGCAATAAGAGACACAAGAGGACAAAAAGAGATATCAACAGATGCTCTCTTAGGAAAACTCAGATCCTATGAGCAATTGCTGAAAACTAGAGAAGAGAAGGAAAGAAGAGAAAACACCTCAACTTCCTCAAAAGACAGGAACATTGCCTTAAAGGCAACAGAAGAAGGGACTCCTGTCACTGAAGAAGAACTATTCAGTTTCCTAGCAAGAAGATTTAAGAGATGGGTCAAGACTGATGGATCAAAAAGGAGGGAGTCAAAACCAAGGTATGACAAAACCCCCACTAAAGAAATTATTTGCTATTCTTGCAGGAAACCTGGACACATTGCCCCAGAATGTCCAGAGAATGCTGAAACAGGAAAGGATCTGAAAAAGAAAGATCTGAAGAAAAAGGGGAAGAAGAAAGAAAGAGGCTTCATTGCAGAAGTCTGGAGTGAAACAAACTCTGAGGATAGTTCATCCTCTAAGAGTGATGATGAAGAATCTAGGCAAGAAGACCTATGCTTGATGGCCTTTGAAGACTCAAAGAATGATGATAAATCATGGAGTGAAACAGGATCAGAAGAAAGCATATCTTCTAATGATGAAAAAGAAAAGAACCTCATTCTCATTGAGGAATCTGAGGATGAGGATGAGGTAAGCATGTTTGATGAAATAGATTTTCAATGTGATGACTTTAGAAATGATTTTATGGGAATGTACATAGATCAACTAAAAACAAAACAAGAAATCAAGATCTAAAAGAACAAATTAACATGGTTAAGAACCAAAGTGATAAAGAGAAAATATGCTCAAAAGATTATGCACTAAAAGCTAAAGAAATAGAAAGGACTAAAATAGAAAACCAGTTCCTTAAAGATAAGGTAATCCAGGCAAAGGCCTTTGAAGAATCAATAAAAATGAGAAGCCAAACTCTTAAGGAAATCACTGAAAAACAAAAACTAAGACACAAGAATCTTGGGCTTGGGGCTGATCCCTTAATCAGCCTAATTCCATCCAACAAACCTGCTTGGATGAGCCCTGTAAAATTCACTAAACCTGTTAATTTGTTAAACCCAGAAAAAGACCCACAGGAAGAAAACTCCTTCAAAGAAATAAAAGAATTGGATGAAACATCTTATTATTCAGCTGATGACTCACAAACTTCATCTGAAGAAACAATCAATCCGAGAAAAACAACACATAAAGGAGTAAAAACAGAGAAAGGCAAAATGAAAATTTGTGAAGGCACAGATGCGTCGACTTCATATCGACGCATGCACGATAGTGCGTCGACTTCTACTCAACGCAATCTTTCAGATGCTTCGATCTCTTCTAGACGGCTGAACAAAAGCACGTCGACTTCCAATCGACGCAACTTTTTTTATGCGTCGAAATCAGATCGACGCCATCTGGAGAAAGCGCCGAATACAAATCGACGCGACTATCAACATGCGTCGAATGGATATCGACGCACAAAAGTTCAAAGCAACTTAAATACCTTTCATCCAAAAACCTTTCACCCTAACCTCCATTCAGGACCCATTCATCCTGATCATGATCAACATCTCTATTCTAACCAAAATTTCTACCCAAAACTTAGTAAACAAAATTCTCATCCTAATTTTTTTCATAACCATAGTTTCTATCCAAAACAAAACTTCCATCCTAAACAAAGATTCTATCAAAATCAAGACTCTTATTCTAATCAATACCACCATCCCTATCTAAACTCAAACTTTCAAAATCTCAAAATACTCAAATGTTGTATATGCAACAAAAATGGCCACCTTGCCAAACAATGTTGGTATAATCAATCAAACTATCTGTAAAATCTAGTCCTAGGCTGACTTAGAAAACTTTAGGATTAGGAAGAGACAACAAGAAATAAGAATATAGAGTGGTTCTGAAAACCCAAAAGTCACGTCGACTTCTAATCGACGCACCGTCGATGACTCAGATCAACAGGTGTAATCGACGCATGCGTCGACTACTATCGACGCATACGTCGATAGGAAACCCTATCATACCAAATCAGACCATATCGACGTTCACGTCGAATTCCACTCGCCGTAACTGTCGACTTCACGATAAAGAGCGGCAACATTAGAATATTTTCGGTCACATCCACTGGAGTACCGAAAAAGCCTCGAATTGAGCCCTGTCTCGACGTTTCACCTGACTTAAAAAGACTCTTCAGAAACCTCCACTACTCTGCATCTTTTATCCTCCGTGCTCCTTTGTCCAGCTGATTCTTCTTGCTCCTCTCTCACTGATCTTCAATGGCTCCCAAAATAAATTCTGGGTTCGACATCGATCTCGAATCCTTCCAAGCAGCAGCAGAGAACTATAAAAGCATCATTGCTCTCTTCACTGAAGCAGGACTGAACAAGCTCATCTCCACTAGGTGCAAGCTCTTGGAAACTGAGCTCACTGAGCTCATAACTCATGTTCAGATTTCTGAACAAGGAGAAATCCAAGGAACACTCTATGAGACACTAGTCTCAATCTCAGCAGACCACATTAGGGCCACCTTTGACCTCCCATCAGGTATATCCTAATGTCATCTTCATTTCAATAAAATAGGAAAAGAAAATGAGCCTCTCATGAATGACTCAACTAGTATAAATTATTCCCCTATTAGGTGATGAATCCATTGAACTCACACCTGATGAAGTCAAGCATTTACTTACCACCATGAAATTCTCAAAAGATAGACCAATCCATCTGAAAAAGGTAGACTTTTCTGATGAATATAGGCTGCTGGCTGATATAGTAGGGAAAGTTCTACTGTGCAAGATCTCAGCACATGATGCAGTACCAAAACAACAACTGAACATCATGGGGGCCCTTGTGTTGAAGAAGAAGGTAGACTGGGCCACATGGCTACTCAAGATGATAGGCTCTAAATACTCTCACAAAGAGAATGCCTACATGAGAATGATGAGTCAAGTACTGTTCCATTCCTTCCCTGACCTATGTAGGTCAAAAGGAATTCCCATCCCTCCAGGAAAAAGGATGTCCATAGCCCTATTTTCTAAATGGGCCAGGCAAATCCCTAAGCCTGGTTCCATTCCTGAAAGGACTCCATCTCCTCCTATCTCTCCTGCTCATCCTACTCCTCCTCCTCCTTCTCAAACAGTCACATCTTCTGTACCTTCTTCATCCACACAAATACCATCTCAACCACATGCCCAAGTCTCATCTATTCCTCCACCTCCTCCATCAAATATACCTCCTCAAGATGATAGAATTCCCTCTCCACATTCATCATCTCCTCACTCTCCACCATCTGCATCCACTGAGGCTCTACTCACTCAGTGCATCCAATCTGCAGCTCAAAAATTCCAGGCAATGCTAGATGAGCATTGCTCCCAGATTCATTCCCCCATCCTTCACATGCACACCCAAATAGATGGGGTCAGTGCCTCTGTGCAAGATCTAAAGTCATCTCTCTCTTCCTCTAGAGTGACTAGGTCTTTCTTAACCTCCTTGGCCAAGAAGGTCAAGAAGGGGGAGAATCTAGATGAAGATCAGCTCTCCAATCCTAAATCTCCTTCTCACAAATCCCTTCCTACCTAAAAAACTGACAGTCTAGCACTGCTCAAAACCCTTGGGAATGAGATAGTACCTGAGCTCCATATTGATGAACAAACAATAGAGATACTCAACATAGCAAGAGATGTTGCAAATCAAATGACACCACTACAGGGGGAAGGAAGCAGAGTAGTGAATGAGGCTGAAAATGAAGCTGGTACAAATCTAGATGGAAATGAACCAGCTGATGTCATTGAGAAAGGAAATGAAGCTGATACTGGAAAAGAAAAAGAGACAGATATTCTGTTGGCTGAAGAAGAAGAAATAAAAGGAGCTCTATCCCAGGGGGAGCTACCTGCTCAGGGGGAGCTAAATGAACTTCTTACAAGTGGGAAAGAGAAATCCTCCTCTCCTCAAACATTAGTATTCAAGAGAAAAAGAAAGACTCCTCCTACCCCACCTGAGTAGTATTTGAAAACATTGCTGATATATCTCATCCTATAGTTGAAAATGAATTGGTATGAAAATGAAATCTGTTTATATGATTCTGGAATATTTGATCTCCTTATCTAAATTTTCACTTTTTAAAGTGACATACTTCTTATGCTAATACAATTTCTCTCTAAATAGGGTTAAGACAAATAGGGGGAGATTGTTGGGGAAATGATTTCTCTTAACCCCTAGAAATGAGTTAAAGAAAGAGTTTTATGAATGAAAAACAAGACTAAGTAAATATGCGTCGAATAGTATTCGACGCAACGTCGAAATATAGTCGACGTTTTCTTCAGGATATGTCGAAGTAACTTTAGGAAGATTTCGACGTATGTGTTGTCGATGCTACTCTTATTTCTAGTCGACGCATGTAAAGAAGTCGACGCACCTTAGTCGACGCACCTTCCTTATTCTTCTCTCGACGTCCAGCCAGGATGAATTCGACGCTTACGTCGAATAGTAATCGACGCACGTCAATTTATATGACAGATTTAAAAATGCGCCAGATCTCTTTCCTTCTTTCAGCAGATCTAATCTATATGGAATAATGTTAATATTTTATAGCCGTTCTGAATCATTCTTTCCTTCTATTTAATTCTTGGCTAATCTGATAAAACTCATTATGGATATTATTTGAATTTGGAATGAATTCTTTCTTCTATTGGTATGCTAATTATAGAAACATTTCTATTTTTTCAAATTCTCTGACTGCTAATTAATTATCCTCCTATATCATTATTTTGAATACACAGATCTATAAATAAAGAGGAGGTCGGCAGAAAATAAAGAGTTGAGTGATCTACCACATACATTTTTGAAATAGAGGAAAAGCTCCCAAGAGAAAAGAGAGAAATTGAGAAAAAGCTCTGCAGCAATATTCAACCATTTCTTCTTCTGCTTCTGAAATCTCACTGCTGCAAAATCTGATTGCTCTCACTAAAAGAGAGAAAGGCTACAAATCTTCTTCTCTCTATAGAAGAAAGATTTACTTCACTTCTTGTGCTTCCAATCTTCTTGCTAGGAAGAAGATTCATTATTGTTTCTTTCTTTCTTTCTTTCTTACTTAA
This sequence comes from Dactylorhiza incarnata, assembly GCA_033032865.1. NCBI lineage: Eukaryota > Viridiplantae > Streptophyta > Magnoliopsida > Asparagales > Orchidaceae > Dactylorhiza > Dactylorhiza incarnata. Next base: position 3,455,349 of record JAWHQI010000286.1, on the reverse strand, counting down.
ATATTGTAAAAGAGTTTTTAGAATCTCTCTTCAAAAAATTCAGTGTACTGGTTCTAAGAGTCTCCTTGTCAAAAGACTCAGTTGGTTCTAAGAGTCTCCTTGTCAAAAGACTCAGGGTGGTTCTAAGAGTCTCCTTATCAAAAGACTCAGTGCAAGATAGTGAATTCCTACCAAGGGGGTATTTTCTTGTGTTGTGCTGTGATTTTCTCTCTTGCATTTACTTTAAGTACTTGTCTAATTCTTGTTGGTGTGTGGGAAGCTCTAATCTGTGATCATACACATATATATATATATATATATATATATATTAACTTAGCACAAAATATTTTAAATTTATATTCACCCCCTCTCTAGAGAATTCTAGTGAGGTTAACTGTGCACTTTCAGAGACCCTATCACTACCTAATAAATGAAATAGCCACCCCTTTTCTTAATAAATCGAAATGCATGGTCATAGGACCTTGTATGGTGTTGAAACTCCATCAGTGGCTGATTAGGGATGAAATTGTACTATGGTAATTTTGTTATAATTTATTGAGGTGTTATTCCTTGTGTAGGAAATTTTAAGTACTTGCTATCTTAGGTGAATTTAATTTTGAAAAATATCAAATCATGGGGAAAAAATGTGATATTTGGTTAACTGTCATTAAATGATATTATATACCCATGATAATTGTTTGGAAGCTATTGGAATTGTATTTCACATACTCCATGTAGGAATTGAGATTTACATCACTTGAGTATTTAATCTTTTTAAAATATCAAATCATAGGGCTTTGTCATGATACTTGGTGATCTGTGATTTTAGGTTAACCTATACCCATGATAATTGTTTGGAAGCTATTGGAATTGTATTTCACATACTCCATGTAGGAATTGAGATTTACATCACTTGAGTATTTAATCTTTTTAAAATATCAAATCATAGGGCTTTGTCATGATACTTGGTGATCTGTGATTTTAGGCTAACTTATACCCATGATAATTGTTTGGAAGCTATTCGAATTGTATGTCACATACTTCATGTAGGAATTGAGATTTACATTACTTGAGTATTTAATCTTTTTAAAATGACAAATCACTTGGTAATGACACATTCTTTTGGCAGGGGACTCTAGGTCCCCATATGAACATTGACTAATTTCTATAGAATTTTCAGAAGTGAAATTACTATTTTTCCTAATTATAGTGGCATTTTGGTAATTATACAATTATGATGTTATGGTAAGCCAAATTACATCCTAGGGTCATGATACTCAGTGAACCACCTTTATTTGGGATATTACCTTACTGATAATTTTCATATAACATGAGGAATCATTTTGAGGGTTGTTCATGTGTAATTTGGCTTAAGTCCTTAACTATTTTGAATTAAAATAAATACCAAATTAATATGGAAAATTATGGAAATTGGAAAATACCTTATTAAGGTCAGTAGTAGCCTAGGATAATTATACCAGACCCTGGAGATGAGTTTTTAGAGGAATTCCCTGATGGGGTTGAGGGATAGTTCAAATTGGTGGACTGCGTTTAGTAAAACTGAATTTGGTGGACTGCGTTTAGTAAAAACAGAATTTGGAGTTTTTGACAATTTAGATCCCTAAGTAGTGGGTAGGTGTTATACCCAATCAGTAAATGAGATATAGCACACCAGGATTCAAGGAGGGTCAATTCTAGGGATAGTTGTGAGGTTGTGCTGAGGTCATTGTAGAAGGAAAGGAGGTACGTCCAACCCAATTGAGTGGGACGGGGGGATGAGTTAAATCACTTTACTATATGAAATGATTAAGGGTGAACCAAGTGTTATCCATCAACTAAAATAATTATCTTGAAGAGGATTGTGGGGTTGAGCCCATTGATTTGTAGTACCGTTAGGGGTCCCTTACGGAGTACACCGCGGGAAGTCCAAGATTCACTCTAAATATAACACAAACTAAATTATAGGCAAGAGTAGCCTAAGTGGATATGCAGACTGGTATGGATCTCCTCAGTGAAGGAGGTGGGTTGGATCAGCTGGTGTGTTAGTCCCTCAGCTGGAAGCTCGGGTGGACAGGTTAACACCTATTACTTATTCAAATAGTGGCGAGTCTTCGGTACTAGGCTAGTCGTGTCACCGTCGGTAGTACGTTGACTCAGGTGAGGGTGAGGTTTAGAGGGCCGGTAAGTTTGAATACCGCTGTTCGATTCAAAAGTGCGCTTACGAAGAAAATTGAAGGCTGCGGACTATCAGTTACTATTTAGTTAGAGAATTCAGACCGCTAGCAGCGGTCGAGGCCAGACTTCGCCCGTCGCGGCAAATGCCACTCCTGCGACGGGCTTTCCTTTGATTGAAAAGAAGCGGTTACAAATGTGAAAGAACAGAAGCCGGCCGGTCGAACAGTTCGCGAGACCTGAAACTCGAGACCGGAGCTCAAACAAGCGAGCTCTTGGATTCGAGTGTGCCCGTCTTGTGAACAGTGCCGCCCCCTATTTATAGGCTTGGGGGCCTGCCCGATTGGGCAGGGATAAAATAACCTCCTGCCCGGGTACAGGAGAAACGGGCAGGCGGTGACGGGATACACAAAGAAGAAAAAGAAAGAGGCCGCGCGATCTGACGGCCTGCCTTCCCGACCTGTCTTGCTTGCGGCTGAGGACACCGGGACCAAGTCAATAATGCAGACCGCGCGGTTTGGAGATTGAGGCCGCGGTCTGCCTTCTGGTCATGACTTAGCCGATCTTCAAGAGGTAACTTGGATAGCCTTCGATCTGGAGCCCCGGCCTGTTCTTCGGGGCTGGAACTTCGAGTGTCTATGGGACAACCCGCGCGGCCTTCTGGCTGAGACCGCGGATGAACTTCTTGCCTTGGCTCTTTGACGATCTTATCCCTTTGGGGGCGATCCGGAAATGACACCAGGCCGCCCGGCCTGGCCCTTCTTGAACTGAGAACCGCCGATCCCGGGACCCAGCGGCTTGGCCCAGGAGTCCGCGCGGTCTGATAATGGTTCAAACCGAGAAGCGGTTTTCCGGGCAAACATAATCCCCGCATATTTTCAAATCTCAGAGGATTTCGAAAATATTAGCTTTGACCGGGAGACCGCATCCGACTTGCCTTGAATTCTATAAGAGAGCCAGAGTATTCATTCTGCGTTGCTTTTTCTGAAATCACGGGATATTACTCGCCGGTTGCGGTCAGAATTTTTAAGACCGGCAATTCTTCAGTAATGGACTTCCTGGACGCCGTGCTAGACCGCGTGGATCCCAGCGGAGACCAGAGGAGGGCGGAAGATAAGAGGCGCGAACCGTTGGAGAAGTCGGACAAGGAGAAAGAGAAGCAAGACCGGAAAGATCGGAAGAAGAGGAAGCGGGCTGAGAAGGCCGCAGCGGCTAGCCTCAAGCCAGTCGTAGATTTATCAACTCCCAAAACTTCTGCAGAGCCCGTGGTGAACAGCTCGGGGCCTTCCCCTGATGTCTCGCCGATCCCTCCCAGCGACCTCAACCAACAGACCGCTAGCTTGCCGAGCAAAGAGGTGGCCGCCACTTCTGAGAAAGTTGTTTCAGACAGCCCTTCGAAGAAGGTCGGCGAAACCGCCTCGTTTGGAGTGGAAATCACCCCATCCGGGAACCCTCACCTGCTTGTCAGGGATCTAGAGGAAGGGGCGGTTAGTTCCCCCAGGACGGGCGAGCCGAATACTCCTCTGTCCGTGGATGATTATCCCAGCCCCCTGAAAGAAGTTCACCCAGCTCCGGGTAAGAGAGAAAGGAAGAGGAAGCAGACCGGGTCCGTGACCGAGCGGATAACAAAGAAGGTCAAGAGGCTAGCCGCTAAGGAAAGGGCGGCCCTTAAGAAACCGACCGAATCCCTCCTTCAGACCAACTCGCGACTAAAGGAGGAATTGGGCCTCATGACTCCTCCACCCAAAAAGTTGAATGACCCATCGGCTACCCCTGATACGAGGCCGGGCGAACTGATTCCGGACACGGCGAGTAGTTTATCCTTTAATGGGATTTTCAGAGATATGGATGAGCTGGTGAAGCGGGACCAGCTCCTTGACAGCCCGCCGGCCCCAGAACAAACCGCCCGAACTGCTGATAACTCAGGCCGCCCTACCGAGACCGATCAGACCGAGGCCGAAGAGCGAGAAGCCGCTGCCCGGACCGCCTTGGAGGTTGAGCGGAAAGCGATGGAGCTTGGGGAGGTGCTGAAGGCGCAGGAGAAGGTTCCCCCGGCAATGACCGGGGAGGAGATAGTGGTGGCGAAGAAGGAAAAGGCGGACCGGGCTTTAAACAAGCCGCTGCGGTCTGATCTCTTCGAGCCAGGTACGAGCCCCGCGGATCGTAAATCTGTCCGTTTCTTCATTCCACGGCCTCTTCGAAATAAGTTATTGACCCCGCCGACGAGCTTTTTCCCTATGGCGGCCTGGTCTTCTTCCGCTAGGCAGAGTAAGGAGAAATTCTTGCATGAACTACAACGGCGGTTAGACCCAAAACAGCCTAAGCGGCCTGCGCGCCTAGGCGCTGATCTTTTATTTATGTCCATTGCTGTATATATTCAACCCTGCATGCTTTTATTTTTTATGACCGCGCGGCCTTTTGCAGATAGCAACGATCAGACTGTGAAGCCGGGCGACCTTGTGGCCAGCCTACCTCCATTGGTTCCCCTGGCATCGATCCGCGCAACAACTTCGCAGGAAGGGTCACAACTTTTCGAACATCTCGAAGGGGATCTGGCCACCCTGCGAGCCCGCTTGAAAGAGATCGAAGACCGGGAGGCCGCTACTCGGACCGCTCTGGAGGCTGAGCGAGTTGCGAGGATGAAGGCTGAAGAGGCGCTGAAGGCTCAGCTGGAGGCCGCGCGGGTAGAAGTGGAGGCCGAGAAGAGGGCCAAGGTAGCACAAGTCGCTGCTCTGACCGCCCAGCTGGAGAAAGAGAAGAGAGCGTCCGCGAAATCTGAGGGCGACTCAAAGTATTACCAGGAAAAGTTCCTGCGATTAACCAGAGAGGTCGCTGCGAGTCGGCGAAATATGAATGATGCGATGGTGGTTATTGGCCGCCCGACTGTTGGGGCGGGCTCGAATCCTCCCTCGGTTCGGGCGGCTGATCCAATGGTTGATGAGGCCGCTGCAGTCCCCCGTATGATTGCCGCTTCGCGGGTTGAAAGGGATGCCGGTCGGCTTCATAGTACAATCAACCACCTCCATTATCATACCAGCCAAATTTATTCTCTCCTGAACACCACAAGTGACCAGGTCGCACGACTTCATAGAGAGGATGCCTCCCCAGAGCGCCGTCAGCCGTGACCAATATTTGAATATAACTTGTATTATGAATGTGGCTTGTTGATCTGGACAATGTTCTTCTCTATTCTTGTCTTTTATTTGAACAATTCGCGCGGTCTCTTATTTTAACCGCTGTACTTTATGCCTTGTTTTAAATCTTATGTTTCATTCGAACTGTTTTCCGGTCGGGCGAACTGTGATGTATGCTTATTTCTGTTTTTTCTGGATGCCTTTGCTTCTTTCATGTTTCTGGTGAATCTAACCACATAGGCTATTGACCGCGCGGTCAGAATGTATAGCCGTATCATGATTTTACTATTCACAGATCATAGAAATCTATAAGTATAGAATTTGCCGAAGTCACTCTCACGATTTCCAGATGGCGCGATCCAAGAACAAATCGCAGCGACCTGTTAAAGTTAAGGCCGTCCGAGCTGACGCGGCCTTGGCATTCCATTCGGCGGACCATCCGGAATGCCGGCTTACTCAGAACGAACTAGATGATTTCATCGCCAGACACATGGTAGGGAGCAATCTGCTCGCGCGGCTTCCTTTGCGCGACGAGCGGATTAACTCTTCCAGTCCGCACCAGATCGCCATCCCAGTTGACCACTTCGAATATGGCTTCAAGTTTCCACTGCCGCTTGAAGTCATAGCCATTTTCGACCACTACGGGGTTGTGCCCGGTCAGCTTCCACCGAACTCGATCGCTTCAATATACAGCTTCATCTCCTATCTGCGGTTCGAGCGAACTAGGTTCTCCATTGACTTGTTCAGGAAGTTCTTTTCGGTGCGGGCAGTATCCGACTCGGGGACTTCGACTTACAGAGGGCACCTCTACTTCAGCTGCCTCGGGCTGAAGGTCGTTAACCTGGCGAACAAAGTCTCCGACTGGTCGGAGCGATTTGTAATGCTCGAAGGTAACTTCGGGCTGTTACAAACCAACCCGCAAGTCCGGGGGGAAGAAGTTTTCCAGATCCCCCAGGTCGGCAAGATCGAGGCGGACACCTTCGCGTTCCTTGAGAAGGAGCGGCTTGATATCAACCACTACATCCCGCTTTTCTCGGAGCTTGAGAATATCCTCCCCGAACATAGTAAGTTCTTCTAGACCGCTTTTATATGACCGCGCGGCCTTCTTTACTTATACTCTTGATTTTATTTTGCAGCCGCCCATATCGTACCAGCGAACAAGCCGATCACGCCGGCCGGCCCAGTTTTAACCCAGAGGGAGAAGAGGCAGCGGCGAAAGAGGTCGCCATCCTCGGAGGAAGAGGGCCCGACCTCTTCTGACGACTACGAAATCCTTCGTTCGAGTGGGAACCCGCCCGACCTGCAGGGCAACCCGACCGTCCTTTGGCACAGGGATGGAAGTCGGATCCGGGTATCCACCGCTCTCCCTCCCTGGGGGAGCGAAAAAATTGAACGCCATGCCCTAGCCGCCGGGGCCGCCTTGTATGGTCGAAAGACCTTAAGGAAACTGATGAGAACCCCAGAAGAAGAGCTCCCCCGGCTAGCGGCTCAAGCCGGCGCCTGGGGATTTTCGGCCAACCACTTTATGGCCTTGTCGTATAAGCGGCTAGTTTCTGCTCAGAAACATCTGGAGAGGAAATATGAGGAACAGGCCGCGGAGAACACGCGGCTTCGAGAAGAGAACGCGCGGCTTCAAGAAGTCGTGGCGGTGAGTTTTTCAAAAGACAATGCGGTCCCTTTTGTTCAGCCCGAGCGGCCTGATTCATTTTTCCTTTTTCTTGCAGAAGCAGTACGAGATGACCAACCCGTCCTTCCAGGACGAGGTGCTGCCCCATGTGGCCCAAGGGATCAACAAGGCCTTGGGTCTCATGGGAGACCGGGGCGGTCTGTCCGAAGGATTCGGCGGAACCACCTTCTCCGACCTCTTCCCCGCCTTGGAGGTGCAGCTTGACGAAATCAACCGCAGGAAGAAGGGAAAATCCAAGGTGGGCGAGGAGGCCGAAGCCGACGCGGGCAGGGAAATCGTGCTCCATCAAGGAGGCGATGGAAGTGATGAAGCCGCTGAAGAGGTCGACGCGGATGGAGATGCTGATGACTTCGATGATGAGGATAGTTTGTCCTCTGGATCTTCCGGTTCTGCAAGCAAGACCGGGCGGTCTAGCGACAGTAGTTCGTCCGGCTCCTCTTCGCTAAGTGAAGGTTATTCGCCAGAGGTCGACATCGATGGCGTAGACCCCATTTCTCCTGTCAAGAAGAAGAAGAAGAAATCGGCAGACTAGTGCCCTCGTTTTTTAACTTTAATTTTTGTAACCGCCGGTCTCTTTTTGTTGGCCGGGCGGTCAATATTTTGTAAACATATTTTGAGAAATGAAATAGAAGTTTTTACCTGTCTGATTGTCTTTCTATCATTACTTACTTGTGATTCTTTGTCTCTTTTCTTTACTCTTTATGATCTAACCGTGCGGACATCTTGGCCTGAGCACAAGTGATGATTGATTGTCTTCGACGATCCTTTGTTCAACCCGCGCGGTTATATATTTGGATCTCAGGATATTCGATCTCTAATAACAGATAGATTCATGCGACCATAATTCGGACCGCGCGGCTTCTTTAGATATTAAATACTTGCTGCTATAATTAATGAATCACAATTTTTCACGCGGTTCGAATTCAGCTCTGGCGAATAATCCATCATGTCTAAGGATAACTTTTGCTGAGAAATAGCTTAACCTGATCGGTTAGAACACAATCCGAGCGACCGCGTATTCAGATCCAGGGATATCCAATTCTGATTATTCATTCAGGGATAGATAATGCCCGGCCGGTTTAAAATTCAACCCGGATTATATAGCCAGATCCAGAAAATACTAGCTTGATAGAACGAAGAGATAGATAGATCCAATCCGATCAAAAATGTAACCCGAGCGATCATATAGTTAGCTTTAAAAAATATCCGATTTTATAAAGGATGGATGAACCCGCCCGGTTCGAATGCGACCCGGGCAATCAGATAATCAGTTCTGGAATTTTGATAATAAACGGTCGGATCCGCCCGGTTAGAGTGCAACCCGGGCGATCATACGATCAGATTCAGAAACACTTTCCTTAATAGACGACGGGCATACCTGCCCGGTTTGAATATAACCCTGGTGATAACATGATCAATTTCAAAAGATGTCTTAACTTATGTTCAGCCAGACCGCTCGGCCTGAAATACTCAGACCGCATGGTCTTAATACCACAACCCCTTATTGGGGTAGACGAACACCTGCACCTGTTCAACCAGACCGATCGGCCTGAAAAACTCAGACCGTCCGGTCTTAATGTCACAGCCCCTTTATTGGGGTAGACGAACACCTGCACCTGTTCTAACAATATTTTCCTTGAGTGGTCCATATAAAAATCATCAGAAGTGAATGCCTCCCTGTAGGGAAGAAGAATAATCCTACAGGCTCAAATGACCAAGTGGGCAGGTGGGCCTCGGCGGCGAACATTGCTTTCCTCAAGTGGTCATAAGAGCTGTAGGGAAAAAGAAAAAATATGTACAGACTCAGATGACCAAGTGGGCAGGTGGGCCTTGGCGGCGAACATTGCTTTCCTCAAGTGGTCATAAGAGCTGTAAACGACTCATCCGCTCTCTTGCCTAGGGTTACAAGCCGAGTTGATCAATTGGGCAGGTGGGCCTCGGCGGCGAACATTGCTTTCCTCAGAGAGATCAACTCAGTTGTGGGCCCAACTAGGTACCGTTTCGAGAGTACCTAAGAGTATTCGATGGTCACAGACTATGATGATCAGTTGGGCAGGTGGGCCTCGGCGGCGAACATTGCTTTCCTCAGAAAGATCATCAAAGCTGTAACTATATCCCTTCGGGGCATGATAGAGCTGACAATCACCTAGACCTCCCTTGATGCAGGGGTGTGTCAGATATCGGCCGGGATCCAAAGTTCTGAAGACCACCGCAGCGGAATTGGCAAGCTACCACTACATGTGTGCGAAAACTCCCCGCATCACATGGTCTTGGTGGGTTTTACGCTACGACTACAATCCGAGGGGGTTCGAGCAGAATTTGGCGATATCTCAGAGGTTCGGGGAGTGAGATATGTGTGTTTGTATTTATGATGCAGAGAACCATCAGACAAGAAGAAATGTCAGTATAGGGCTTTTCATTCAATACCAAAAAGAGATGTAAAGAATAAAAGAAATAGTTTCAAGGATAGAATCGTTTGAGATCGTCACCGCTCCACGTGCGTGGGATGTCTTCTCCTTCGCTGGTTTGGAGACTGGTAGGCCCCATTCTTAGATACTTCTTTGATGATGAAAGGTCCTGCCCAATTAGGATCCAGCTTTCCGACATTACCAGACCTTGCTGCGGCATCCACCTTTTTTAACACCAAATCCCCGACTACAAACTGCTTCACTCTGACATTCTTATCAAAATATTTTGCCATTCTCCTTTTAACTTCTTCCTGCCTGATTGTTGCTTCATCCTGAAGTTCCTCGATTAGATCTAGATTATGCATGAGGGCCTCACCATTTTCATCTATCCAGGATTCTCCTCCTTCTTTGGCGTAAATAACCCTCGGAGTGACCACCTCGAATTCCACAGGGACAACAGCTTCCGAGCCATGAGATAATTTGAAAGGTGTCTCCCCGGTAGCTGAGGACGGAGTAGTACGAAGGGTCCACAGGATGGAAGGAAGTTGGTCCGCCCAATTCCCTTTCTGGTTTAAGACTCTTTTCATCAAAAGCTGCCGAATTTGCCTGTTTGCCGCCTCCACTTGACCATTGGTCCTTGGATGGTGTACTGAGGCAAACCGAAGATCAATTCCTATCTGATCACAGAAGCTTATCATCTCCGGATTGTTGAATTGTGGGCCATTATCGGTGACGATTGCCAACGGAATTCCATGTCGGCAGATAATTTCTCCCCAGACGAAGTTTCTGACAATTTGGGTGGTAGTTCTTGCTAATGCTTTTGCTTCGATCCACTTACTGAAATAATCGATCATTACCAGGATAAAGCGACGTTGTCCGCTGGCCATTGGGAAAGGCCCCATAAGATCCATTCCCCATACTGCAAAAGGCCATGGCGCAGTTATTGACCTGAGTGACTGAGCAGGCAAATGTTGAAGAGGAGCGAACTTTTGGCACTGGACACATCGCTTGGCGAATGCTTCAGCATCCTTTCTCATGGTTGGCCAGAAGTATCCCTGCCGCAGGATCCTTTTTTCTAAGGTTTTCGCCCCTGAATGGCTACCACACTCCCCAGAATGAACTTCCTGAAGTATGACCGGGATCTCCTCTTCTGAAACGCACCGTGCCGAGGAAGAAATCAAAGTTTTTCGGTACAAGACTCCTGCTATCAAGTAGTAGTAAGCCGCCTTTCTTCTGAACCTATTTTTGTCCTTGATTGATGGATGATATTCTCCTTTTGTCAGAAACAATTCGTAGGGGTCTTTCCAGGAAGGATGCTGATCGATCTGCATGAGCTCTTCTTCCTCTGTCTCCTCTGTTGCCGGATGAAAAAGTTCTGAGGTTACTCCCCCTGATGGAAGACCAAATTTTGACAACTCGTCTGCCTCTTCATTCTGCGTTCTCGGAATGTGCTCGATGATGAAGGATTTGAATCTCCCGATTTCTTTCTTAGCTAGGAATAGGTATTTTCTCAACACCGGTTCTCTTGTCTCGTAGTTCCCCAGAACCTGCGAGGCCATTACAAGAGAATCAGTTTTCACATGAACATGTTCTATCCCAAGCTCCTTTGCGAGTCTCAGGCCGGCCAAGAGTGCTTCGTATTCGGCCTGGTTATTTGTAACTGAAAAGAAGAATCTAATAGCCTGTTCCAGCCTGATGCCGTTTGGACTGATCAAAACCACTCCGGCTCCCACGGAGTTCCTGCCAGAAGCCCCATCCACATAAATGATCCAAGCCAAAGGAGATTGCACTACCTGCTCTGGATTAGACTCCATCGTGTCTACCAAGAAATCTGCCAATACTTGTGCCTTTATTGCCGTTCTGGGAGTGTACAGTATTTCGAACTCGCTTAGCTCGATTGCCCATTTGGCCAACCTTCCTGAATATTCCGACTTCTCCAAGATATTCCTTAGTGGATGATCTGAAACCACCTGAATAGGATGAGCTTGAAAATAGGGGCGGAGCCTTCGTGATGACATGACTAAAGCCAAGGCTAATTTCTCCAGGATTGAATATCTAGTTTCCGCATCTTTAAGGATATGGCTGACATAATATATCGGAAACTGCTTCTTTTTCTCTTCCCGAACCAGGACAGAGCTTATCGCATCAGGGCCCACCCCCAAGTACAAGAATAGTGTTTCTTCTTCGCGAGGGCTTTGAAGAAGGGGGGTTGAAGTTAATTGCTTTTTCAATTGTTCGAAAGCATTATTGCATTCCTCGTTCCATTCAAACTTAGATCCTCCCCTAAGTGTTTTGAAGAACGGAGCGCTTTTATCTCCCGATTTGGAAATGAATCGGCTCAATCCTGCCAACCTTCCACCAAGTTGCTGTACCTCTTTCGGATTACGAGGAGGGGTCATGTCTAGGATGGCTTTTACTTTATCTGGGTTCGGTGCGAGACCGTCAGGAGTGAGAAGATGTCCAAGAAATTTCCCCTTGTTCGCCCCGAACACGCATTTCGAGGGGTTTAATTTTAATTTGAACCTCCGTAGAGTAGCGAACGTCTCTACGAGGTCTTCCAGATGGATTAAAAAAGTTTTACTTTTTAGAAGGAGATCATCAACATATACTTCCAGATTTCTCCCTTTTTGTTTTTCAAAAACTGTGTCCATCATCCTCTGATATGTTGCCCCCGCATTTTTGAGGCCGAAAGGCATGACGAGATAACAATAACATCCATCATTGGTAATGAAGGATGTATGCGGGATATCAGGCTTATGCATCTTAATCTGGTGATAACCAGAAAATGCATCTAAGAAACTCATAAAACTATATCCCACCGCGGAATCTACCAAAACATCTATCCGAGGCAAGGGATAACAATCCTTGGGGCATGCTTTATTGAGTTTAGTGAAATCAACACACATACGCCATTTCCCCCCAGACTTTTTCACCATCACTACATTCGACATCCAGGTGGGGTACTGGATTTCAGAAATGAAATTGGCCTTAAGAAGCTTTGCAACTTCTTCTTTAATAGGCACCGCCAGCTTAGTTGCTACCTCCCTCTTCTTCTGTTGGATTGGCTTGATCTCCGGAGAAACGTTGAGGTGATGGCACGCGACATCTGGATCTATTCCTGGCATGTCTTCCGCTGACCAAGCGAAGATGTCCAAGTTATTCAGCAGGCAGGAGGTTAACTGGAGCTTTTCCTCTCCCGATAGCTCGGCGTTGATGATCAGCTTCTTCCCTTCCCCTTCAACAATGGGAATCTCTTGGGTCTCCTGGGCAGGTTCCAGGTAAGTCCCTTTCCGTTCCGCGCTTTCCTCAGCTTCTTCAGGGAGTTCGGACACCTCTTGGATGTCATTCTGGGCCTTGTGAAGTGGTGCCTCGGTGATCACATTAACTGTCTTCACATAACATTCGCGTGCCACCTTTGGATCGCTTCGGATCCGATACTGACGCCCCTCAGCAGCGAATTTCAAGGCCAAATGGAAAGTAGATACTACCGCTCTGTAAGCATTCAGGATTGGCCTTCCGAAAATTGCGCAGTAGCTACTTGGGGCTTCCACCACTACGAAGTTTACCAACTTCGTTATGCCCCCCAGCGATACCAGAAGCTTCACGCACCCCTCCACTTCCTTTTTTTCTCCTGAGAAGCCATAGAGGGGGCCTTCCGTGGAGAGTAAGGCCTTTCCAGTCTTGAGGGCCTCAAACGTTTGGCGAAAGATGAGATTAACCGAGCTGCCGGTATCGATCAAAATTTTGTGCACTGCGTAATTCTCAATAACCGCCTTTATCACCACCGCGTCATCGAACGGATTTGCATTTGGGGAGAGATCTTCCTGGCCAAACGTAACAACCGTCCTTTCCGGGGCAGAAGTGGAGGCAACTGCCACTTCTTGCTTTGTAACTCTCCCGATGCTAGATTTTCGGGAGGATTCTATCCCTGCCCCACCATGGATGCAATAGATGTTGCCGAGAGAGCCAACATCATTCACCTCTATGCATTCGGCTGCGGGATGTATATCCCCATAACCACCGGCCTCCTCTACATCAGCACACTCCCATGTTACTTCGACTGCCTCCTTCTTCTTCTCAGCTCGCGGTTCAACCGGAGTTTCTTGCCGAATCAACCCCCGAAGCTTTCCCTCTTTCAGGAGTTTTTCTATCAACCACCGGAGGGCCCGGCAATCCTCAGTCTGATGCCCCTCTTCTTTATGATATTCACAATAAAGGTTCGGGTTCCGATTGCGAACTTCTGATTTCAAAGGAGGGGGCCTTTTAAAGTCAGGCCTCTTCTGAAGAATCTGCACGACCTCATTCATGGTGACGTTGAGTGGGGTGAATGAATCTTGTGATTCATCATATCGGATGGATGGGATAGGTGGAGATGGTTGTGCGATGTATTGTGGCAGATATACGGGCATGATTTGCGGAACTCCCATGGGTTGAGTGGGTGCGATGGCCAACGGCGGTTTCTGATCTTGAAACCGTTGATGGCCAATGAATGGTTGCTTGGGCTTAAGATTCCTTCCCCTTTGAGCCCGAGGCTCGAAATCAGGCCGAGACGAGTGATTATAACGTTGCTGATGGGTTGATGCAGAATTGAACTGATCGTTGTCGCTAAGCAACTTGGCAACGTAACCCGGATTAGTCTTTTCCCCCCTGATAAATTTGTTTGCCAGACTAATCATTTCTTGATATGTCTTTGGTTCCCTGATTTGGGCTTCAAACTTCAGCGGCCCCTCCCTAAGGCCATGCATTAGTGCGACCCTATATAACTCCGGATCGACGTTTTGTACCTCCATTATTTCCCTTTGGAAACGATCGACGAAACGGGCCCACGTTTCGTTTTCTTGCTGTCGTATCTCGAATAGGGCTGCCGGACCATTCTTCCTCTTCTTAGAGGTAGAGAATCGAAGCAGAAATTCTCTACGCAACTCCGCAAAGCATCTGATAGATCGAGGATGCAATCCATAGAACCATTCTCTGGCCTGCCCATCAAAGGATGTCACCAAGAGCTTGCACTTTGTTGCATCAGTGATGGTCCTTAGAGCAACAGCCGATTCAAATGCCTGGAGGTGTATTGCTGGATCAGACTCCCCACTATATGCTGACATACGTGGTTCTCGAAAGTTGTTTGGGGCCGGCTCTCCTCGGATTTCGTCGGTGAAGGGAGAACTCTCCTCGGCATCCTCGTACAGAGGGAAAGCAGGGTTATAAGGGATCTCGGCTGCGGTCATTGGCGGACAGGCCGCATGATAGGAGCGGGCAGGTGCTCCAGCCGGATATGATTGGAAGGCGGCGACCTCAGGCGGATAGGGAAAATGAGCGGCCTCAGGCGGATAGGGAAAATGAGCGGCCCCTTGAAAGTCAATGACCCGAGCTGGCATACATCGCGCGGCCTCTTGGTAGAAATTCGGCCGGTCCGCGGAACCTTCTTGTGGTGGTCGGGAATGAGCGACTTGCGCGAACGGGTATGGAGGTGGAGGAGGTAAAACAGGAGTGACCGCCTGGTGAGCCGCGGCCTGCTGAGGGGCTAACCGCTCGGTTAGTAGAGTTAGGGCCTGAGTGATCGCGTCCAGACGCTGATCAGTCGCCTGCCGAGCCTGATCGGCCTCTCTCTTTGTCTGCTCCAGAGCTTCCCACAAAGAGTCTTCACTGTGGTCGGATCGGTCTCTTGGAGGGAGCTGGCGGTCTGACATTCTGAACCAAGGATTTCGCTGACAGTCTGCGATCTGAAGGTCGCGTGTTTCTGTTCGATTCAAAAGTGCGCTTACGAAGAAAATTGAAGGCTGCGGACTATCAGTTACTATTTAGTTAGAGAATTCAGACCGCTAGCAGCGGTCGAGGCCAGACTTCGCCCGTCGCGGCAAATGCCACTCCTGCGACGGGCTTTCCTTTGATTGAAAAGAAGCGGTTACAAATGTGAAAGAACAGAAGCCGGCCGGTCGAACAGTTCGCGAGACCTGAAACTCGAGACCGGAGCTCAAACAAGCGAGCTCTTGGATTCGAGTGTGCCCGTCTTGTGAACAGTGCCGCCCCCTATTTATAGGCTTGGGGGCCTGCCCGATTGGGCAGGGATAAAATAACCTCCTGCCCGGGTACAGGAGAAACGGGCAGGCGGTGACGGGATACACAAAGAAGAAAAAGAAAGAGGCCGCGCGATCTGACGGCCTGCCTTCCCGACCTGTCTTGCTTGCGGCTGAGGACACCGGGACCAAGTCAATAATGCAGACCGCGCGGTTTGGAGATTGAGGCCGCGGTCTGCCTTCTGGTCATGACTTAGCCGATCTTCAAGAGGTAACTTGGATAGCCTTCGATCTGGAGCCCCGGCCTGTTCTTCGGGGCTGGAACTTCGAGTGTCTATGGGACAACCCGCGCGGCCTTCTGGCTGAGACCGCGGATGAACTTCTTGCCTTGGCTCTTTGACGATCTTATCCCTTTGGGGGCGATCCGGAAATGACACCAGGCCGCCCGGCCTGGCCCTTCTTGAACTGAGAACCGCCGATCCCGGGACCCAGCGGCTTGGCCCAGGAGTCCGCGCGGTCTGATAATGGTTCAAACCGAGAAGCGGTTTTCCGGGCAAACAACCGCGATCTGGAGGACAATCCCTAATAACCCACCCCGACCTTAAAGTCTGGTGGATTCCAGCAAGAGTACGCAGGAGCTCCGCTGTTGTGTTATTAGCGTTGAGGCGTACATGAGGTCTAGGCTTGGTATTGACCATACCCGCCTAGGATGTGGAGTGCCCGATCCATTGCCACCGTGAGCCACGACGGTCGGTACCCGAAAGGTTGGCTTCCTTTCAAACAAATTGGGAACTATAAAGTTCTGTGCGCATAGAGTCGTGTGGCTGAGTCACATTGCATAAATTCATTAAAACATCATAACCATAGCATAACATAACATACACATAGCATACCCCCATCATATAAATTAGTATGGGCTCTTTTATATGATGGGTTTCCTGGACATCTTAACTTATATGTCGTATGGGCGTTCATATAAGTTAAGGTACGAATCTGTGATGGTAGTTTAGATTTACTTACTGCACTACTTTTCTTTCCATTTACTGCTTACTTCATTGCTCTACATTACTGCCTTATACCTGCACTATACTGCTAGCTAGATTTTACTGCTTTACTTATACCTGCTAGAGCAATGCCATGCCACCACCTTCTTGTTTACCCCTTGTTTGTCCTCCGCTTCTTCCTCCCGCTCGGCGCCTAGGAGTCGTGGGGGGAGGCAAGGACAAAACGGCTTAGTCTTTATGACTAACGGTCGGTGTGACCGCAGGAGTCCGAGGAGATGGAATGTTCCGCGCGCAGCAGGATGAGATGGCAGGACCTGAGCAGCAGATGCAACGCACTACCACGACGCCACAGGTTGATGATTAGATAGCTAGTCTTCCGCACTTTTGAGAGTTTTGATGTAGTCTTCCGCATGTTGTAGTGAGAGAGAGATAGTACATTATTTTGGTTATGTATCGGGCATAAGCCCCTTTTTGCTTGTACTTCTCTTTTGGACTGCTGTTTTCATTATATATATATATATGATGCTGTGACACTGTGGACATGCATTTTCTTCTGTTCTTACTTCTTTGGCATATTTTACTTATGATCGTATAGCCGGCAGGGTTGGTGCTAAGCGGTGTTGGTCAACCCGAGTGTTGGCGACACCGCGAGGCAGCGATTCTGGGCGAAGATCCACCTCAACCGTGCGATGCGGGAGAGGTTCGAGTTTTCAAGTACCCGAACGGGTTTTGGAAAAAGAGATCTTACATGTGGTGGGGTTGGATTGGGATGATGAGGCCTCTAAAGGTGGTTTTGAATTGAGGCCACCTCGGTTCTCTCATGGCTGCCACCCTCCTGTAGCTGCCGGCCTCCTGCTTCCACCTGGGTCAAGGTCAGACCCCCAGCAATCAGGGAAGGGTCCAAGACTGATTGGGGGAGGAGTGTAGAGGAGGGGAATGCTTTTAGCTTTTTGCTTTATGCTTTAAGCCTTTTTGATCAAGCTTTTGGTCCCCCCCTCCATTGATTAATCAAACTCCATATTAAGATTCAGTCCTAGGGATGATTGGGCTTGACTTAGGTCCATGAGTAAGGTTAATTAATTGGGGTTGGGTCCCATTCAATTTAGGCTTGAAATTCCCTTTAATAGGCTATGTTGACCATGGTTGACTTTGGTCAACCATGGTGAGTGGGTTGACCCCACTTGGGGGTCATGGGTCCCTTAACCTCACCCAACATTGGTTGGTCCATGGTGGGGCTCCAATTGGTCCAATTTAGCCTTAAGGTGTGATCTTGACCTAAATTGAGCTAGAGTTGACTTTGGTCCAATTGGTCAACTGGTTGACCAAGTGATGGGGCTTTTGGGTCCAATGAGTTCCTCAAAATGTTTAGAGTGTGGTGGTAAGGCCAATTTGAACATTTGAGGGTCAATTGAACCCTAGTTGACTTAGTTTGGTTAAAGTTGATCTATTGTTGACTTTGGTCAATTTCATGCAATTGGGTCCCACCCAAGTGCACTTCCCATCCTATAGGTCTCCCTTGGTGGTTAGGGCATCATAAGTGAGGTCAACTTAGACAATTGAGGGTCAATTGGCCTAAGGGAGTGATATTGGGCTATGTTGATTTTGTGCCCTTGGTGTGCACTTAGCACACTCCACTTGGCCCAAGGGCCTTAGTGGCCACTCTGCACACCACCCATGCCCTAACACCATCTAGGGGTCTAGAAGGATTGGGGATGTTATAAATCCCAATAAACAAAAGAAATATTTCCTCCTCGAAATTTAGGTTTGGGTCTACGGGTTGCAAGTACTTATAAGAGTAAAGGATTTCAAAGACGATTAATTTGCACCTGAGGTGAAGAGTTCCGGGAAACATTGTTGCATGGAGTCCAAGGGCACCCAACTGTGCTCCTCTTTCCCATGATTGAACTATAATACTCGGACACCAGAATCTCCTTCCACGGAAGAACTCGGACCTCTACTATATGAGAACTCAAACCGGAGCAACATTCTTTACCAAGATTTCTCATTGCACTTCTACTATTACTTGCTAAGATTGTCCGCAATATTCCCACTGGGTTTAATTGAAGTTTTAACCCGCCGCTCAGACCATCGTGCCTTTAATCACACTGCGGGTTCTACTTGCTCCATCCCGGTAATAAATAGGACTTAGACATTTCAAAAAAAAAAATCAAACAAGCTAACCGGGCGTGGGTGTTATCAAAATCACTACACTCCCTGAAGGAGGATCTACCGGTAATACCTAAGATCCTACCGTGTTAATTTATACTGTCTTGCCGCGTTAGATGACACCGAAATCCTTTGAGTTCAGCTTAACTTCATAAGGTTATAGTCACGACCCATGCTTACTTAATACTCTGCTCATAAATCGATTAGCCAGGACGTGGTCATTTAGCCAACCGTCATTGTCTATTCTGATTCTTCACTATATGATTCCCTTACACGTAGGTGTTCACCACCACCTATACCAAGAGACCTTATCCCTTAACATATGAGGTCTCTGCTGCTAAGCCGTTTCCGACTCCGCGGATACGAGGTCAGGTTTATCAGCTGCAAAATAATAACTTAAACTCTGATTACACTTAGGCTATAGTCTCTTATGTCCTACGAACGTTGCATGAGGTTAACGCTTTCCTCCCGTTAAATAAATGTAAATAACCTCCGTGCTTTCCTTGAGGAACATAACGTCTGCAGTTTAAAAAGATGTTCGTGAAGTGACTCCCATCTACTTTCCATATCCATTTGGTTCATAACTCACGAAGGTAAAACCCCTTTTATCATGACATGATTTGACACAAATTGATTTCAACATGAAGGGTGTCTCATAGAAACCCATTAATCCTCGAGAGGTTTCATCATTTATATCTGGAAATCAAACCTGTCTCCCTTATTCTTGAATCTTCCTAACTGGGATTATAATTCTTGGAGAAATTGTAAATTCTGGTTCTTAAGATCGGAGGATTGTACGTAAATTATATATCTTCAATATATCATTCGTCAAATTGCACTTTAGATTTCCCAATATCGAATGGGCTAAACTTTCAAAGCCAAGTAGTCTCATCTCACTCAAGCTATAAATTATGAATTAAATGATTCATCATAACGACCCTTCTCTTAGTTGTGTCTTCCAAAGTTACATCGATAAATCTCATTATGTAATCTTAATAATTTCAACAGGGAGTTGATAGAAACAACAACTAACCGTTTATTTTAACTCTCTAATCCTCATCATTTTAGTACATGATGGTCACTGCCATTTTTTCCCGAGATCCGAACATAGTAAGATTCTCCATCTTAGCCCTAAGTAGTTTATACCATCATATTACAAGATCCAAAGAGTCACCTTCCTAAGCTCTCTGGTTGTGCATAAACCAACTATAAGAGTAAAAAGATCTTAACTAAATTTTTACCAAGGAGAGGGCTTGAATTTTAATTAAAAAAAATGCTATCTGGAAATTACCTTTGAGAGCCCTGAAGTGTAAGAAACTCTAGTTATAATTTTTACTTGCGAAACTTGATTCCAATCCTCAAAATTCACGATGTGACACATTTATCCCAAGCTACTAAACCTAGTGTTCTTTTTATTTTCAGAACTTGCTTAAAATGAGACCTTTGATCAGACGTCAATGTTTATTAATTGTTCTGATAACTCTACAATTCGATGTCTCGAGGTTAAGAAGGTGTATTTAGAACAATACGCTAGCAAGTTTGTTACGATAAACTGATTATTTCTTATGGTCATGAGAACTTATAGCTCAGTCTTACTTCTATCCAATCTAAATCTTACTTGGTCCTGCACTGAATTTGCCGCTTATGACATCCTTCCCTTGTGACTGGTAAGAGCTTGATGACCAAACGTCCTTATAAAAGACAAGACAACATTGCTTGGATCAGGAAGTTAGTGAAATTCCCTAAATTCTTAACCTGGCTTTCATGGTTTCGAGAGTCTTATGCCCATACACTGGACAACCCTTTACATATAACCAAATGATTAACAAGTCGATCACTTTTGTCGACTTAGAATTAGCCTTGGAGCAATAAGATGAGTACACACTCGCTCTTGAAGTGTACCATTCACTTAACTTGCCAGTATAACTATAGCAATCACAACTTGGTATAAACAATCGCTGCTATTTAAGGTGAAGTAATTCTCCAAAGATCTCAAACTTCTAAGGAAGGTTGGTCCATAAATAAAAAGTGTATGAATAAGATCTCGTCATCACCTGAGTATCATTGAATACTCCAAACCTCGAGATTACTACGAAAATGTCATAACCTTTTCTAAACCAAGTCTAGGGGCAATCCAAGTCGGTATTTTATTGGCCCAATAAACAAAAGGATAAGCCCCTACCGATTTGGGCTAAGTCTCTTCAATACTTCTACGGTATATTCATCTTACATACGTACATAAACCTTAGGGCATATAATCCCTGACTTGGTGTTCCACCCTGAGACATAAAGTTATGATAAGACTTAGGATCCCAATGTTATAAATTATGCTAACTTTTCCGAGTTCCCTATGTGATTAACTAGGAAAGGGGCCTTCTCAAAACAAAATATTCAAATTCCAATTCGACCTCTGGTATTTTATGGTGGTTGTCTCAACGTACTATAATGGGAAGTATGAAGTTATGGTAAGGGGGTTATGCTTATGGGTCTTCTATTACTCTAAAGAAGACTACAGACACCCGATCTCCTCGAGATTGTCCTACCACTTGATAGTAAAGCGTAACCCTCAGCGTGAAAGTCTCCACGTCAAGACTTATACTAACTTCTTCCCTTAGCTACGTTGGGTATCCTTAACCTTCAACCAAATCTATACCCGAGGTCGCTCTTTAGACTAGGGTGCGTCACTAAATTTTTTAAGTAAGTCAAAATTTGACCTAACTTGCTGCTTAGTGGACTGTTTTATGTGATTTCATACATGGGCACACCACAGCTTCCGCTGCATAGTTTGTCCGCAAACTACACTCGAGCGGGGTGACCTAGTATGTTGTGGACTGTTCTCTTATGATCGTTCGTTCAGTGATACCATTTGTAAGATCACTTTTTCCAAAACCCGCTCGGGTACTTGAAAACTCGAACCTCTCTCGTATCGCACGGTTGAGGTGGATCTTCACCCAGAATCGCTGCCTTGCGGTGTCACCAACAGCCGGGTTGGCTAACACCACTCAGCACCAACTCTGCCGGCTATACGATCATAAGTAAAATATGCCATAAACGGAAATACAGAATGAAGGCATGTCCACAATATCACAGCATCATATATAATGAAAAACAGAAAGTCCAAAGAGAAGTACAAGCATAAAGGGCTTAAGCCCAATACATATCCAATAAAATGTAGTCTCTCTCTCTCTACAACATGCAGAAACTACAACAAAACTCTCAAAATGTGGAAGTCTAACTATCTAGTCATCAACCTGTGGCATCGTGGTAGTACGCTGCATCCGCTGCTCAGGTCCTGCCATCTCGTCCTGCTGCGCGCGGGACAACTCTGTCTCCTCGGACTCCTGCGGTCACACCAACCGTTAGTCATAAAGACTAAGTCATTTTGTCCTCGCCTCCCCCCATGACTCCTAGGCACCGAGTGAGAGGAAGAAGCGGAGGACAAACAAGGGGTAAACAAGAAGAGTGATGTGGCACTAACTAGCAGTACATAAATATAATCAGTAGAGCTAGCAGTAACAAGGTAAAGGTAAAGAGCATGTAAGTAAGTGCGGTAAATAGTAAACAAGTAGAGGCAATATAGTGAACAATAAGTAAGTAAAGGCGGTGCAGTAAGTAAAATTAAACTACCATCACAGATTCGTACCTTAACTTATATGAACGCCCATACGACATATAAGTTAAGATGTCCAGGTAACCCATCATATAAAAGAGCCCATACTAACTTATATGATGGGGTATGCAGATGTGCGTTATGTTATGCTATGTTTATGATGTGTATTATGCAGCCATGCAATGCAACTCACCCACACGACTCCATGCGCACAGACCTTTATAGTTCCCAATTTGTTTGAAAGGAAGCCAACCTTTCGGGTACCGACCGTCGTGGCTCACGGTGGCAGTGGATCGGGAACTCCACATCCTAGGCGGGTATGGTCACTACCAAGCCTAGACCTCATGTACGCCTCAACGCTAAGAACACAACAGCGGAGCTCCTGTGTACTCTTGCTGGAATCCACCAGACTTTAAGGTCGGGGTGGGTTATTAGGGATTGTCCTCCACACCGCGGTACTCAAACTTACCGGCCCTCTAAACCTCACCCTCACCTGAGTCAACGTACTACCGTCGGTGACACGACTGACCTAGTACCGAAGACTCGCCACTATTTGCATAAGAAACAGGTGTTAACAAGCCCACCCGAGCTTCCGGCTCAGGGTCTAACACACAAGCTGATCCAACCCATCTCCTTCCCGGAGGAGATCCATACTAGTTTGCAGATCTAATTAGGCTACTCTTGCCTACAATTTAGTTAGCGATATATTTAGGGTGAATCTTGGACTTCCCGCGGTGTACTCCGTAAGGGGCCCTAACGGTACTACAGATTAATGGGCTCAACCCCATTATCCTCCTCAAGACAATTACTTTAGTTGGTGATTAACGTTTGGTTCACCCCACATCATTTCATATAGTTAGTGTGACTTAGCTTATCTCCCGTCCCACCCAATCGGGTTGGACGTACCTCCATCCCTCCTACATTAACTCTAGCACAACCTCACAACTAACCCTAGGGTTGACCCTCCTTGAATCATGGTGTACTATAACTCATTTATTGATTGGATATAACTCCTAAACACTACTTAGGGGACTGAGTTGTCTAAAGATCAAAATTCTGTTTTTACTAAACGCAGAGCACTAAGTTGAACTATCCCTCAACCTCATAAGGGAACCCTTCTAAGAACTCATCACCAAGGTCTCTAATAGTTATCCTAGGCTCCCACTGACCTTAGTAAGGTATGTTCCAATTTCCATAATTTTCCATATTAAATTGGTATTTAATATAATTTTAAGTAGTTAAGGCCCTAAGTCATATTACACATGAACTACCCTCAAAATGATACTTCATGTTACATGAGAATTATCAGTAAGACAATATTCCATATCATGGTGGTTCACTGAGTATCATGACCCTAGGATGCCATTTGGCCTACTATATCATCATAATTGTATAATTACAAAAATGCCACTATAATTAAGAAAAATAGTATTTCACTTCTGAAAATTCTCCAAAAATTACCAAGTGTTCAAATGGGGTCCTAGAGTCCTCTGCCAAAAGATTGTGTCATTTAAATATGATTTGACATTTTAAAAGGATCTAATACCTAAATGATGTAAATTCTATTTTCTACATGAAGTACATGAATTACCAATCTACAAGCTTCCAAACAATGGTCATGGGCATATATTAACCTAAAATTACAGATCACCAAGTATCATGACAAGGCCCCATGATTTGATATTTTAGAAGGATTTAATACTCAAGTGGGGTAAATCCCAATTTCTACATGAGGTACAAGAAATACAAACCTACAAGCTTCCAAACAATTATCATGGGCATATATTAACATAAAATGACAGATTTCTAAGTATCATAACAAGGCCCCATGATTTAATATTTTAAAAGGATTTAATACTCAAGTGGTGTAAATCCCAATTTCTACATGAGGTACAAGAAATACAATTCTACAAGCTTCCAAACAATTATCATGGACACATATTAACCTAAAATTACAGATCACCAAGTATCACAATTTATCCCCATGATTTGGCATTTTTCACAATTCAATTCCCTTAAGCTAGCAAGTACTTAAAATTTCCTACACAAGGAATAATACTTCAATAAATCATAACAAAATTTCTATAGTCCATTTTCATCCCTAATCAGCCACTGATAGAGTTTCAACACCATACAAGGTCCTATGACCATGCATTTCGTTTTATTAAGGAAAGGGTGGCTATTTCATTTATTAGGAAGAAAAATACTTAAATACCTATAGAAATTTTCATTAAATTAACTAAGTCATTTTATGCTCCTACAAACATAACTACAAAGTTCTGAGACAAGGCAAGAACATTTGCTCCCATGCCCTTCACAAGTCTCACTTTGCACCCTTAAGGGTTTACCCTTAGGGTTTTGTGTCACACCACCCTAATGGCTCCAAATGGACCACTAGGGTGTGCCACATGCTTTTGTATATCCATACCTACATAGCCATCATGATGGGAGGAGACTAACACACTCAACTCCTCAAAATGACTTAAACCCTAATATGACCCTTAAAGGCCCTCATTAGGGTTTCCCATTTTTCATATCAAATCAACTCCAAATGGAGTGAAATTTTAGGTAGGCACTACT
The DNA here is from genome assembly GCA_033032865.1 of Dactylorhiza incarnata. Lineage (NCBI taxonomy): Eukaryota > Viridiplantae > Streptophyta > Magnoliopsida > Asparagales > Orchidaceae > Dactylorhiza > Dactylorhiza incarnata. The sequence continues at coordinate 3,430,595 of JAWHQI010000286.1, read as the reverse complement.
CATGTACCAAAGAGCATGCCACCAAAGTTTGGTGTCATTTGGACATCATATGCTCCAAAAATGAACTTAATTTAAATATTCTAACTACCACAAAAACCCTAGGTAAAATTGTCCACCATGGGCTGTCCCTTTGGCAGGGTGTGCCCCTATGGTATACCAACCCATGGTTAAAAGCACAGCTCCAAAGCTTGAAGGGTTTGACCTAGGTAATTTTTCTAATGGACTGACCTAGTGTAAGACCAATCCTAGTAAAACAGCTCCCGAGGGAGCTGTGGGTCACCAGATAACCTAAACTCAGGGCCAAATGAAAGTTAAGACCAAGGCCTACAACTTTCATGTTGGGCACTCTTTCTGGTTCAGCCATTAAGAGGCCCTAATTTATATTTAAATTGGACTGAATAAATAAGGCAGAAAATCAAGTACTTTGAATTAAATTATAAAGAAAATTCGAGCTCTGCACAGATCTTGAAGCAGATCGGACCCTCCCCCTCATCTCCTCTTCCTTCAGCCAATGGCTGAGATCAGCCGGAGCTGGGCCAACTTGCTCCTCCCTTTCTCGGCCACCTGGTGGCCACCACGGCCGGCCACCACCTCCACCACCTTCGTGGTGGTCGGGGCTATAGCTTCCCGGCGACATGGCGGCCGGAGGGGCCCTTTTCCGACGATCCTAGCAAGGCCGAAACTCGCCATTTTCCATGGTTTTGAGATTTCGATTCCGGCCCAATTGAGCCCAAACCTTCAATTTAAAGAGATGGGAAGCTAGCATGGAGGGAGAGGAGGAGAAACGAACCACTAACGGCGCGTGGCGGCGGCTCCGGCGGCGGTTTGCCATGGAAAAGCTTAGCTCCGGCGATCCTGCTCACAGCCACGATTCTCCACCAAAAGCTCTGCTCCAAGGGGTGTTCCCGTCTGCTCTCGACCTCCTGAAGCTTGTGGTGGGGTTGGATTGGGATGATGAGGCCTCTAAAGGTGATTTTGAATTGAGGCCACCTCGGTTCTCTCATGGCTGCCACCCTCCTGTAGCTGCCGGCCTCCTGCTTCCACCTGGGTCAAGGTCAGACCCCCAGCAATCAGGTAAGGGTCCAAGACTGATTGGGGGAGGAGTGTAGAGGAGGGGAATGCTTTTAGCTTTTTGCTTTATGCTTTATGCCTTTTTGATCAAGCTTTTGGTCCCCCCTCCATTGATTAATCAAACTCTATATTAGGATTCAGTCCTAGGGTTGATTGGGCTTGACTTAGGTCCATGAGTAAGGTTAATTAATTGGGGTTGGGTCCCATTCAATTTAGGCTTGAAATTCCCTTTAATAGGCTTGATGAATAACAAATTATGCATATTTTTAGTATCATTTCTAGCCTAATTTTGGGTAATTTTGTACATATTGCATTTAAATCATTGAAATAATCACTTCTTTTTTCTTTTGTAAAAATAAGTAATTATATATATAAAAGAATAAAATTTTGAAATATTATTGTATAATAAATTTATTATAAATATAATAAATATATATATAATATATAAAATATAAATTTTATAGTTATATGTATGTAAATAATAAGTATAATAAATAATCATATATTTATATGTAAATATAAATGGAAAATAGTAATAATAATATAAATAATATAAAAATAATATGCATGATAGATAAATAGGAAAAAAAAATATAATAATATAGTAGTATTGTATATTAATAACATAATAATAATAATGAATAATAAATATATTATAAATATAATAAAATACATATATGTATAATATATGTATATGTATAAATATATATGTATAGTATATAAAATGTAAATAATAATAGTAATATATATATATATAAATTAAATATAAACATATAAATAACAATGTAAATTAAATGAAAATAAAAATAAAAAATAAAAATATCTGTGTAATTATAATAAATATAATTATTGCTCTTTGTATGTTGAAGGAGCCGCTTGGCTCATTGGTTCTGTCTTGGTTTGCCCCCGCTGCTGCCTCGGGTTCGATTCCTGGCTCAGTCATATTTAATTTGATTAAACTGCGGCCGCCCGTTCCCCCCCTTTTTGCATTTAATAAATTCTAACGCTAACATTATATATATAATATACCCCCCTTATATTTTAGATAAGCGCCCTTGCTCCAGTGGTCTTGGTTTGGCTAGCCTCCATTGAGGTTGTGGGTTCGAAACCCAGCACTCCTTTTTATTTCACGCGCCAGCTGTCCACCGCGCCAGCGCTGCTGCCCTGCTGCCCGCGCCCGCGCCCTGCTGCCCGTGCCCGCCCCTGCTGCTCGCACTTACAGCCAGCTAGCCTTCTAGAAGCAGCCAAATGCTGCCCTGCCTCCACGTGTCGCGCTAGCACACCCGCCAAAAGCTTCCTCCCAGCCCGCTAACCGCACCCCAGGCCAGCTGCCCCTCCAACCCGCCAGCTGCCCTTCCAGCTGCAGCTTTTCTCTTTTTTTTTGCTAATGGCAGCCCCTTCTTTTGCCTATAAATAAGGGTGCTCCACCTCTTTAAAAAGGTTCATGTTTTAGAACCTAAATAAGGGTTGGTCTTGTGAGTATTTGAGTGTTTGTGAGAGCTTGTTTAGGTGTTTTCTAAGCCCTTGTTTGGGCTCTTTCTCCTCCTATTTAAGCTTTTTTGTAAAAGTGGTAATCTCCTTTTTGGTATATATATGAATATATGTTCTTCTTTGTTCTTATTGTGGTAACTTAGTTTTTGTTTTCTCTTTCTTTTAGTTTCTTTTTCCTTTTTTTTTTCTTCTTTATGTAAGTGTGTGTGTGTAGGAGATTAAATTGTTTTTTGGTTTTGGTTTGTTGTTTTTATTTTCTTTTTCTTTTTTAGTAAGTGTGTGTGAGTGTATGAGAGTAAATTGTTTTTATTTTAGTTTCATTTTGTTATTAGTGTGTGTGAGTGTAAAAGAATAGATTTTATTTTCTTTTAACTTAGTTTCATTTATGTTGTGTGTGTGAGTGTATGAGTTAATTTTTGTTTTCTTTAACTTAGATTTCAATTAAAGTAAGTGTGTGTGTGTGTAGGTGGATAAATTTTGCGCCTTTTTTGTAATTCAATAGCTTAGCTTTCATTTCCGTCACGCATTTATTTCCCGCCTATCCATTTGGATAGGACTCGTCACGCATTTATTTCCCGCCTATCCATTTGGATAGGACTCGTCTCGCATTTATTTCCCGCCTATCCATTTGGATAGGACTCGCTCACACATTTATTTCCCCTCTACCTATTTGGGTAGGGATCGCATTTCTTTAATTTCTGCAATTTACCGCTTTCATTTTAATTCCGTAGAGTGCGTGAGTTTTCAATTAGTGCGTCTTTTGTTTTTTAATATAATTGCTTTTTGCTAATTCCGCTAACCGCTCAATCGCTTAAAATCGCCGTAGTTATCATTATCGCTTTATAAAACTCTAAAAAATTCTAAGCAAAACTACTTTCTAAATTAACGTTTTCGTGCTTTCTCGCTTTTTATCGCAATTATCGTTAAACGCACGCCAACCTTAATTTTCGTCATTAGTTTTTCTACAAAGCTATAAAAATCAATTCAAATCTCTTTTCGATAAAATAATAGCGCGTTCCTAAGAAGTAGAAATAATCGATACGACCTTGGAAAAATACGACCTTGATATTTCAAAAGAAATATCATATACTACTATCGATAAGGTCCACTTGCCTTTATTGATTTTAGTCCGGATAATTATATAACCCCAAAAGCTTTCTCTCAAAAGCCAATTAAAACTCTTTTAAAAGCACTTAGAAAATTTGTTGCAACAAACCTTTGGTTGTTGCAACTAGCTCAAGGTAAAAGAGGTTTTAAAAAAGGGAAACTATCATTTACAAAATTGTTGCAACAACTCACAAATTGTTGCAACAACATAACATATTCAAAAAGCTTTCAACTTTCATTTCAACATAAGCCTTTCAAACCATTTCTACTTAGCTTTTGGCGACGCGACCAAAGAGTAATCGTCGATATTTCAAAAGAGGAAAAGGTCGTTACTTCTATCTTTCGATAGGATAACGGGTAATTCCTCGAAGTAGAATTACTCGCGGGACTCTTCGAAAACGTCCGCCTAAGGTTAAAGTCTAAAGAAAGAAAGAGCTTTTCTAAAAAGTTAAATTTCAGCGTATCAAGGCTATGTTGACCATGGTTGACTTTGGTCAACCATGGTGAGTGGGTTGACCCCACTTGGGGGTCATGGGTCCCTTAACCTCACCCAACATTGGTTGGTCCATGGTGGGGCTCCAATTGATCCAATTTAGCCTTAAGGTGTGATCTTGACCTAAATTGAGCTAGAGTTGACTTTGGTCCAATTGATCAACTGGTTGACCAAGTGATGAGGCTTTTGGGTCCAATGAGTTCCTCAAAATGTTTAGAGTGTGGTGGTAAGGTCAATTTGAACATTTGAGGGTCAATTGAACCCTAATTGACTTAGTTTGGTTAAAGTTGACCTATTGTTGACTTTGGTCAATTTCATGCAATTGGGTCCCACTCAAGTGCACTTCCCTCCTATAGGTCTCCCTTGGTGGTTAGGGCATCATAAGTGAGGTCAACTTGGACAATTGATGGTCAATTGGCCTAAGGGAGTGGTATTGGGCTATGTTGATTTTGTGCCCTTGGTGTGCACTTAGCACACTCCACTTGGCCCAAAGGCCTTAGTGGCCACTCTGCACACCAACCATGCCCTAACACCATCTAGGGGTCTAGAAGGATTGGGGATGTTACAATATATGTATATATGTATATATGTATATACATGTATATATATGTATACATATATATACATATATATATATACATATTTATATATATACATATATATATACCTATATATATACATGTATATCTTTATTATATATACATGCAATTGGGCCAACCGGGTCTCCATCTCCGCCCTCCCTCCATCCTGGACAGAGAAGGAAACCATCAGCGACCATGCTTATGGCCTCTCTTACGCGCTTTACAGTCGCGAGGGCGCTTCCATCTATGACACCGAGTCAACGCAGAATCTCGCGCATGAGGCTGCGAGGGCCATAATGCGGGCCCATGAATTGACCCACATGTACTCTCGCTGGGGTATGACTCTCGCGCGGAACATTCTAGAGGTCGAGAAGACCCGTTCCATTGCAGCTGCCGAGGACGCGACCGCAAAGCAACAGCTGGTCGCAGCCGAGGCCCTTCTTGCCAGCCGCCCGAGCTGAGAGGTGACCCCTTCCTCCTCCTACGACTTGAGCTCTCGCTTTCCTTTCTTTCTTCCTTGCGCGTTAATCTTATTTTCTCTTGCAGTACATAGCCAACTATGATACCTTGCTCGTGCGGTCTCGCATCCTCGAAGAGCGAAATATGGCACTGGAGGCCGAGAACCAGATTCTGCGAGATGCTATCGCTCGACCACCTCCCACAGAGAGGGAAACTAGGCACCTCTAATCCAATGCCGAGTTCGAAGGGCTGATGCAGAGGACGACCCAGGGAGCGGCGGAGCATGCGCTGGATGTGCTGCGGAGGGCCGACTTTTTGAAGGAAGAAGGCAGAGGATCCTCGCCCTATGTACTTCCGGAGCTCTTCGCCCTGATCGATCCTGCAGATGAAGCTGGCACTGGGCGGGAACTCAGAGGCCTCCCCTCTCCAGGTGTGAGCAGCGGGTACTCCGACGACAAGGCCGATGACCCTTGAAGATTTCTTCTTTCTTTTGATGTAATGCGAGAACCTCTTGTAATTTTATGACGAAATGAAATGTAATACCTTTGCTGTCATTCGTGATCTTTGTTATCACTGCGCATCTCTTTTCCTGCACTTCTCGTTACCGTCATCCGACAGCTCGCGCACTCGTATGCCCTTTCGCATGTTCTCAAACTTTCATGCTTGCGCTCATATCTCTTACTTGCTTGAGTGCCGATGGCCCCTAGCTTTAGGTCATGACCGAGATGCTTCCGCCGCATAGATGCGCCCCGCAGACGCAACCCTTTTCGCATTCTCTTGTGCCCTTTCCTGGACTTAGATGATTTTGTTGATTTCTACCGGGAGCGAAACTGCGGCGAGGACCCACTTCATCTCGCTCACTTCTTGCATCCCTTGGGGATGGATAACACTCTGTTGCACATTCGTAAGGTGAATGCCCTTCTCGTATGATACCATTCGTGGGCGAGTGACCCTTGTGATGGACTCCACTCGCCACTCTTATACCAAGGCTTACCATGTGTTAATCATCCTTTATTGGATTTTCATTTCTTACCTTACCTTCCCCTAGGTTACTACCAAGTGAGCCTATGGCTCTGCAAGCTTGGAGGGAGCCTGGTCAGCGGGTCTACTCGGGGCCAACCTTCGAACCTTTGGAACCTGCCACCGAGTGAGCCTTCGGCCCTGCCAGCTAAGTGAGAGCTTGGTCAGCGGGTCTGCTCGGGGCCAACCTTCGAACCTTTAGAACCTGCCACTGGGTGAGCCTCGGCCATGCCAGCTAAGTGAGAGCCTGGTCAGTGGGTCTGCTCGGGGCCAAACTTTGAACCTTTAGAACCTGCCACCGAGTGAGCCTTCGGCCCTGCCAGCTAGGTGAGAGCCTGGTCAGTGGGTCTGCTGGGGGCCAACCTTTGAACCTTTAGAACCTGCCACCGAGTGAGCCTTCGGCCCGCCAGCTACGTGAGAGCCTGGTCAGCAGGTCTGCTGGGGGCCAACCTTCGAACCTTTAGAACCTGCCACCGAAGTGAGCCTTCGGCCCGCCAGCTAAGCGAGAGCCTGGTCAGCAGGTCTGCTCGGGGCTAACCTTCGAACCTCTAGAACCTGCCACCGAGTGAGCCTTTGGCCCTGCCAGCTAAGTGAGAGCCTAGTCAGCGGGTCTGCTCAAGGCCAACCTTTGAACCTTTTGAACCTGCCACCGAGTGAGCCTTCGGCCCTGCCAGCTAAGTGAGAGCCTGATCAGCGGGTCTGCTCCGGGCTAACCTTTGAACCTTTAGAACCTGCCACCGAGTGAGCCTTCGGCCCTGCCAGCTAAGTGAGAGCCTGGTCAGCGGGTCTGCTCGGGGCTAACCTTTGAACCTTTAGAACCTGCCACCGAGTGAGCCTTCGACCCTGCCAGCTAGGTGAGAGCCTGGTCAGCAGGTCTGCTTGGGGCCAACCTTCGAACCTTTAGAACCTGCCACCGAGTGAGCCTTCGGCCCTGCCAGCTAAGTGAGAGCCTGGTCAGCGGGTTTGCTCGGGGCTAACCTTTGAACCTTTAGAACCTGCCATCGAGTGAGCCTTCGGCCCTGCCAGCTAGGCGAAAGACTGGTCAGCGCGCCTGCTTGGGGCCAACTTTCGAACCTTTAGAACCTGCCACCAAGTGAGCCTTCGGCCCTGCCAGCTAAGTGAGAGCCTGGTCAGTGGGTCTGCTCGGGGCCAACCTTCGAACCTTTAGAACCTTCCACCGAGTGAGCCTTCATCCCTGCCAGCTAAGTGAGAGCCTGGTCAGTGGGTCTGCTCGGGGCCAACCTTTGAACCTCTAGAACCTGCCACCGAGTGAGCCTTCGGCCTTGCCAGCTAAGTGAGAGCCTGGTCAGCGGGTCTGCTCGGAGCCAACCTTTGAACCTTTAGAACCTGCCACCGAGTGAGCCTTCGGCCCTGCCAGCTAGGTCAGAGCCTGGTCAGCGGGTCTGCTCGGGGCCAACCTTCAAACCTTTAGAACCTGCCACCAAGTGAGCTTTCGACCCTGCCAGCTAGGTGAGAGCCTGGTCAGCGGGTCTGCTCGGGGCCAACCTTGGAACCCTTAGAACCTGTCACCGAGTGAGCCTTCGGCCCTGCCAGCTAGGTGAGAGCCTAGTCAGCGGGTCTGCTCTGGGCCAACCTTTGAAGGCTTTCTACCATCATCTTGCAAGTCATTCATACCACACACCTAAATAAAAGTCAAGTTTTAAAGCAAAGCATTCTTATTACATGGACTTAGGGATAGAAACGCTTTAAGTCGTCACCATTCCACGTGTGATTGAGGGACTCGCCCTCCACATTTTGGAGGCGGTACCCCCTGACTTCAATGCTTCTTCTATGACATAGGGGCCCTCCCAATTGGGATTGAGCTTTCCCACCGCAACTGACCTTCCGGCCGCGTCGACCTTTTTCAACACGAGGTCCCCCTTTTCGAATTGCATGATCCGTACGTGCTTGTCAAAGTATTTGGCTATCCGCCGCTTGACTTCTTCTTGACGAATGGCGGCGAGATCTCGGACTTCCTCGATCAGATCCAAGGAGAGCTGGAGCTCCTCCTCGTTTCTTGTTCTCCATTCTTCACCCCCTTCTGAGATGGCCCTTACCCGCGGCGTCCTTACTTCAAATTCCACGGGAATGATGGCCTTGTAACCATGAGAGAGCTTGAAGGGGGTCTCACCAGTGGCGGTGTTGGGGGTAGTCCTTAGAGCCCATAGGACCGAGGGGAGTTGCTCCACCCAGTTCCCCTTCAAGTTCTCATCCTTTTTCCTGAGTAGGTTCACTATGACCTTGTTTTCCGCCTCCACCTGCCCGTTGCTCCTGGGGTGATGGACGGATGCGAACCTGAGGTTTATCCCCAGCTGGCTGCAGAAGCTGATGAACTCCTCGCTAGCGAACTGCGGACCGTTATCTGTGACTATGGCTTGTGGGAGCCCATGTCGACAAATAATCTCTCCCCATACGAAGTTGCGGACTACCTGCGAGGTGAACTTTGCTAGAGCCTTGACCTCCAACCACTTCGAAAAGTAGTCGATCATAACCAAGAGAAATATTCTTTGCCCACTGGCCTGAGGGAAAGGTCCTACCAGATCCATCCCCCATATGGCGAAGGGCTAGGGCGCAGTGATGCCCCTTAGCCTCTGAGCTGGCAAAAGTTGAAGTGGGGCGAATAGCTGACACTTTTGACATTACTTGGCGAACGCTGCCGCGTCCCTGCTCAGGGTCGGCCAGAAGTATCCCTGCCTCATTATCCTTGCTTCCAACATCCTGCTCCCCGAATGACTGCCACATTCGCCGGAGTGAACCTCCTCCAGGACCCTCAGGGCTTCTTCCTCCAAGACGCATCGCGCCAAGAGTCCAGAGAGGGTCTTCCGATACAAGTCCCCTTCATGAAGCACGTTGTAGGCGGATTTGTTTCAAAAAGGCCTTTGATCTGGGACCTCTTCCGGAAACTTGCCCGTCGCCAGAAAGGTCACGAAAGGATCCTTCCACGAGGGCCGCTATTTTATGTCCATGACCTCCCCTTCCTCGATCGAAGGGCAGAACAGATCCATCAAGGTTCCTCCGACCCGAAGGCCGGACTTGGCCAGCCGATCTACCTTGACACTTTCCTCCCTTGGTATGTGCCTGATGGAGAAAGTTTTGAATACTCCGATGAGTCCCCTTACTTTGGCCAGATAGCACATGAGGGTGGGCTCTCTTGCCTCAAACTCACCCTTAATTTGCGAGGCTATCACCATTGAGTTCGTGAGAACTTCCACGTCATGAACCCCCAAGTCCTGAGCCAGGCGTAGGCCGACGATTACTGCCTCGTATTCCGCCTGGTTGTTGGTGATGGGAAAATGTATTACTAGCGTTTGTTCAATTTTCATTCCATGAGGGCTCTCCAACACCACCCCTCCCCCCTAAGGAATTCTTGCCCGATGACCCATCGACCAACAGCTTCCAATGGATGTGATGAAGAGCTTGATCTTCCTCCATTTCGATCACATAGTCCGCTATGAAATCCGCAACCGCTTGAGCCTTCATCGACAATCGAGGGACAAAAGTGATGTCGAACTCACTCAACTTCACCGACCATTTCGCGAGCCTCCCCGAGTGCTCTACCCCCTCAAAGATTTTGCGAAGGGGATGGTCAGTCACTACTCGGATCGAGTGGGCATGGAAATACGGCCTGAGCTTCCTGGCCGAGATGACTAGAGCGAAAGCCAGCTTCTCCAAAATTGGGTATCGGAGTTCTGCCTTCTTCAAAACCCTGCTTACATAGTAAATGGGCAGTTGCTTTTTGCCCTCTTCCCGGACCAAACAGAGCTTACAACTTCAGCCCCGACTCCGAGATACAAGGATAGGTCCTCTCCCTCTTTTGGACCTTGGAGTAGCGGAGCCTTGGTGAGCTGGCCCTTCAAGGCCTGGAAGGCCTCCTCGCATTCCACCGTCCATTTGAACTTCTGATTAACCCGCAACACCTTGAAGAAGGGGGAGCATTTCTCTCCAGCCTGGGAGAGAAACCTACTGAACCCTGCGAGCTTCCCAGTTAGATGCTGAACTTCCTTAGCATTTTGCGGCGATCTCAACTCCATTATGGCTTTGACCTTGTCCGGGTTAGGCTCTACCCCCGCTAGAGTAAGGAGATGACCTAGAAACTTCCCATTGCTGGCTCCAAATACACACTTTAGGGGGTTTAGCCGCATCTTGTACTTGCGCAGAGTGGTGAAGGTCTTCTCGAGGTCCTAGAGGTGAGAGCTCACGCTCCTACTCTTCACCATAAGGTCATCTACGTAAACCTCCAAGTTTCTTCCTCTTTGCTCCCGGAAGACAAGGTCCATCATTCTTTGGTATGTCTCCCCTGCGTTCTTTAGTCCGAATGGCATCATCTTATAGCAATAACACCCTTCCCTTGTGATGAAGGAGACATCCTTGACGTCCGGGGGGTGCATCCTTGTAAGACCTCATATTCTGAGTGCAAAGAAAGTAGAAGTGTACTGAAGCTAAGGAGCTAGCGCCAGGAGCTAGTGCTAGCGCTGGCGGTAGCGCACTTTCCGAGAAATATGTTATTCTCGAGAAATGTTTATAGCACTCTAGATTTTCCCAGCGGATAGATAACACTGAGAGCTAGCGCCAGGCGTTAACGCTAATGCCAGGCATTAGCCTAAGTCTTAGCGTTGAGACGTCGAGACCGTTCGTCGAACACGCCGTTCGTCGAACGAGCCGTTCGATGAACATCGGGCAGTTCGTCGAGCGCGAGGCCGTTCATCGAACGCGAGGCCATTTGACGAACGTTGGGCAGAGTGCCGAACACGCCGTTCGACGAACATTAAGCCGTTCGTCAAACGCAGGCTGCAGAGTGTTCGTCGAACGCCGTTCGACGAACTCCAGGCCGTTCGTCGAACGCCGATCGTCGAACGCCGTCGGGCTTTAAGCGGCTGTGGATAAACTCATCCACCGCCTTATGGGCTAACGCTCGGCAGTTAAGTGCTAATGCCGACGTTAGCTAATAAAATATAAAAGGCAGCCAAATTCAGTTTCCCTTCTCATTTCTGATTTCAAGCTCGGTAACCTGAAGGTAGGAGGTCGATTTTGGCTAGTCGTGAGTTGTGTTGAGGGAAAATCCGTGAAGGAGATTGCTTGTGCCATCGTCGGAGGAAGCTGTTTTCAAGATAGTCCAGCCGAGTTCCTCTTAGATCTATGGCACCGAAACGAGCGCCGAGGGTAAAGATTCTCCTCCCTAATCCTTGGACACGATCGTCCTTTGATTTGCATAGTAGTAGGCAGATTTCCACTAGCAAGTGGATAGATTTCTGCCGACGGGTCGATGTTATCCCCGTAGAAATTGCATATAAAGTCCAGAATTGAAGTACGGGCATAGGCATGCTGTGTGAAGCCCATCTGGACAGGTTGGTCTGGATTGGTGATGTTGATATGTTATTGCATTCCGGAGAAGACTCCGTGATTTATGCTGTGTTTTCCGGGTTCCGTGTACTGATTCGTACTGCAAAGAGGTCTGGAGGTGTTTCCCAGAAAATAATCGGAAAGGGGTAGCAGAACTGTGTTCTATCACTAACGCCAGACGTTAGATCTAACGCCGGCGGTAGCTCCCTGTGTGCTGTGTGGAAGCCTGTGAAGCCTATGTCCATGAACTGGGTTGAGCAGCAGAAGCTGAAGGACCGCGTACCTTGCTTCGTTGACCTTACGCATCAAGGCGGGTTAGGGAAAGTCGTACCCATTTTAGGTGGATGTTATCCCTAATATTATGAGCGCGGGCATCTGGCGGAACCGAAACCCTCCCTTAGCTATCAGGTGAAGAGGATTGCAACCTCAGATCATGATACACCGTTTGGGACTAGACTCATCAAGGCCAGCCATCCTTGATGAGAGTCAGCTCATAGTGAGAATCCGAGTTGAAAAAGGACTTGTCGATTGCGTGCCGAGAGTGCACAAAGCGTGTAAGCCTAAATCCGAGTTGAAAAAGTACTTGTCGATTAATGCATCGCTCTCAATGAAATTGAATGCTTCTATGCGGTTCTTAGACGCACCTGTAATATATGTAGTACTATTGCTTGCCTGCAGGGAAGGAGCACCACCGCCCCGAGCATGGGGTGGGTTCGTTATAATTCTGGGTTAGCTAAAGCTGATCTGTTACTTGTTTTCCCACCGCTTGGTGGATTTGTTTGTACAGGCCCTGGTGAGACTAGTGAGAAATAGCGGGCTGAAGCCCCTGCTGCTGTGCTGTGCTGGATCTTGAAGGCCAAAGCTTTTGTTTACTGTTGTTCATGTGTGGCTGGCCTGCGTGCCGATGTTTGGAAGCCACCTTTATTGTGTAAACAAACTTGTAACGAACTTGATGTATTTCATTCCTAATAGCTATGGTGGACATTGTATAAACTGGTTTTATTTGAAATTAAATGCTTCCGTTGTGTGACTCTGTGTGCTGAGATGGTTATGTTCATAACTATTTAATGCTAATCTAGTAACGCACTCTTCTGTTCGTTTTATATGGCGTGGGGTCCCGGCCGGACCTACTGCTATATGCTATGTAACAGGGAGGGTGTTACAAATTGGTATCAGCTCCGCATCTCGATCCCTTTCCGTCTGAATTCGTGGTCAAATTCTTTTAAGGGGTGGTGAGCAAGTGTGTGCGTCGCCGTCAAGTCATGTAAATAACCAGTACTTGTCCACTTTAGGAATGAATTACATGTATGTGTGTAGCATTGGGATGGAACTTTTGTGTTCCTTTAGTGATCCATGTTATCTCTTAGTCGCTAATTATGTTTTGTGCACATGTATAGGTGACTGAGAGTGGAGCGGGGCTGTATCGACCCCCGCGTTCGACTGCCAGCAGTGCACCAACTGCGGTGCCGCCTCCTCCTTCTGCTGAGATAGTAAGGATGGTAGTTGAAGCAGTATTTGCTATGTTCACTACACAATCTGGAGGGCATGTCCCTGGACAGCCTCCTACTCTTGGCGTGGCCCCAGTGTCGGTTGTGGCAGCTGAACCTGCAGTTGAAAGTCTAGTGTCGGTGAGGGCACGAAGAGCTTCGGACCAACAACTTCAGTACTTTCTGAGTTTCCATCCTCCTACGTTCACGGGGGCAGGAACCATGACGCAAGCTGAGGATTGGCTATCAAAGGTGCACAAGACCATGAAGGCCACTGATACGGAGGAAGGCCAGAAAGTTACTTTGGCAACCTTCCTACTTGATGGGGAGGCGCAGTTGTGGTGGGATGATATAGAGCTGCATCACCTAGCAGGAAGGCAGCTGGCGGACATCTCGTTTGACGAGTTTTCAAGATTGTTCTTGGCGCGGTATCTCCCACATGCTCAGCAAATCGAGATGGAGAACCAGTTCAACCGTTTGACTCAAGGTGATCGTATGATAGATGATTACCTGCATGAGTTTACTCGGTTGGGGCGATACGCAGGAGCGACCTTTGCTGATGATGCTCGGAAGACCAATCGGTTCTATGAAGGTCTGCGAGAAGAGTTGCGGTTCCTTCTGTCGGGGGCAATGACACAGGGGTTTATGATCCTGGTCAATACGACTCGTTCCTTAGAAAAGGATATGAAGCAGTCCCAGAGCAGGAAGGAGCTAGCAGTAGTAAAGCCAGAGTTCAAAGTACCGAGCTCTGCGAAGTCTGGGAGAGGAAAGTGGAGGAACAAAGAGCGACCTTCTGGGTCAGCTCAATCTGCGGCTTCGGGTATGACAACTGGGCGAGGACCACTCATATGTTATAACTGTGGTAAGCCGGATCGTATAGCCCGAGAATGTCGTGGGGGCAAGAAGGCGGCTGCGGCTTACGCGACAGAGAAAGGGAAGGAGGCAGAGTCAACCGCATCCCATGCTGCTCCAGCCCAGCCTAGGGTGTACAATCTTGGCCAGCAGGAGGCCATTAAACAAAGCGATGTGGTGACAGGTATGCGCTAGTATACAGGTTTTGTTGCATTTTATACTTCATACCTTGTGCATTGCTTGAAACCGTTTGTAAATTAGGCTTTGTCCTATTATTTAACTCTCCGGCGAGAGCGTTGTTTGATATGGGAGCTTCACATTCCTTTCTATCAGAGGCATTCATATAACAACTTGGATTACCTTCGTCCTTTAGAAAGGAACGATTGGATGTGTTGCTACCCAATGGCTGCTCGATGAGTGCGGATCGAGGCTGTGTTGTAAAGGTGCGAATAGGAAGTCAAGATTTTGATTTGGAAGCACTGATACTGCCACTTTCGGAGTTCGATGTGATCTTTGGCATGGACTGGCTGTCGGCGCAGCAGGCCTACATTGATTTCACTCTAAGGACGTCACACTGGGGCGGAATACCGAACGTGCGACTACTTTTGCCGGTTTGCGTGGATTGAGCAAGACGTTGATGTCTGCTGTCCAAGTAGTGAAGGCTGTTCGACAAGGCCCAGACTTGTGTGTTGTGCTAGTAGAGGCTGCAAAGCCCCAGCCCAGTCTGAGTGACGTTCTTGTTATTTCAGAGTATCCTGATGTGTTTCCTAAAGATCTTCCTGGGGCGCTGCCTCAGCGAGAGATAGACTTCACTATAGAGCTGGTGCCAGGTGCCAAGCCTATGTCACGCTCTCCGTACCGTATTGCGCCAAAGGAGATGGCAGAGTTAAAGGTTCAATTACAGGAGTTACTAGAGCAAGGCTATATACGCCCAAGTACATACCTTGGGGTGCTCCGGTCCTTTTTGTGAAGAAGGACGGAAGCCCGCGTCTATGCATCGACTACAGTGAATTGAACAAGCTGACCGAGAAGAACAAGTATCCGATTCTTCGAATCGATGACTTATTTGATCAGCTAGTGGGTTCGTTGGTGTATTCAATGCTGGATCTTAAGTCTGGCTACTATCAGTTGCGGATTCAGGAATGCGACATCCCCAAGACGACATTTAGTACCCGCTACAGGCACTATGAGTTTACTGTTATGCCGTTTGGATTGATGAATGCGCCGTCAGTATTTATGGACCTGATGAATAGGACATTTCGAGAGTACCTGGATCGATTTGTCATCGTCTTTATCGATGATATCTTGGTGTACTCTCAGTCTGAAGAAGAACACGTGATTCATTTGCGCATAGTTTTGGAGACTCTACGACGGAGTCAGTTGTATGCCAAGTTCTCCAAGTGCAAATTTTGGCTAACTTCAGTAGCATTCCTTGGTCATGTGGTTAGTGGTGATGGTATCACATTAGATCCAGTGAAGATACTTGCTATCAAGGCGTGGCCCGTTTTGAAAACAGTAGCAGAAGTCAGGAGTTTCCTTGGACTCGCAGGCTACTATAGGCGCTTCGTGGAGAACTTTTCGCGGATTGCTCTTCCTCTCTCAACCTTGACAAGGAAGGATCAGAAGTTCATTTGGTCACCACCGTGTGCACGAGCTTTTGAAGAATTAAAGAGTCGTCTGACCACAGCACCGATCTTGTGTTTGCCATGTGGTACAGAAGGCTATGAAATTTACAGCGATGCGTCAGGGAGCGGTTTAGGCTGCGTACTTCTTCAGCATGCTCAAGTGATAGCTTATGGCTCTCGCCAGTTGAAAGTGCATGAGCGGAATTACCCAGTCCACGACATGGAGTTGGCGGCCGTGATCTTCGCTCTGAAATTATGGCGACACTACTTGTATGGTGTGAAGATTGACATCTTTACGGACCATAAGAGCCTCAAGTATATGCTAAATCAGAAGGAGCTCAACATGCGACAACGAAGGTGGATGGAGTTCCTGGGGGACTACACTTTCGAAATACACTATACTCCTGGGAAAGGAAATGTCGTCACAGATGCTTTGAGCCAGAGGGCTTCTGCGCAGGCCAACTGGATTCAGATGTATGATGCACGTCTGATCAGTGACTTAGAAGCTTTAGAGATCTCCTGTGTGGAGAGGAGTTCCAGTGCTAGTGCGTGCTTGAACTGGACGGAGGTGCAATATGACCTCGCGGAAAGAATACGACAGGCCCTGGAGCTTGATTCGAGCATGCAGCGCTATTTGGCGGAGTCTGAAGTTGGGACTGCTGCAGAGTTTGTGTTAGACGACGGTCTGATGTGGAAAGACGGTTGGTTGTGCATCCCAAATGTGGGTAAGTTGCAGGAAGAATTGATGTACGAAGCGCACTTTACAAAGTACTCAATTCACCCGGGGAGCACAAAGATGTACCAAGACATGAAAAAGCTGTTTTGGTGGCCAGGTCTGAAGAAAGACATCGCCTTGTACGTGGCAAAATGCAAAACTTGCGCACTTGTGAAGGCGGAATGTCAGAAACCTGGTGGGTTCCTGATGTCGTTGCCAGTACCAGTGGAAATTTGATGATATTTCTATGGATTTCAGTGCACGGTTTGCCGAGATCTCAGAGTGGGAATGATGCCGTATGGGTGATCGTGGATCGCTTGACCAAGGTAGCCCACTTTATTCCAAACCGGAAGGACGATTTAGTTGAAATGTTAGCAAAGCTATATGTTGATAGCATTGTACGATTGCACGATGTACCCCGTAGCATCGTCAGTGACCGAGATGGGCGCTTTACTTTGAAAGATTGGAGGCTAATCCACCAGTTGTTGGGTACAAAGTTGAAGTTTAGTATTGACTTCCACCCTCAAACGGATGGACAGACTGAACTCTGGAGGATATGCTCCGTATGTGCGTCCTGGATTTCGGTAAGTGGGAAGATCATCTTTTTATGATCGAGTTCGCTTATAATAACACCTATCAAGGAAGTATAAAGATGGAGCCCTTCGAGGCCCTCTATGGTAGAGCTTGTCGCACTCCCTTAGCCTGGGCGGAGACAGGTGAGACGAAGCTGTTTAAGTGAAAGGAAGTCGAAGATGCAAATTCGGCTATTCGAACAATCCGGGAGAGACTGTTAGTTGCGCAAGATAGGCAGGCGAAATACTACAATGCCAAGCACATAAACGTCAAGTTCGCCGTGGGCGACTGGGTTTACTACAGATCAAACCTTTCAAGGGTGTGTCCCGGATTCGGCGCTTGAAAAAGCTGAGTCCGAGATACCTTGGACCGTTCGAGATACTGGAACGTGTTGGTGAAGCGGCCTATCGGCTCGCTCTTTCGACAGAGTTGAGCTGCTTACATGATGTGTTTCACATATCTGTGCTGAGGAAGGCAGTGCCAGAGCCTAACCAAGTGCTTGTGACGAATCAAGTGCCAATCGATGAGGGGCTAAAGGCGAAAGTTACGCCCATATGCATCGAAGACACTGAAGATAAGCAGTTGCAGAATAAACTGATCAAGATGGTCAAGGTCCGCTGGAACAATTGCGGTCGTGAGGAGCTTTCATGGGAGCGTGAGCAAACCATGCGTGATGAGTTCCCCGAATTGTTCCGTTAAGGTACAAGTTATTTGTTTTTGTATCTTGTTGTTATTTGCACTGTTAAAATTTCGGGACGAAATTCTTTTAAGAGGGGAAGAATTGTAAGACCTCATATTCTGAGTGCAAAGAAAGTAGAAGTGTACTGAAGCTAAGGAGCTAGCGCCAGGTGCTAGTGCTAGCGCCAGCGGTAGCGCACTTTCCGAGAAATATGTTATTCTCGAGAAATGTTTGTAGCACTCCAGATTTTCCCAGCGGATAGATAACACCTGAGAGCTAGCGCCAGGCGTTAATGCTAACACCAGGCGTTAGCCTAAGTCTTAGCATCGAGACGTCGAGACCGTTCGTCGAACACGCCGTCCGTCGAACGAGCCATTCGATGAACATCGGGCAGTTCGTCGAGCGCGAGGCCGTTCGACGAACGTCGGGCAGAGTGCCGAACACGCCGTTCGTCGAACGCATGCTGCAGAGTGTTCGTCGAACGCCGTTCGAAGAACTCTAGGCCGTTCGTCGAATGTCGATCGTCGAACGCCGTCAGGATTTAAGCGGCTGTGGATAAACTCAGCCACCGCCTTAGGGGATAATGCTCGGCGTTAAGTGCTAACGCCGACGTTAGCTAATAAAATATAAAAGGCAGCCAAATTTAGTTTCCCTTCTCATTTCTGATTTCAAGCTCGGTAACCTGAAGGTAGGAGGTCGGTTTTGGCTAGTCGTGAGTTGTGTTGAGGGAAAATCCGTGAAGGAGATTGCTTGAGTGCTTGTGCTATCGTTGGAGGAAGCTGTTTTCAAGAGAGTCCAACCGAGTTCCTCTCAGATCTATGGCACCGAAATGAGCGCTGAGGGTAACGATTCTCCTCCCTAATCCTTGGACACGATCGTCCTTTGATTTGCATAGTAGTAGGCAGATTTCCACTAGCAAGTGGATAGATTTCTGCCGACGGGTCGATGTTATCCCCGTAGAAATTGCATATAGAGTCCGGAATTGAAGTACGGGCATAAGCATGCTGTGTGAAGCCCATCTGGACAGGTAGGTCTGGATTGGTGATGTTGATATGTTATTGCATTCCAGAGAAGACTCCGTGATTTATGCTGTGTTTTCCGGGTTCTGTGTACTGATTTGTACTGCAAAGAGGTCTGGAGGTGTTTCCCAGAAAATACCCGGAAAGGGGTAGCAGAACTGTGTTCTGTCACTAACGCCAGGCGTTAGAGCTAACGCCGACGGTAGCTCCCAGTGAGTTGTGTGGAAGCCATTGAAGCCTATGTCCATGAACTGGGTTGAGCAGCAGAAGCTGAAGGACTGCGTACCTTGCTTCGTTGACCTTACGGGTCAAGAGAGGGTTAGGGAAAGCCGTACCCATTTTAGGTGGATGTTATCCCTAATATTATGAGCGCGGGCATCTGGCGGAACCGAAACCCCCCCTTAGCTATCAGGTGAGGAGGATTGCAACCTCGGATCACGATATGCCGTTTGGGACTAGACTCATCAAGGACGGCCATCCTTGATGAGAGTCAGCTCATAGTGAGAATCGGAGTTGAAAAAGGACTTGTCGATTGCGTGCCGAGAGTGCACAAAGCGTGTAAGCCTAAATCCGAGTTGAAAAAGTACTTGTCGATTAATGCATCGCTCTCAATGAAATTGAATGCTTCTATGCAGTGCTTAGACGCACCTGTGATATATGTATTGCTATTGCTTGCCTACAGGGAAGGAGCACCGCCACCCCAAACATGGGGTGGGGTCGTTATAAATCTGGGTCAGCAAAAGCTGGCGGGTTACTTGTTTTCCCACCGCTTGGTGGATTTGTTTGTACAGGTCCTGGTGAGACTAGCGGGAAATAGCGGTCCGAAGCCCCTGCTGCTGTGCTGTGCTATGCTGGCCCTTGAAGGCCAAAACTTTTGTTTACTGTTGTTCATGTGTGGCCGGCCTGCGTGCCGATGTTTGGAAGCCACCTTTATTGTGTAAACAAACTTGTAACGAACTTGATGTATTTCTTTCCTAATAGCTATGATGGACATTGTATAAACTGGTTTTATTTGAAATTAAATGCTTCCGTTGTGTGACTCTGTGTGCTGAGATGGTTATGTTCATAATTGTTTAATGCTAATCTAGTAACGCGCTCTTCTGTTTGTTTTATATGGCGTGGGGTCCCGGCCGGACCTACTGCTATATGCTATGTAACAGGGAGGGTGCTACAATCCTAATTTGGTGATAACCTAAAAAAGCATCTAAGAAAGACATTATAGAAAAACCGACGGCTGAGTCAACCAGCGCGTCGATTCGAGACAAAGGGTAACAATCCTTAGGGCAGGCTTTGTTTAATAGAGAAAAATCAATACACATACGCCAGCGACCATCGCCTTTCTTTACCATAACTACATTGGAGACCCAACCTGGATACTGGATCTCTGATACGAAGCCTGCCTTGAGGAGCTTCTCTACCTCCACGTGGATTGGCTCTTCCAGCCTGTCAGCGATGGCCCTCCTCTTTTTCCTGATGGGGCGGGCCCCTGGCTCCAGGTTGAGGTGGTGGCAGGCCACGTCTGCATCGATGCCCGACATCTCCGCCGCGCTCCATGCAAAGATGTCCACGCTCCTCTGGATGCACTCCAGCATCCTCTTCATATCCTCCGGGCCAAGAACCCCGCTGTTCCGCACCTTCTCCACTCTCTCCCCTTGGGTGGTGACCTCCTTCTCGACAACTTCTTCGTCTGCCTCAAGACGGGCCAGCTCTTCCCATCTGTCCTTTTCCTCCCTTCTCTCCAGCAGGGTCTTCTCTTCCTCCGAAGCCTCCTCCTCCATCAGCTCATCACGCTTCTCCGGAGCCACTTCTTTCTCCTCTTCTGGGATGCTGCTCCCTCCTTCTCCTTCCTTCCTATCTCCACCTGGCCTCTCTGGCCCCCTCATCTCCCTATCCACCTTTTTAGCCTCCGCTATCCAAGAGATAGTGTTGTCGGCAGTCACATAACACTTCCTTGACACCTTTGCATCCCCCCGGATCCGGACTTGAACCCCTCCACTGCGGAACTTCAATCACTGATGGAAGGACGAGAGAATGCACCGGAAGGTGCTGATGAGAGGGTGTCTGAATATGGCATTGTAGCTTCTCGGAGCATCAAAAATGACGAACCAGCAGTTCCTGGGGATCCCTCCCAATGTCACCTGGAGGCCGACTCCTCCCTCGACCTCCTTCCTCTCCCCCGAAAACCCAAACAGGGGTCCGTCTGAGGCTTGCACCCTCTTTGCTTCCACCTCCAGCGCGTCAAAGGCCTTCTTGAAGATAACATTCCCTGAACTCCCATTGCCGACCAAGATTCGGGAGACTTTGAAGTTTTCAATCGCCGCCAGGATCACCAAGGCGTCATAGAACGGTTATTTAAAGTCTGGCATATCCTCTGCCGAGAAGGTGAGCTTCTCCGAAGGGGGTGGGGTTTCGGAGGTCGACGCGACGCTTCTCCTGAACATCGCCTGGAAGCTTCTCTTACGAGTCGCTTCTATTCCCACCCCACCATGGATCACTCCGACCCCTCCCCTGGCTCCTTTGTCCGTCCTGTCTTCGCACCTATCTTCTTCATCTCCGGGTAGCACCTCTTCGATCCTTACAGGCCGTTGCTGCTGCTGGCCTCTTCCCCTTACCTCCAGAAATTCCGGGCAGGTGGCCGTCGCGTGACCTTCTTCCTGATGAAAGTCACAATAGGGCAACGCCACCCTACCCCCTCTTCCTCCTCTACCTCCTCTTCCTCGGCCTACCACCATGTCTTGCTCTCGAGGGGGGTGAGGTGGTCTGGGACCTTGCCTCCATCCCGGATGATTGACCCTCCCCTCCCCCCTTTGTTGGTGATCTCTTTCCTGACCTCTCGCCGGTCCTTCCTGGGGCCTCCAAGACAGGGGGTATTGGGCTCCTGATACCCCCAATCCCACTGCTGCCCCCAAAACCCCTGACCTCTGGGTTCCTCCATTCTCCGTCCCTCCTGATGCCTCACCTCTGTCTTGCTCAGCCTCGCCAACCTCTTTGCAAACTCAGGATTCGCGGCCTCTCCCTCGATCTCCTCTGCTGCCCGCTCCATCAGCTCCTCAAAGGATAGAGGGGCCTTTCGCTTTAGGTCCATTTTGAAGAACCCCTCCCGCAGCCCCACTATAAAGGCTAGCTGGAGGGTGAACCCCGACACCTCCTGGACTTGCTGGACCTCTTCTTAGATCCTATCCACATAACGGGCCAACGACTCCCCAGGCCATTGCTTGATCTTAAAGAGTGCCTCCGCATCCTTCTTCCTCTTCTTTGCATTGAGAAACGCAACCTGAAGCTCCGACGCAGGTCCTTGAAGGCGTAAATGGAACCCACGGGAAGCTGGTGGAACTAGTCCCTCGCCTTCTCCTTCAGAGTGGTGGTAAAGAGCCGACACTGTAAGGCATCTTTCATTGGAAGGATCGAGACCATGTCCTCAAACTATTGTAGGTGCAGGACTGGGTCGTCTTTGCCGATATAGTAAGACATCTCCGGCCCTCTGAACCCCTATGGCACCGGAGCCGAGAGGAACAACTCACAGAAGGGGACCCCTTCCCCTGCTCGGGGAGTGGTCCTCTCGCGCGAAGTTAGCTCACACACCTCCGCACTCGCCGGGCAGCTGAATAGTTGCCGCCCTGGGAGATCTCGCGTGCTTGCTTCCGTCGCGACCTCCTTCCCAAGCCGCAGGCCCGGAGCATTCTCGCCGATCTGTTGGGGCGGAACCACTGGAACCACGGGCATCTCGCACTCGCCCCTTCCGGCAAGTGCTACCTGCATGGTCTGCATGACCTCTCGCTTGAACTTCTCGAACATCTCCAGCTACTACATTGCTGCCGGTGGCTGCGAGTAGCCTGGGTCGGAACCATTTCCTCCATCTCCTGTCATCAAGCTCAGCTTGAGATTTTCTTGCACTGGCTACGGTCCACGCTCACCGCACCAAAAATGTTGAAACCATCAATCGGTCTCTGAGTTCGGACCCACAGGGGGTGTAGCCTGTGCTTACTTCTCCCTCACTAAACTCTCCCGACAGAGGATGGAAAATCTAGAACAGACCCAAGGCTATAGAGAGGAGGTCCCGCCACACACCCGAAAGATCTTAGAGAGCTTCCCCTCCCAAACCAATGCTCAGCCGGGCACCTTGGAGGGCACTAGCAGCCAACTCTGAAAATTGCCTAGAGGAGAGAGCTCAAAAAGATCTGATCTCCTCCAAGGTGCCCTTAAGGGTCTATTTATAGATTTTCTAGTCTTGGACTGCAAATAACATAAATTCGCCTTTTGGTTCTACTAACTGCACCCCAAACTGAATTGCCAACAACCTAATTCCACTGTTCTGGAGGGCTATTGGCAGCCCACAAAGGGCATTTGGTTAATTTTCCCCTAAAAGCCTTCTGTGCGAGTGGTCCATGAAGGCACCACTCGCCAGGCTCCTTGGCCGTCATAGTTCGTCGAGCGAATGGCTCATGAGGGCACCATTCGCCAGGTGCTCGACTCGCTCGATGGGCGAGATCTTGGGCTCTCTCGCCTATCCGCTATGACACCACATGAGTGGCCCGTTAGTGGGGCCTCACTCGCCCAAGGGCCCTTGGAATCCTATTCTGCACCCTGACCCTCCACGGGGTCTTGGGGACCCACTCGGCGAATACGGGGTTGTACAAGGATATGCTCACGGGGGGCGTTTAGAGGGGTATAGACCCGGAAGCATAGATTCGCCGACCCTCAGGAGCGGGCTGCTTGGCTCTGAATGGGCCGTCCAGCCTCCATGAACTGCTGTTGCTGTCCCTTTCTCTTTTGACATGTGTCTTTAAGTTGTAGTGGGTCTGCTGATACCAGAGGACTAGATTTTTCTGCCAATATAGGGGTTGCGCGGCCCCCCTGCGCGTCTCACTTCTCAGAGTTCGGATTTGGTGATGGGTCATAGTTGATCCAAGGGATCCTGGCTACGGTCGCGTCGAGACTGCAAATTGAATCCTGAGGATTTTACCTTTGTTGGCCATACACCCGGACATGGAAACGTCATGATTCAGGGCGTCGAGCTAGAGAATCCCAAATATTGCGTCATAGGGGGAGTCTGCTTCTACGATGGTGAACTAAACGTCATACTGGACCGTTTCCAAGTGCATCCCTATCTGAATGTGGAGGGTGACGACTCCTATGGTGGGTACCATCATTCCGTCTGGGAGTTATGCATTGCTTGCTCTGAGCTTGAAGTTCCCACTTAGGAGTTTGAGTCGCACCACGTCTGCCATGAACATGATATTGAACGAGATGCGATGGGTTATCAATGCCCTCCTTAGTTCATAAGATGGATTGCCTATGCTTGCGTCTAAGGCGAAGTCCAACCATCCACAGGGATGCTCCTGGTGAAAGCCCGTGAAGATCTTTTCTTGTTGTTTGCTCTGCTCCGCTTCCCCAGGGCGGGGGGACCCGCCCGTCTTGGGCTCTTCTCGCTCCTCTTATTGGATCCTCTGCATGCGTGCTTCGTGCCATTCAATGAACAGTTGGGACAGCTCGGTGAAGTTGTGAATCGCTCCCTTGGGCAGAAATCGATACCAGCGGAGGGCCTCTCCGCACAGTGTCTCGGTGAAGATTTTGCAGCTGATTTGGTCAGGAAGTCCAAATGTTTGCATCGTTATCAGGAAGTGATTAACGTGCCCGTACGGGTCCTCTGCTCCGTGAAACTCCTTGTAGTGCGGGAGATTTAGCCATGATGGGATTGGATATGCTAAGATCGACTTTGACAGGAAGGATTGGTTTTGCTGGTACGTGACATCATTCGAATCCTGTTGCGTCCCAAGAAGAGTCAGACTGCTGGCTGATTCAAACCACTGGGGCAGGATGGGTGCAGCGACGGCGCTCTCCTCGCCAGTCTTTCAGGGACGGAGGAACTTCATGCGTCGGATAGTTCTCGGGGGTGTCCATTCCTACTGGTTCCATGAACTTGGGGAAAGTGGGCGCTGCATTCGGAAATCCTTTGCAGGGTATTTGGGGATCCATTCCCATAGACAGTGCCAAACTGTTGCAGGTTGCTTGGGTGCTCTTGGTTGACCGGTCAACTTGAACTGTCTCAGCTCTGAAGCGAGCCAAGCACGCTAACAGTCAATTTGAGATTCGTTGAGTACACTAGGACTTTTAACGTGGAAAACCCGGAAAGGGTAAAAAACCACGCGGCCGGAGCTATGCCGACCAAATTTCACTATCTTCTGAGGGAGTACAGTAAGGTACTTAGAATTTGAGTGCGACATGCCGCTGCTCGTTACAATAATAGAGAGAGAGAGAGAGAGAGTTCCGAAGGTGACATGCCACCTCTCAGAAAACTAAGTCTTTTTCCTTCTGAGAACGGTGGAGAACAAAAGTGAGAATGCTCGGGAGGACAAAAGTGAGAATGCTGAGTCGCCTTTTGGGAGAAATGAAATCTTCAAGTCCACGTAGGAGATCTTCAAGCGCCGAAGGAGAATTCCGTGGAAATCTTCAAAGGAGCTCTCCCGGGTGCGGAAGGCAAGATCCTCTCAAATGAAGGCTCTGGGCTCCTTTTATAGCTTTGGCCGGGGGTAGCCCGGTAATTTTGTCGTCATAACTGTTGGATCGGTAGGCGCCCTTAGAGGGGGGGGGGGGGTGAATAAGGGTTTTAAAAACTTATAATATATTTTGAATAACCTTGAAAAAAGCTTTGATTATTAAACTAGAGAAGATCAAGATAAATCAAGTGAAGTAAAAGTAAAGACATGATTTTATTAACTTGAGAAGCATGATTACAAAACTTGATCTCTTATCGAAGCTAGAAATCAAAGCTAATAGAAAGACTCTTTTTGTTTTCTATACCGACTCGTATCCCCACGAACCGGCTGGCTTTAGCCGATCCTTCCCCGGATACGGCCTCAAGCCGCTCTAGCCAACCCTTCCCCGGATATGGCCTCGAGCACCCCCTAGACCTACTCCCGAGACCTAGTCGCCAACACGAGGCAAATTTCATCCCTAATTACTACCCAGACCTAGTCGCCAACACGAGGCGAATTCACTAACCGTTTACAAGAAGAATATGAAATGAAAAGACAATAATATAAAAACTCCCTCTATGTAGATCTCTTGGAGAAGTAGACGAAGACACAGAGTATGATCGTAGTCGATGCGGTCTTTCGTCACGATGATGATGCATGTTGAAATCTTCTCCACGGATCTCCTTTAGTCTTTATGGATTTATGGGAGTATCTCTCTGAACCTTCCTCTCTATGCTGTGGCACGAAGCTATGGAATTCTGGATCTCAAGAGGCTTAGGAAGTCGGAGCCAAGATGTCCTTTTTATAGACTTAGCGCTAGCGCCTGTGCTAGTGCTACCGCCGGCGCTATCCCATATTGAGTAATATTTTGCGCGCGAGAATCTTTTATGCGGGGAAACAATTTCGCCATTCCTCTTGTGCTCCGCGCTACCGCCAGCGCTAGTAGATATTGCCTGGCGCTATCTCCTTCTATAAGTTCTCCCGGCAATTTCGCTTCGAGCCAATATTTCGTCGAACAGGAATTCGTCGACCGTTGCTAAGAGTTCGTCGAACGGCAGCTAGCGCCAGCGCTAGTACTACCGCCAGCGCTAGTAGATGTATTGGATTTGTTGGCTCAACTTTGGGGGCAACCTTCTTATGTAATCCTTGAGTCATGTGGACTTTGTTATCTTGCACACTTAAACACACAAGATCAAATACACCTGGGATTTGTTATTCTCAAACCTAGGAGATGCGGAAGACCATGTTCCAACAAACCCCCCTTTTGATAATAACAAATCCATTAATGATAAATCAGAGCATTAATAGATAAGCATGAAGAAACATACTTGTGTGTGTGTGTGAGTGATGACTTAGGATCATTTTAGCATTTAGAATTGCTCCCCCTAAATACATGCTCCCCCTAAGTGAATGTTCTCCTAATATGTAAGCTATCATCTTAATTAAGCATTATAGTTTGATAGAAGATTAATATTTATCATGTTAGTTCTCCCCCTTTTGTTATTAGCAAAAGCGGGTAAGGAGACACCACTTAAAAGTTGATAAGAAGATAAAAAGCATGATCGAGCTTGTAGAGAAGGAAATGATAAGGAGTTTTAGAATACTTTTTATTGAAATAGATCAGAGTTTTGAGTATTACAACAATTTCATAAATTAGAGTTTGTAGCATAAACAAATGTAATGATTTCCAAGTAACTAAACTACCCAGACAATATGTCTACACCCTAGCCCCGTACTAAGTGACGGATGGGCATGAGGAGCTACATACATGCCATAGGTTGGGGTGTTAGTCCCATATGCAAACACTAGACACAACTCAACCTAGCACTCTTTCCCCCCAGTGTCTCGCAAGGCCCCATTGGAACCCTCCCCGGTTAAGGACAAGACATGACTAGAGATAAAGGTTATCTAATGTCTACAACCCTACGCCCCCGCTATGGTGAGAAATGAAGTCATGGATAATAATTATTGGAAACATTTAAGCGTTTTAATTCTAATGACATAGCCTATGAAATTATATTTTTATTTGAATTTATGAAAACACTCACATAGCTATTTTGAAGTCCATTAATAAATCATAGTTAACAATATTTTCATAGAAATAAATCAGAGTTTTTTTTAAAAAAAATTTATGTTAAAAGCAACCAATATAGAGTTTACCAAGCAAGTCTACTACTTGTTGCAAGAAAGGAATTTGAAGATTCAAGTGATGATGCACACAAAATAAAAGACTTTAAATAAGCATGAAAGCGCAAGGTAAAACAATTATATGATAATGATGCGGAAGACTTATAGAAATACAAGAAACATCTTATTGTAATTAATGATGATCCACAAAAAGATATATGAGTTAAATTTCAAAAAAAGATGTTTTTGTAAATCATTTTTCAATTAAACTCTTTAAGTTTGACAATAAAGTAACCAAGCATGAATCAAAAAGAGATTACTACAATGTTACTTTAATTCACAATTTCAAAACATACCAAACATTGTAGAAAGCATGCTAGGTTATCTAGTGCATTTCATAAATAAAGAGTAGTATAGAATTAGCATTAGGATCCAATACTCATGAGAAGAAGTGTTATGGAAGATAATGATGTGCACATAAGTGTATTTTGAATAGAGTAAACAAATGTTTTAATCAAAAATACAAGAGATATGTAAAGTAAAGAGCACAATAAAAACACAAATAATTTTACCTCCACACTCTTCAATGCACACAAAAAAATGTACAACTACCAAGGTGCTTTGTACACACAATACTCATTAAGACTTATCAGGATGCAAAGTAGTGCTTGGGGGATCACATATTTTATTTCTAATGTTGAGACTCGTGATCCGGTGTACTTAAGAATACGTGGTTTTTATTTTGAAAGAAAGTTATGGTTTGCACAAGATACTTTACTATTCTTTCCAAGGTGCTCAACCTCACAACGCTTATTAAGACTTATCAGGAGGTTCAAGTAGTACTTGGTGGAGTTATCTTTGTCACTTTTGTTCGATTCAAAAGTGCGCTTCCGAAGGAAATCGAAGGTTGCGGATTATCGGTTACTATTTGGTTAGAGAATTCAGACCGCTAGTAGCGGTCGAGGCCAGACTTCGCCCGTCGCGGCAAATGCCACTCCTGCGACGGGCTTTGCTTTGATTGAAGAGAAGTGGTTACAACGGTTTACAAGTGAGCCGGCCGGCTAGACTAGTCGCAAGACCGGAAACTCGAGGCCGCAGCTCAAGCAAGCGAGCTTTCGGATTCGAGTGTGCGCCCCTTGTGAACAGTGCCGCCCCCTATTTATAGGCTTGGGGGCCTGCCCGAATGGGCAGGGATAGAATAACCACCTGCCCGGGTACAGGAGAAACGGGCAGGCGGTGACGGGATACATAAAGAAGAAAAGAAAGAAGCCGCGCGGCCTGGCGGCTTGCCCTTCCGACCCGTTTGACCTGAGGCTGAAGATGCCGTGACCAAGTCAATGATGTAGAACGAGCGGCCTCCGACTTGAGACCGCGATCTGCCCTCTGGACGTGACCTTGGCCGATCTTCACGATGCAACCCGGGTGGTCTCCGATCTGAGACCGCGGCTTGCTTTCCGGGCTTGAACCTTGAGTCTCTATGGCACAACCCGGGCGGTCTCCTACTTGAGACCGCGGATAGCCTTCTTGTCTTGGCTTTTGATAATCTTCAATCTTGGGAGC
The DNA here is from genome assembly GCA_033032865.1 of Dactylorhiza incarnata. Classification (NCBI taxonomy): domain Eukaryota; kingdom Viridiplantae; phylum Streptophyta; class Magnoliopsida; order Asparagales; family Orchidaceae; genus Dactylorhiza; species Dactylorhiza incarnata. The sequence continues at coordinate 3,401,920 of JAWHQI010000286.1, read as the reverse complement.
GGTCTGAAATGTCATCAGACCGCCTGGCCTGGTTTGCCCTGAACTGAGAGCCACTGATCCTGGAACCCAGCGGCCTGACCTAGCAGTTCGCCCGGTCCGACAATGATCCAACCCGAGAACCGGTTTTCCGGGTAAACATAATCCCCGCATATTTTCAAATCCTAAGGGAATTTCGAAAATATTAGCTTTAGCCGGGAGACCGCTTCCGACTTGTCCTGAATTCTATAAGAGAACCAGAGAACTCATTCTGCAGAGTTTTTTCTGAAATCACGGGATATTACTCGCCATTTGAGGTTAGAGTTTTTAATACCAGTAATTCTTCAACGATGGACTTCCTAGACACCATGTTAGACCGCGTGGTTCCTGCCGGTGATCAGAAGAAGGAGGAAGGCAAAAGGTGCGAATCAACGGAGAAGTCGAGGAAGGAAAAGGAAAAGCAGAACCGGAAAGACCGAAAAAAGAGGGAGCGGTCTGAGAAAACCGCGGCAGATAGTTCCAAGGCCGATGCGGACTCAACAATCCCCAAGACTCCTACAGAGCCTGCAGCATAGAGTTCAGGGCCTTCTCCTAGCGACTCGCTGATTCCTCTCAGAGACCTCGGCCAATAGGCCGTCAGCCCGCTGAACAAAGCTGAGGCCGCCCCTTCTAGAAAAGTTGACTCTGGCATCCCTTCAAAGAAAGTTGGCGGGTCCGACTCGTTTGGCATGGAAATCACCCCATCCGGGAATCCTCATTTGCTAGTCATGGATTTGGAGGAAGAGGCGGTTAGCTCTCCGAGGCTGGGCGACCTGAGTACCCCTCTATCCGTGGACGATTATCCCGACCCCTCTAAAGAAGTCAGTCCAGCTTTGGGTAAGAAAGAGAAGAGGAGAAAGAAGACCGGGTCAGTGACCGACCGAATAACCAAGAAGGTTAAGAGGCTAGCCTCCAAGGAAAGGGCGGCTTTTAAGAAACCGGCCGAGTCCCGCCTCCAGACCAACCCACGATTAAAAGAGGAGCTTGGCTTAGTGACTGCCCCATCCGCTAAGGTGAATGATTCGCCGGCTACCCCTGATGCAGAACCGGGCGGCCTGATTCCGGATTCGGCGAGTGGTTTATCATTTAATGGGATTTTTCAGGATATTGATGAACTGGTGAGGCGAGATAAGCTTCTTGACAACCCGATGGCTTCAAAGAGAACTGCCCCTACTACCAATATCACAGCCCGGCCTGAGGAGACCGCTCAGAAGGAGGCCGAAGAGCGAGAAGCTGCTACCCGGGACACCTTGGAGGTTGAGCAGAAAGCGAAAGAACTCGGGGAGGTGCTGAAGGCGCGGGAGGAGGTTCCCCCGGTGATGACCGGGAAGGAGATAATGATGGTGAAGAAGGAGGGGGCGAAACGAGCTTTAAACAAGCCGCTGCGGCCTGATCCTTTTGCGCCAGGTAAGCGCCCTGCGGATTATAAAACTGTCCGTTTCTTTATTCCGCGGCCACATCGAAATCAATTACTGAACCCGCCGCCGAGCTTTTTCCCCTTAGCGGCCTGGTCCTCTTCCGCTAGGCAGAGTAAGGAGAGACTCTGGCGTGAACAACAACGGAGGATGGACCCGGAACGGTCTAAGCGGCCTGTGCGCCCAGACATTGATCTTATATTTATGCCCACTTTTGTACATATATAGCGCTGCATGCTCCTGTTTTTCATAACCTCGCGGCTTCTTGCAGACATCGAGGATCAAATTGTGAAGTTGGGCGACCTTATGTCCAGCCTGCCTCCATTGGTTCCCCTGGTATCGACCTGTGCGACGACTTCGCAAGAAGGGCCGTAACTGTTTGAGCATCTCGAGGAAGATCTAGCAAACCTGAGGGTCCGTTTGAAGGAGGTGGATGACCGGGAGGCCGCCACTCGGACCGTTCTGGAGGCCGAGCGAATGGAAAGGAAGAAGGCTGAAGAGGCGCTGAAGGCGCAAATGGAGATCGACAGGAGATCCAGAACCGAGAGGGAGAAGAGCCTGGAGATTCAGCTTGAGGCCACACGATCTGCAGTGGAGGCCGCGCGAGCTGCAGTGGAGGCCGAGAAGAAAGCCAAGGTGGCGCAAGTCGCTACTCTGACCTCCCAGTTAGAGAAGGAGAAGAGAGCGTCTGCCAAGTCCGAAGATGACTCGAGATATTGTCAGGATAAATTCCTGCGGTTAACTAGGGAAGTCGCTGCGGACCGGCGAAGTATGAATGATGGGATGCAGGTTGCTAGCCGCCCAACTGTTGGGGCGGGCTCAAATCCTCCCCCGGTTCGAGCGGCTGATCCAATGATTGATGATGCCACCGCATCCCCCCACATGATCGCCGCTACGCGGGTTGAAAGGGATGCCGAGCGGCTTCATAGTACAATCAACCACATCCATTATCATACCAGCCAGATTTACTCCCTTCTGAACACCACCAGCGACCAGGTCGCGCGACTGCATAGAGAGGATGTCTCCCCAGAACACCGCCAGCCGTGAATGGCTTTTTAGAACAATTTGTATTATGAATGCGGCTTGTTGATTTCGGCCTCTGTTAGACAATGCTTCTTTTTACTTTATGTCTTTTATTTGAATAACCCGTGCGGGTTCTTGTTTAGCCGCTGTTATTTGTGTTCCGTTTAGATCTTCTGTGTTTTATCCGAACTGATTACAGGTCGCGCGATCTGTGATGTATGCTTGCTCCTGATTTCTTGAATGCCTTTGGTTCATTTTGTCTTTCTGGTAAATCTGACCATGCAGGCTGTTGACCGCGTGGTTAGAATATATAGCCGCGATATATTTTTACTATTTGCAGATCGTAAAAATCTATAAGTAGGGACTTTTTTCGAAGTCATTTTCACGATTTCAAATGGCGCGATCTAAGAACAAGTCGCAGCGGCCTGTTAAGGTTAAAGTCGTTCGAGCAGATGCGGCCTTGGCCTTTCACTCGGCGGACCACCCAGAGTGTCGTCTCACCCAGAGCGAACTAGATGAATTTATTGCAAAACACATGGCAGGGAGTAATCTGCTCGCGCGGCTTCCTTTGCGCGACGAGCGGATTAACTCTTCCAATCCGCACCAGATAGCCATTCCGGTCGACCACTTTGAATATGGCTTCAAATTTCCGCTGCCACTTGAAGTCATAGCCATTTTCGACCATTACGGGGTTGTACCCGTCCAGCTTCCACCGAACTCCATCTCCTTCATATACAACTTTATTTCATACCTGCGGTTCGAGCGAACCAGATTTTCCCTTGATCTATTCAGGAAATTCTTCTCGGTTCGGGCTGTCTCCGATGCAGGGACTTCAACTTTCAGGGGGCACCTCTACTTTGGCTGCCACGGGCTGAAGATCGTTAACTTGGCGAACAAGGTCTCGGACTGGTCGGAGCGGTTTGTAATGCTCGAAGGCAACTTCAGACTGTTGCAAAAACCAACCCACAAGTTCGGGGGGAAGAGGCTTTCCAAATCCCCCAGGTCGGAAAGATCGAGATGGATACCTTCACATTTATTGAGAACGAGCGGTTGGACATCAATCACTACATCCCGCTATTTTCAGAGCTAGAGGACGTCCTCCCCGAGCATAGTAAGTTCTTCTAGGCCGCATGTATATGACCGCGCAGACTATTTTATTTAAACTTTTGACTTTACCTTGCAGCTGCCCACATTGTCCCTGCGAACAAGCCGGTCACTCCGGCCGGCCCTGTTTTGACACAGAGAGAAAAAAGGCAGCGGCGAAATAGGTCGCTATCATCAGAGGAAGAGGACCCGGCTTCTCCTGACGAATACGAACTTCTTCGTTCCTGCGGAAACCCGCCCGACCTGCAGGGCAACCCGACTGTCCTCTGGCATAGGGATGGAAGCCGTATCCGGGTATCCACTGCACTTCCTTCATGGGGAAGTGAAAAGATTAACCGCCATGCGCTAGCCGCCGGGGCCGCTATGTATGGTCGAAAGACTTTAAAGAAGCTGAAGAAAACTCCGGAAGAAGAGCTCCCCCGGCTAGCGGCACAAGCCGGCGCATGGGGGTTTGCGGCTAATCACTTCATGGCCTTGTCGTACAGGAGGCTGGTTTCTGTTCAGAAATATCTGGAAAAGAAGTATGAGGAGCAGGTGGCAGAGAATGTGCGGCTTCGAGAAGAGAATGCGCGGCTTCAAGAAGTCGTGGCGGTGAGTTTGACAAATGATGACGCGGTTTCTTTTGTTCAGCCCGAGCGACCTAATTTATTTTTTCTTTCTTGTAGAAACAATATGAGATGACCAACCCGACCTTCCAAGATGAGGTGTTGCCTCATGTGGCCCAAGGGATCAACAAAGCTTTGGGTCTTATGGAAGACCGGGGCGGTCTGTGCGAAGGATTCGGGGGCACTACTTTCTCCGACCTCTTCCCTGCTTTGAAGGTCCAACTTGATGAGATCAGCCGAAGGCAGAAAGGAAAAGCCAAGGTGGGCGAGGAGGCTGAAGCCGATGCGGGCAGGGAGATTGTACTTCATCAAGGAGGCGATGGAAGCGGTGGAGCCGCTGAGGAGGTCGACGCGGATGACGATGCCGGCGATGATGATGATGATGATGAGGACAGCTTGTCCTCTGGAACAACCGGCTCCGCTAGTAAGACCGGGCGGTCTAGTGATAGTGATTCATCAGATTCTTCTACGTCAAGTGAAGGCTATTCGCCCGATGTTGATGTTGATGGTGTGGACTCGAGTTCCCCTGTCAAGAAGAAGAAGAAGTCGGCAGACTAATGTCTTTGTTTTGATTTTATTTTTGTGTAACCGCCGGTTTCTTTTTGTTAGCCGGGCGGATAATATTTTGTTAACACATTTTGAAGAATGAATAGAAATTTTACCTATCTAATTGTCCTTCTATTGTTACTTACTTGTGGCTGATATCTTGTCTTTTTTTTTACCTTTTGCTCTTTATGATCTAGCCGTGCGGCTATCCTGATCTGAGTATAAGTGATGATTTGATGATCTTGGACGATTTATATTCATCCCGTGCGATTACTCATTTAGATCTTCGGATATCCGATATCTGATAATATGATCCATAATGGATAGACTCGTGGGACTGTAATTCAGACCAGGCGGTTTTTATCATTCAGAGATACCTCATCCTTGCTGATATAGATAATGAATAATAACTTTGCGCGGTTTGAATTCAATCCTGGCGAGTAATCAATTGCATCTAGAGATAACTTTTGCTAAGAAACGGCTCAACCTGATCGGTTAGAGCATAATTCGGGCGATCATATAAAAAATATCTAGCTTAATTAATTATAAAAGATAGATAGTACCCGCCCGGTTAGAATACAACCCGGGCAATATATGCAGCTCAAGAAATATTTAATTTAATAAAATGGAGAGATAGATAAAACCCGCCCGGTTAGAATGCAACTCGGGCAATCATTAGCTCCAGAAATATCCAACTTATAAAAGATGGATAAACCCGCCCGGTTCGAATGCAACCCGGGCAATCATATAATTAGCTCCAGAAATATCCAACTTATAAAAGATGGATAAAACCGCCCGGTTAGAATGCAACCCGGGCAATCATATAATTAGCTCCAGAAATATCCAACTTATAAAAGATGGATAAACCCGCCCGGTTAGAATGCAACCCGGTCAATCATATAATTAGCTCCAGAAATATCCAACTTATAAAAGATGGATAAACCCGCCCGGTGAGAATGCAACCCGGGCAATCATATAATTAGCTCTAGAAATATCCAACTTATAAAAGATGGATAAACCCGCCCGGTTAGAATGCAACCCAGGCAATCATATAATTAGATCCAGAAATATCCAACTTATAAAAGATGGATAAACCCGCCCGGTTAGAATGCAACCCGGGCAATCATATAATTAGCTCCAGAAATATCTTAACTTATATACAATCAGACCGTTCGGCTTAAAAATTCAGACCGCCCGGTCTTAATATCACAACCCTTTATTAGGGTAGACGAACACCTGCACCTGTTTTAATAATATCTTCCTCGAATGGTTTATACAAGAAACCACAAGAGGCGAATGCCTTCCTGTAGGGAAGAAGGATAATCTACAGGCTCAGATGACCAAGTGGGTAGGTGGGCCTTGGAGGCAAACATTGCTTTCCTCAAGTGGTCATAAGAGCTGTAAGCGACTCATCTGCTCTCTTGCCTAGGGTTACAAGCCGAGTTGATCAATTGGGCAGGTGGGCCTCGGCGGAGAACATTGCTTTCCTCAGAGAGATCAACTCAGTTGTGGGCCCAACTAGGCTCCGTTTCGAGAGTACCTAAGAGTATTCGATGGTCACAGGCTATGATGATCAGTTGGGCAGGTGGGCCTCGGCGGCGAACATTGCTTTCCTCAGAAAGATCATCAAAGCTGTAACTATATCCCTTTCGGGGCACGATAGAGCTGACAATCACCTAGACCTCCCTTGATGCAGGGGTGTGTCAGATATCGGCCGGAATCCAAAGTTCTGAAGACCACCGCAGCGGAATTGGCAAGCTACCACTACATGTGTACGAAAACTCCCCGCATCACATGGTCTTGGTGGGTTTTACGCTATGACTACAATCCGAGGGGGTTCGAGCAGAATTTGGCGATATCTCAGAGGTTCAGGGAGTGAGATACGTATATATATATATTCATAATGTAGAGCACCATTGGATAAGGAGAAGTGTCAGTATAGGGCTTTTTTTATTTAATATCAAGAAACGTAAAGAATGATAGAGGTATTTTAAGGATAGAATCGTTTAAGATCGTCACCGCTCCAGGTGCGTGAGATGTCTTCTCCTTCGCTGGTTTGGAGACGGTAGGCCCCATGCTTTAATACCTCTTTGATAATAAAAGGCCCTGCCCAGTTGGGATTTATCTTTCCAACATTGCCAGACCTGGCTGCAACATCTACCTTCTTTAATACCAAATCCCCAACTGCAAACTGCTTTACCCTGATATTTTTGTCAAAATATTTTGCCATCCTCCTCTTAACTTCTTCCTGCCTGATTGCTGCCTCGTCCTGAAGCTCTTCGATCAGATCCAGACTATACCTGATGGCCTCATCATTGTATTCTACCCATGCTTCTCCTCCCTCTTTTGTATACATAACTCTTGGAGTGACCACCTCAAACTCTACAGGAACAACAGCCTCCGAGCCATGAGATAATTTGAATGGTGTCTCCCCTGTAGCTGAAGATGGGGTAGTGCGAAGAGTCCAAAGGATGGAGGGAAGTTGGTCTGCCCAATTTTCTTTCTGATTCAAAACTCTTTTCATCAGGAGCTGCTGGATTTGCCTGTTTGCTGCTTCTACTTGACCATTGGTCCTTGGATGATGTATCGAGGAAAACCGAAGATCAATTCCAACCTGATCGCAAAAGTTTATCATCTCGGGATTATTGAACTGTGGTCCATTATCAGTGACAATTGCCAGCGGAATTCCGTGTCGGCAGACTATTTCTCCCCAGATGAAGTTTCTGATAATTTGGGTAGTAGTCTTTGCCAATGCTTTTGCCTCATTCCACTTACCGAAGTAGTCAATCATTACTATGATAAAGCGGCGCTGGCCGCTAGCCATTGGAAAGGGTCCGACAAGATCCATCCCCCAAACCGCGAAGGGCCAGGGTGCAGTTATTGACCTAAGCGATTGAGCGGGCAGATGTTGAAGAGGAGCAAATTTTTGACATTGTACACAACGCTTGGCAAATGCTTCAGCATCCTTTCTCATAGTCGGCCAAAATATCCTTGCCGCAGGATCCTTTTCTCTAAGGTTTTTTCCCCTGAGTGGCTACCGCATTCCCCAGAATGAACTTCCTGAAGTATGATCAGGATCTCTTCTTCTGAAACACACCGTGCTGAGGGAGAAATCAAAGTTTTCCTATATAAGACTCCTGCTATTAAGTAGTAGTAGGCCGCCTTTCTTCTGAATCTACTTCTGTCCTTGATTGATTGATGAAACTCCCCTTTTGACAGAAATAATTCATAAGGGTCCTTCCAGGAAGGATTCTGATCGATCTGCATGAGCTCCTCTTTCTCTGTGGCCGGATGAAAAAGTTTCGAGGTCACCCCCCCTGATGGAAGACCAAACTTTGACAACTCGTCTGCCTCTTCATTTTGTGTTCTTGGAATGTGCTCGATGATGAAGGATTTGAATTTCCCGATCTCTTCCTTAGCTAGCAATAGATACTTTCTCAGCATCGGTTCTCTTGTTTCGTAATTCCCTAGAACTTGTGAAGCCATTACAAGAGAATCAGTTTTTACATGAACATGCTCTATCCCAAGCTCTTTTGCGAGTCTTAGGCCGGCCAAGAGTGCTTCGTATTCAGCCTGGTTGTTCGTCACTGGAAAGAAGAATTTGATTGCTTGCTCAAGTTTGATGCCGTTTGGACTGATAAGAACTACTCCGGCTCCCACAGAGTTTCTTCCTGAAGCTCCATCTATATAGATGATCCAGGCAAAAGGAGATTCCTCTACTCATTCTGGATTAGACTCCATCGTGTCCACCAAGAAATCTGTCAGTACTTGTGCCTTTATTGCCGTTCTGGGAATGTATAATATTTCAAATTCACTGAGCTCGATCGCCCATTTGGCCAATCTTCCTGAATGATCTGGCTTTTCCAGGATACTTCTTAGTGGATGATCCGAGACCACCTAGATAGGATGAGCCTGAAAGTAGGGGCGGAGCCTTCGTGATGACATGACCAAAGCCAAGGCTAATTTTTCCAGAATTGAATATCTAGTTTCCGCATTTTTGAGGATGTGACTGACGTAATATATCGGAAATTGCTTCTTTTTCTCCTCCCGAACAAGGACAGAGCTTATTGCATCTGGACCCACTCCCAAGTATAAGAATAATGTTTCCCCTTCGCGAGGGCTTTGGAGAAGAGGGGTTGAGGTTAACTGCTTTTTCAACTGTTCGAAAGCACTATCGCACTCTTCATTCCATTCAAACTTAGATCCTCCCCTGAGAGTTTTGAAGAATGGAGCGCTCTTATCTCCTGACTTGGAAATGAACCGGCTTAGTCCTGCCAACCTCCCCCAAGTTGCTGCACCTCTTTCTGATTACGAGGAGGGGTCATATCTAGGATGGCCTTTACTTTATCTGGATTTGACGCGAGGCCATCAGGGGTGAGAAGATGTCCAAGAAATTTCCCTTTGTTTGCCCCGAACACACATTTCAGTGGATTTAGTTTTAATTTGAACCTCCGTAGAGTAGCGAACGTCTCTATGAGGTCTTTCAGATGGATTAAAAAAGTTTTGCTTTTCAGAAGAAGATCATCAACGTATACTTCAAGATTTCTCCCTTTCTGCTTTTTGAAAACCGTATCCATCATTCTTTGATATGTCGCACCCGCATTTTTGAGCCCGAAAGGCATGACAAGATAACAATAACACCCGTCGTTGGTAATGAAGGATGTATGCGGGATATCAGGTTTATGCATCTTAATCTGGTGGTAACCAGAAAATGCATCTAGAAAGCTCATGAAATTATATCCCACCGCGGAATCTACTAAAACATCTATCCGAGGCAAGGGATAACAATCTTTGGGGCACGCTTTATTGAGTTTTGTAAAATCTACACACATGCGCCATTTTCCCCCAGATTTTTTCACCATTACCACATTTGACATCCAAGTGGGGTATTGGATTTCAGAAATGAAATTGGCTTTAAGAAGCTTCGCAACTTCTTCTTTGATGGGTACCGCCAGCTTGGTTGCTACCTCCCTCTTCTTTTGTTGGATCGGCTTGAATTCAGGGGAGATGTTGAGGTGATGGCACGCAACATCTGGATCTACTCCAGGCATATCTTCCGCCGACCCGGCGAAGATGTCTAGATTCTCCAACAGGCAGGAGATCAACTGAACCTTCTCTTCTTCTGATAGCTCGGCGTTGATGATCAGCTTCTTCCCTTCCCCTTCAACAATGGGGATCTCTTGGGTCTCCTGGGCAGGTTCCAGATAAGTCCCTTTCCGCTCTGCGCTTTCCTCGGTCTCCTCAGGGAGTTTGGACACCTCATGAATGTCAGTCTGAACATTGGGAAGTGGTGCCTCAGTGATCACATTAACTGTTTTTACATAACATTCACGAGCAACCTTTGGATCGCTTCGGATCCGATATTGACGCCCCTCGACAGCGAACTTTAAGGCCAAATGGAAAGTGGACACTATCGCTTTGTAAGCGTTCAGGATTGGTCTCCCGAAGATTGCACAGTAGCTGTTTGGGGCTTCCACCACTACGAAGTTTATCAGCTTCGTTATACCCCCCAGTGACACCAAAAGCTTCACGCACCCCTCCACTTCTTTCTTTTCTCCTGAGAAGCCGTAGAGGGGCCCTTCCGTGGAGAGCAGAGACTTTCCGGTCTTGAGGGCTTCAAATGTTTGGCGGAAAATGAGATTAACCGAGCTATCGGTATCAATCAGAATTTTATGTACGGTGTAGTTCTCGATGGCTGCCTTTATCACTACTGCATCATCGAAAGGGTTTGCATTTGGGGGAAGATCTTCTTGGCCGAAAGTAACGACCGACCTTTCTGGAGCAGAAGTGGAAGCGGCTGCAACTTCCTGCTTGGAGACTCTCCCAATGCTGGATTTCCGAGAGGATTCTGGCCCTGCTCCACCATGGATACAATAGATGTTGCCAAGGGGGCCAACATCATTTACTTCTATGCATTCGGCGGCGGGATGTATATGCCCATATCAACCTGCCTCTTCTACGTCAGCACACTCCCAGGTCACTTCGACCGCTTCCTTCTTCTTCTCGGTTCGTGGTTCAACCGGGGTTTCTTGCCGGATCAACCCTCGGAGCTTCCCTTCTTTCAGGAGTTTTTCTATCAACCACCAGAGGGCCCGGCAATCTTCAGTCTGATGCCCCTCCTCTTTGTGATATTCACAATAGAGGTTTGGGTTCCGATTGCGAACTTCCGATTTCAAAGGAGGGGGCCTCTTGAAGTCAGACCTCTTTTGAAGAATCTGAACAACCTCGTTCATGCTGACGTTAAGAGAGGTGAATGACTCCTATGATTCATCATATCGGATGGACGGAATAGTTGGGGATGGTTGTGTGATATATTACGGCAGATAAATTGGCATTATCCGCGGAACCCCCATGGGTTGAGTGGGTGCGATGGCCAACGGCGGTTTCTGATCCTGAAACCGTTGATGGCCAAGAAATGGTTGCTTAGGCTTAAGATTTCTTCCCCTCTGAGCACGAGGTTCGAAGTCAGGCCTAGATGGGTGATTGTAATGTTGCTGATGGACCGGTGCGGAACTAAACTGGTCATTGTCGCTGAGCAATTTGGCAACATAACCAGGATTAGTCTTTTCTCCCCTGATAAACTTATTGGCTAGACTAATCATCTCTTGATAGGTCTTTGGTTCCCTGATCTGAGCTTCAAATTTCAACGGCCCCTCCCTAAGGCCATGCATTAAAGCGACCCTATATAATTATGGATCAACGTTCTGCACCTCCATTATCTCCCTTTGGAAACGGTCGACGAAGCGGGCCCATGTTTCGTTTTCTTGCTGTCGTATCTCAAATAGGGCTGCCGGGCCATTCTTCCTCTTTTTAGAGGTATAGAATCGAAGCAGGAATTCCCTACGCAATTCCGCAAAACATCTGATGGATCGAGGATGCAATCCATAAAACCATTCTCGGGCTTGTCCATCAAAGGACGTCACCAGGAGCTTGCACTTAGTTGCATCGGTGATGGTTCTCAGAGCAACAGCGGATTCAAACGCTTGGAGATGAATTGCCGGATCGGACTCCCCATTATATGTTGACAGGCGTGGTTCTCGAAAGTTATTTGGGGCCGGCTCTCCTCGGATCTCGTCCGTGAAGGGAGAACTTTCCTCGGTATCCTCGTACAGAGAGAAAGCAGAGTGGCAGGCTATCTCAGTTGCGGTCATTTGCGGACAGGCCGCCTGATAGGAGTGGACAGGGACTCCAGCCGGGTAGGAGTGATAAGCAGCAGCCTCGGGCGGGTAGGAAAGGCGGGCAGCCTGAGAAGTCGCCCCTTGGAAGTCGAGAACCCGAGCCGGCATCCAGTGCGCGGCTTCTTGGTAGAAGTTCCGCCGAGCCGCGAAACCTTCTTGTGGTGGCTGGGATTGGGCGACTTGTGGTAGTGGGAATGGATGTGGAGGGGGTAGAACAGGAGTTACTGCCGGGTTAACCGCGACCTGTTGGGGGGCTAACCGTTCGGTCAACAAAGTTAAAGCCTGACTGATCGCGTCCAGACGTTGATCAGTTGCTTTCTGGGCCTGGTCGGCTTCTCTCTTTGTTTGCTCCAGAGCTTCCCACAAAGAGTCATCGCTGTGGTCGGATCGGTCTCTTGGAGGGAACTGGCGGTCTGACATTCTGAATCAAAGATTTCACTGACTGTCCGCGATCTGAAGGTCGCGTGTTTCTGTTCGATTCAAAAGTGCGCTTCCGAAGGAATTCGAAGGTTGCGGATTATCGGTTACTATTTGGTTAGAGAATTCAGACCGCTAGTAACGGTCGAGGCCAGACTTCGCCCGTCGTGGCAAATGCCACTCCTGCGACGGGCTTTGCTTTGATTGAAGAGAAGTGGTTACAGCGGTTTACAAGTGAGCCGGCCGGCTAGACTAGTCGCAAGACCGAAAACACGAGGCCGCAGCTCAAGCAAGCGAGCTTTCAGATTCGAGTGTGCGCCCCTTGTGAACAGTGCCACCCCCTATTTATAGGCTTGGGGGCCTGCCCGAATGGGCAGGGATAGAATAACCACCTGCCCGGGTACAGGAGAAACGGGCAGGCGGTGACGGGATACATAAAGAAGAAAAGAAAGAAGCCGCGCGGCCTGGCGGCTTGCCCTTCCGACCCGTTTGACCTAAGGCTGAAGATGTCGTGACCAAGTCAATGATGTAGAACGAGCGGCCTCCGACTTGAGACCGCGATCTGCCCTCTGGACGTGACCTTGGCCGATCTTCACGATGCAACCCGGGTGGTCTCCGATCTAAGACCGCGGCTTGCTTTCTGGGCTTGAACCTTGAGTCTCTATGGCACAACCCGGGCGGTCTCCTACTTGAGACCGCAGATAGCCTTCTTGTCTTGGCTTTTGATAATCTTCAATCTTGGGAGTGGTCCGAAATGTCATCAGACCGCCTGGCCTGGTTTGCCCTGAACTGAGAGCCACTGATCCTGGAACCCAGCGGCCTGACCTAGCAGTTCGCCCGGTCCGACAATGATCCAACCCTAGAAGCGGTTTTCCGGGTAAACAACTTTATTTTATGATTTTGTTTTGTACAAAGTTCTCCGAATACACTTGTTTTTGCAAACCAATAAAATTTATGAAAAAAGATAACCACTTTTCTTAATTTTTTAAAAGTGCAAATAAAGGAGTGTAGGTAAGATACTTGTGCAATTTTAATTCATTGTACTAATACAAAACATATACAAGCATTCTTAGATTAAACACAAATGTAGACAATGCCAAAATAAGTGAGTGAATAAAGATCATTATCAAACATAAAACATTTACTCATACTTAGAGGCATGCTACGCATAGTTCTACACAACTTTCAATATAATTGATGCACATGGTAATAGATATATCAAAGCATGATGAGAGCGATGCTCAAAGTAGTTTGAAAAGATAAATTGCAACATTATAGAAGTTCTAAATAATAGATTAATTCATGCTTGATTTTCAATGAAGTCCATACAATATTTTTTATAATTTAAAGTTTGAACTCATAAGATTGATCTTGGACTTCCCGAGGACTACCTTGTGAGAGGTTCGCCCGGTACTAGGTGATGTGATGGGATGATAGCCCAAATCACCCTTTCGCAAGATACATGTAAATAGAAAAGTTATGTTCAAAATAATATTTTTTGATATATTTTTTGTTTTATATTTTTGTAATTGATTTTTGCTTTTAGAAATAGAATTTAAACAAATAACCAAAACCAAAAAAGTCAAAACATATTTTTCGTAATTTAGTTTTTGTATTTTGTATTTGATTTTTCAAAAATGTAATAAAAGCAAAAGTGCAGAAATGAATAGTACACATAGATTAATATATTTTTAGGGATTTTTCAAAATTTTAAAAATACAGAAAAACACATAGGTGCGCTAGTGCCGGCGTTAGCACTAGCACGGGAAACAGTACACAATTTTTTATGATTTTGAAATTTTTAATTGTTGATCTTGATTAAGTGTCCCAATAGTAGTTTCATGCTGAAATTTCAGATTTTTTAGGAAATGTCTAGATAGTGCAAATTTCATGAAACATTAGCGATTTTGTATATGACTTTACCAACTAAACTTTGCATGAGATGACATGAATGAATAAATCAAATATGCATGATTTTAGTGATTAACCATAATGTTCATGCACATGAATACCATGGATAAGCCCTAGATGAGAATACCCAACCTGTATGTCTTGGTAAACATATAAAGCCTAACATAGACACAAATATTCTTTAGTCGATAATGTTAGTATGATTAGTTTGAGATTAATATTATACCAAGGTTTGTTGATACAATATTGCATGTATGTAATAATAGAGATTCAAGTTTTAGACATAGAATGACGTGATGATTCTAATTTATTTATTCATATGGATATAGAGTTGATTCTATGGTCTATGCAAAACATAATAGATTCATACAGTAATCATGATCACAGACTATATGTTTCGAAGGAATAAAATCTTTTATAGTTATATTTGATGTTTCACTTAGAAGATCATATGATTTTGCACGACTATTATATATGATCATTAATATTAATTTATAGTGATTAAGAACTCGTAATTAATTATTCATGATAATGTACATGAGGAATTTTTAAAGAAAAATTCATATTCAACCTTTTCAAATTATTAGATAGAAACGTTGTAAGGTGAATAGTGAATATGAGAAAATATGTTTATTTTGAAGAGTTTTGTAAATTTAAACAAATACATATATTTTTATTGATTTTTTAGAATTTTAAAATTTCATAAAATCGGACACTTGAGCTAGCGCCGGCGTTAGGTACTAGCGCCTGCGTTAGCTCACAGAGAGTGCTTATTTTGATCGTATAGCCTTGATTTTCTTTGATTTTGCATCCGATTTTTCTTAATTATGTTTTTGCAATGTAAGGTCTGTCTAATGAAGTGATGAGACGAGAAGAAATCGCAAAAAGTTGCGGAAGTTAAAATTAGTACATGAGTTTCATCTTCATTAGAGTTTCATATTTAATAAACCTTAATTATTGAGTTTTGCACAACATATGCATGAGTGAAATGATTATATATAAGTGAAAAAATATTCATGCAATTTTTCAATTCCGATTTAAACATGATTATGATTAAACATATTTGGGGTAATTGAAAATGACGCAAATATATTAATTACCTAAGCAAGACTTGCGCATTTAATAAATTTAGCCTAATACCCCTAAGATACACCTTTTAAGTCCATTTTGACACTTATTTCATTTAGTCTTAATAATATCATATAACAAATTTAGTTTTTCAAATTTTATAAGACTTTTAGGAAATGGATTTAGAAGGATAGAAATAAAAGGATAAGTAGATCACTAGTAAAATATATGACTTTTTATTCAACTTTATTCAATTTCATTTATTTATAAATTTTGATTTTAAAATCTGAAAGTCATATCACAAGTTATATAAAGTGATCATGATAGTTCAATAAGAAGTAAAAAAAAAATTAAGCATATCATGAAGTAGATAAACGTGTAGGTTTGGTTGATTTCTACTTCATGCAAATAATTGGATACTAATGAATAAGAGATTTAGGTATCCAAAGAGGACCAAGTGTGGTAGTTCCTTTGTGTACCCAAATATAACGTGTAGGTTTGTGGGTAGATATTGATGAATGGGTCCTTTCATGTGAAGTTAATGTTTCAGTTTTAGTTTTGGGCCTCCATTCAAACTTTGGTTTTGTGGTATTCTTATTTGTCAAATTTCCATTATGATAATCTTTATATTGATGATTATGATTGTAATGAAAAGTATTGTTCATAGGAAATTTGTGCAATTTTAATTTTGAGTTTGGAGAAACATGATTTTGCAAGTGATGATGATTTTGATTTACAAACACTTTGTGATTCTTGCTCCCATTATTAGACTTAGTTAAGATGTTCATATTCAAATTCAACTTGTTTTTAGATATAGTTTGATATTGTGAATTTGCATTTACAGTTTTCATAAGCAAGTTGATTTTTGATTTTAATTCATCATTTTTAATCTTTAAATTATGTCTAGCTTTATTATAAGCAATTGTGCTATTTTTAAGAGTTGAAACAATTGAATCTATATGATCTTGATAATTGTTTCTATATTCATCAAATGTTTCATCCATCTCTTTAATTTCAATTTTATATTCTTTACACTTAGCACAATCATTTTCCAAAGATGAATTTTCTAAACATAATTTTTTATTTTGTTCTTTTATAAAAAGAAGTTCCTTTTCAAGTTCCTTGCATTTTTCTTTTAAGTCATCAAATTCCATTCAAGGTGTAGTGTTTTCAACTAAGGAACCAAGGATAGAACTAGATAAATTTGAATTTGATTGTTCATTAACTTTTGCCTTTAAATTTTTATTTTCTAAGCGCAATTGGCAATTTGCATTTTTTAATTTTTTAAGTTTGCGCTTTGTAATTTGTAGCAATTGTAAAGTAGAAATAGAGGTACAAAAGATAGGATTTGATTTTCTTACATTGCTTTCGGGAGAGGCATGATTTGAACATATGGTTTCTTTTAAATCTTTTTGGCACTCCTCTTCCGAAGATAGTACTTCTTCTTTTCCATTTGATGTGCACTTCATGGATCCGTCATGTGTGGAGCATTCTTGAATACCTGTGCAGGCTTGCATATTCTCCAGTTCTTGTAATTGTTCCATACCTGCAGAAGGAGAATCATAAGTTATTTCAAGAAAATTCCACATCTCGTATGCAGTAGGAAAAGTATAAATGAGTTTGGAAATATTATGATCTAACGCACAAAATAGACTATTCATAGATTTTGCATTTAAAACCATTTCGTTCTTATTTAATACGCTAGGTGGTTTTTTGATAGTAATATTCCAAACTTTTTCATCTAAACGTTTAAGAAAATTTTCCATTACTATTTTCCATCCTTTATAATTTCTTCCTTCAAATAACGGTGGTTTAAGAGATTTTTCTTCTTCATAAAAATTTACCCCACTAGTAGAAGCGAGATCATGAGACGCCATTATTCCCGCTTGTTAAGCCAATTTGGAATAACCTCGCTTTGATACTATTTGTTGGATCGGTAGGCGCCCTTAGAGGGGGGGGGGGGTGAATAAGGGTTTTAAAAACTTATAATATATTTTGAATAACCTTGAAAAAAGCTTTGATTATTAAACTAGAGAAGATCAAGACAAATCAAGTGAAGTAAAAGTAAAGACATGATTTTATTAACTTGAGAAGCATGATTACAAAACTTGATCTCTTATCGAAGCTAGAAATCAAAGCTAATAGAAAGACTCCTTTTGTTTTCTATACCGACTCGTATCCCCACGAACCGGTTGGCTTTAGCCGATCCTTCCCCGGATACGACCTCAAGCCGCTCTAGCCAACCCTTCCCCAGATATGGCCTCGAGCACCCCCTAGACCTACTCCCGAGACCTAGTCGCCAACACGAGGCGAATTTCAGCCCTAAGTCCTACCCAGACCTAGTCGCCAACACGAGGCGAATTCACTAACCATTTACAAGAAGAATATGAAATGAAAAGACAATAATATAAAAACTCCCTCTATGTAGATCTCTTGGAGAAGTAGACGAAGACGCCGACTATGATCGTAGTCGATACGGTCATTCGTCACGATGATGATGCGTGTTGAAATCTTCTCCACGGATCTCCTTTAGTCTTTATGGATTTGTGGGAGTATCTCTCTGAACCTTCCTCTTTATACTGTGGCACGAAGCTCTGGAATTCTAGATCTCAAGAGGCTTAGGAAGTCGGAGCCAAGATGTCCTTTTTATAGACTAAGCGCTAGCGCCTGCGCTAGTGCTACCGCCGGCGCTATCCCATATTAAGTAATATTTTGCGCGCGAGAATCTTTAATCCGGGGAAACAATTTCGCCATTCCTCTTATGCTCCGCGCTACCGCCAGCGCTAGTAGATACCGCCTGGCGCTATCTCCTTCTATAAGTTCTCCCGACAATTTCGCTTCGAGCCAATATTTCGTCCGTTGCTTAGAGTTTGTCAAACGGCAGCTAGCGCCTGCGCTAGTACTACTGCCAACGCTAGTAGATGTATTGGATTTGTTGGCTCAACTTTGGGGGCAACCTTCTTATGTAATCCTTGAGTCATGTGGACTTTGTTATCCAGCACACTTAAACACACAAGATCAAATACACCTGGGATTTGTTATTCTCAAACCTAGGAGATGCGGAAGACCATGTTCCAACAATAACCACCGTAACCACCTGACGGGCGAATCATGCTGGTCGATTTGGAGCACACGGATCGCCATTTTTCATAAATGACCGTCCCGCCCCCCGGGAAGTTCGGGCAGCTTTGTTGAAGGTAAGAAAGGCGACAAGCGAGTCCTGCAATCTGAGAAATTAGGAAAGACAAAAAGTGAGCGTGCCCGGAATGCGGAAGTGCTCTGAGCGTGCTCAGAAGCGTTCTGAGCGCACAACGAACATAGAAGTGTTCTGTGTGCGTAACGAACACAGAAGCATTCTGGGTGCGTTATGAGCACGGAGCATTCTGAGCGAACGAAGGAATGTGGAGTCGCTCCCCCAAAAGGGGGATTGGGTTCTGGTCGCACCCGATGAGGGGCGCGACTTCGGTCGAGCCCTCTGCGAGCCCCCTGTGAAAAGAGGGGGGAGGGGCTTGGCCTCACCCCATTGCGGAGAGGGGTGCGGCTTGGCCGCACCCCAAGGGGGGTGCAGTTTGGCCGCACCCCATGTGGGGTGCGGCTAGGCCGCACCCCCGTGATGGGGGGGGGGGGGGTGCTGCCTGGGCGCTACCGTGTGGTAGCGTCGTGCGGTAGTGCTACCGCACACGGTAGTGCGCGCGGTAGCGCGTGTGGTTGCGGGCATCATGGTTACGCGCAATCTTGCATGGGTGGTTGGTTTCGGAGATAGTGGGTTTGCCCACTCTCCCATTCTTCCCTCACCTCCTTAGTGGGTTTTGGGAGTAACTATCTCTTGGACTTCCATATAGATAGATAAGAGCCATGTATGAGTGCATATAAATATACATATATATACATATATATATACAAATATATGTATGTATTCATATATATATGTATTTATATATATATATCTTTATTATATAAGCGAATATACGTATCTACCAAGCACACCAAACTTTCAATTTGGACCGTTTGATCAAAATGCAAAAATGCACTGTTGCCGTTGGATTTATGAAACAAAGTGTTGGAACTTGGTTTTCCGCATCCCTTTGATTTGAGAATAACAAATCCTACTTGTATTTGATCTTGGTTTCCATTGTGTTTCTAGCATGCAGGTTTGAACAGATATGACACCAGGTTGCTTCAATATTGGTCTAGAACTGTCTACAAGACGAAAAGAATGAAAAATGTATAACGCCAGGCATTAGCCCTTAACGCCGGGCGTTGTCATTCGATGGGATGGTCTGCCGATCGACGGGATGGTCTGCCGATCGACGGGATGGCTCTAACGCCAGGCGTTAGGACTTAACGTTGGGCGTTGACTCTTGATTCCATCACGATGATTTTGGAAGGAGGAATGCAGCCGTGATTGAAGGAGCACTTTAGGAATGATCTGGCCTAATGCCAGCGTTAGCATCAACGCTAATATTAGGATTGCCTAAAATAAATAATTCCTAAATGCAGAATCTCCTTCCTCTTCTGATGATCCGAGCCATCAAAACAATACTATACATGATCAACGCCCGGCGTTAGCTCAAGTTCTATAAATTGGATGATTTTCTCTTCTCCAAGTATTGATTGATTTGAGCCCTATTCCAGCACTTCAGAAACTCTGAGAGGGCCGTATTTCCAGACCAACACATCTCCCACACAAATTCAAAAGGAGGAATCGAAGAAGGCTTGGATCATCACGATAACTCAATGCAAAGAACGCATGCTTGGACTTCAACGATCTTCAGCGATTCTTCGGCGTCTCCTTCAAATTAACTCACAGGGAGTTTTATATTTGTCTTTTGTATTTGTCTTTTATTTTTATCTTTGTAACCGGTTCAGAAATTCGCCTCGTGTTGGCGACTAGGTCTAGGGAGTAGATCTAGGGGGTGCTCGAGGCCTTTCTGGGGATAGGAAGGCTAGAGCGGCTTGAGGCCGTATCTGGGGAGAGATCGGCTAAAGCCAACCGATTCGTGGGGATACGAGTCGGTATGGAAAACGAAAAGAATACTTCATATTTCGCCTTTGATTTCTAACGTCATAGAAATCAGATTTTGCAATCAATTTTATAAAAGATAATCATGTCTTTTCTTGTTTAATAAAATTGATCTCATTTCTAATTTCATTATCTCTTTACTTTTGATTTATCTTACTTCTACCAAAATATCGAAAGTTTTCTATAAAAGTTTACAGTTTTCCAAAACTCTTATTCACCCCCCTCTAAGGGCGCCTCACGATCCAACAAGTGGTATCAGTGCTAGATTATTCCAAATCGGCTTAACAACCGGGAATAATGACGTCACTTGATCATGATCTCGCTTCTATTATTGGGGAAAATTTTAATATAAATGAAAAAGTATTATCACCACATTTATTTATGGGCAAAAATAATAAAGGGTGGAAAATATTAATGAAAATTTTTCTTAAAGCTTTAGATGAAGAAGTTTGGAATATTACTATTGAAAAGCCACCTAGCGTACTAACTAGAAACAAAATTGTTTTAAATGCAAAATTTATCAATAGTCTATTTTGTGCGTTAGATCAAAATATTTTCAAACTTATTTATAATTTGCCTACCACATATGAAATTGGGAATTTTCTTGAAAGAACTTATGATTCTCCTTCTATAGGTATGGAACAAACGCAAGACTTGGAGAACATACAAGTTTGCATGGATGTTCAAGAAAACTCCTCACATGATGGATCCATGGAATGCACATCAAGTAGAAGGGATGATGGAAACTCCTGTTTGGATGTGGAAGATGAAGAAGAGAAAGGAACTATATGTTCAAATATCGCATCATCCACAAGCGCTGTAAGGAAATAAAAATCTCTTATTGTGTGTAATTCTATTTCTACATTACAATTGCTATAAATTACAAAGCGCAAAATTAAGAAATAAAAAAATGCTAATTGCAAATTGCGCTTAGAAAATAAAGATTTAATGGCAAAAATTAATGAAGAATCAAATTTTGAGTTATCTTGGTCTACCCATGGCTCCTTAGTTGAAAACATTACACCTTGTGTAGAATATAATGAATTAAAATAAAAACACAAGAAACTTGAAAAGGGGTTTATTTTTGTAAAAGAACAAAATGAAAGATTATGTTTTGAAAATTCATCTTTGACAAATGATTGTGCTAAGTGTAAAGACTATAAAATTGAAATTAAATAGATGGATGAAACATTTGTAGAATATAGAAATAACTATCAAAATCATATTGATTCAATTGTTTCCACTGTTAAAAATAGCACACTAGCTTATAGTAAAGCTAGACATAATTTAAAAATTAAAAATAATGAATTAGAAACTAAAATCAACTTGCTTAAGGAAATCATAAAGAAAAATTCTCAAAACATACATTCTCAATATAAAACAAAATCCAAAAGCATGTTGAAAATGATTTCTCAAAAGTTGAATAAGTCAAACAATGGAAATAAAAAACTTCAAAAGATTGAAAATGAAATTCCAAAATACAATCATCATTGTCATTTACAACATCAATCTTCTCCCAACATAAAATTAAATGTTCACAAATTTCCTATGAAAAATACTTTCAATAATCATTACAATTATAATCTTAAAGATAAAGATAATCACAATGGAAATTTGATACATAAAAATAATATTAAACCAAGGTTTGAATGGAGACCCAAAGTTAAAGATGAAACACAAACTCCACGCAAAAGGGCTCATTCATTTCCATCTCCCCAAAAGCAAACACGATGTATTTGGGTACCCAAAGGAACCATTCCAATTGGTCCCCTTTGGATACCTAAATCTCACATTCATTAATATCCAATCATTTGCATGAAGTAAAAATAATTGAACATGAAATATCATTAACTCTACTTCATGCTTAAATTTTTTTTGTTTTCTTTTACTTTTCTCGAGCCAACATGATAAGGTCACTAAATATATATCTTGCAATATCACTTTTCACACATTAAGCCTAAATTCATTAATAAATCAAATTGATTGAATGAAATTGAATAAAAGTCATATCATCTCTCAAGTGACCTATCTATCCTTTTTATTTTTAACCTTCTAAATCCATTACCTTTAAATGTCTTATATCATCATTATAAATTAAATGCTATATGCTTATATGATATTATCAAGACTAATAAAATAATTATCAAAAAGGGATTTAAAGTAAGATTTCGGTGTCTTTGGCTAAATATATAAAATGCACAAGTGGTTGATTACTTATTTAATATCCTTATGTCATTTGATAGCCTCTAATATGTTTAATCATAATCAAAAAATCAGAATTGAATAATTGCAAAAATCATATGTTTTTAAACAAAAACCAAAATTAAATTTACAAAAATATGCGAGATTTTGACAGAAACTTCAAACGATCATAACTTTTGACCCGCTTTTCCAAATTTTGCCCATAATAGCTTTTGGGAATGAGGTCAAAAATATCTATGTAATGGCAAACCGGCATCGCTTGTTTGAGTTCATTTTGACCTTCAAAATTACCAAAATTCAACTCCGTTTAAAAGTTATCTCAATTTTTCTTTTTTCGATAATTTTTTGAGTCTATAATTTTTAAATATTTAGTTTGGGTAGCAACCAATAACACTTAAATATCTTGAGAAAGAGAGGTTTGGATGTCACCCCATCACATCTCCTAGTACCGGTGCGAACCCTTCACAGGGTAGACCTCGAGAAGTCCAAGATCCGCTATAAATTGCTAAGTCTAACTAACACCTAGCAAAGATCAAATTAACTATAGACTCATGCGTACTATTACAATGACAGAAAAAGAAAGCAATTATTACTATGTCTTCAGAAAATTATATATATATGTTTTTGTTTAATATTCAAAAATCAAAGAGAAAATTTATAAAACCTTTCAAAAATAACCAAAAAAATTGTTTCTCATTGTATTCATTATCCACCTTACAATATTTCTCATTAATATTATGAAAAGGTTGAATATGAATTGTTTTATATATTTCACTTATAATAATTAATTATGAGTATCAATATTTCTATGTGATAAAATTAATGATCATAATTATATTATGTAATATGAAAAGATCATTTAATTCAAAATTACACATAATTACAAAAGATTCTTTTGGTTCTAACATATGATTGGTGATCATGATAATTATATGAATAAATTATGTATTGTGGTTGCAAGTATCTTACTATATCCAGACCTTAGAATCACCTTGATATCAATAACGTCAAATCAAATCATCACTTAATGCTAGGTCTACAAATTGAATTTCTATCAATTTAAAAGACATGAGTTATTCTTATGGCATAATATGAACTCATCATACTAGCATTATCAACTAATAAATATTATCATTCATACTAGTTATCAAATAATGCCATAATGAATCCATCTTAAAGTAGAAAAATTGAAAGATAAAATAGCTATGTGACTTCAAATTGTTTTCATAGGACAAAATGCTTAGGATGTCCATGATCATTCACACACATTAAGTGTCTGACAATAGCGAGGGTGTATGATTGTTTGCATTAGATGACCTAACCTCTAAGTCATGTCTTGTCCTTAACCGGGGAGGGTTCTAGTGGGGCCTTGCGAGGCACTGGGGGGAAAGAGTGCTAGGTTGAGCATTCTCTAGTGTGTGCATATGGGATTAACACCACATCCTATGGCATGTGTGCAGCTCCTCATGCCCATCCATCACTTAGTACGGGGCTAGTGTGTAGACATATAGTTAGGGTATTATAATCTAGGACATACCTATATCATATGTTGTGCATACACTCTTTAATAATATTCATGCATTCTTGGTTTGATCGAACATGCTGATGTTGTGTTTTGCATATCTTATCATTTTTTAAGCTCCAATGATCTTATAAAACACAAATATATGAAAACCAAATAAAAATATAAAAACCATTGTTGAACAAATAAAACATGCTTAAATAGCCTTCTAATCATTTCCAACTTCTTTGAAATTTCTATACTAAGAAGGTCTATATACATACTACCTATTCGAAAGAAAAAAAAATTTCAAAAATCTCAAAAAATAGAGTACTATTTGGGCGTTAGCCTTTTTGACCAGATTGCAATTCTGCTTTCTATAACATATTTCTGGTATTTTTCTATTGATTTTTCTCAGTTTATTTTGTCTGATTTCAAATTATTTTGTTATTAATTTTGTTGTTTTATTCCAAAATACAAAAAAAATTCAAATAATTCAAAATGATCAAAAATATGTTTTTGTTATTTAACTCTTTACAAAATTATGGTTTGACTATAAAGCTTCACAAGAGCAAACATCTTTGTTATTTTGTTTCCAATGGTCAAAATTGTATTAGACATACACTTAAAAATTATCTTCAATGTCTAATTTTAATTTCAAATTTCCTAAACATTGTTTTATCTTCATGCCTTGACCTTAATCTGATTATGTGCAATGAAATAGTCTATAGCAAATTGTGCATGATTTCCTAGCATGCCTCTAAGTATGAGTAATGTTTTATGCTAATCAATGATTCATTCACTCACTATTTTGGTAATCTACATATGCTCATAATCTTAGTCTTGCATGATTGTGTAGTGTAATAGTTTTAACA
The DNA here is from genome assembly GCA_033032865.1 of Dactylorhiza incarnata. NCBI lineage: Eukaryota > Viridiplantae > Streptophyta > Magnoliopsida > Asparagales > Orchidaceae > Dactylorhiza > Dactylorhiza incarnata. The sequence continues at coordinate 3,377,037 of JAWHQI010000286.1, read as the reverse complement.
TATTAAGTTGTATGTCTAAATTACTTACACAGTCTTTCAAAAATAAATTTCATGCACACATAGAAGTGCTATTTCAATAATATTAATGTTTGCAACAACAAGTGAATTCAGAGACCTCTTGGCCCAAAATAAAAATCTGAACTAAAAAGCCAAAGATAACTCCACCAAGCACTACTCACCCTCCTGATAAGTCTTAATAAGCATTGTGAGGTCGAGCACATTGGAATGAATTGTAAAGTGTCTTGTGCAAATATATTTCTTTTTATAACTTCTATTTGTACACTGGATCACTAAAAATACAATTTTTATAAAAAATGCTTAGGTGGTCCCCCAAGCACTACTTCGCTCCCTGATAAGTCTTAATAAGCATTGTGTGGGCGAAGCACCTTGGTAGTTGTACTTATGTTTTGTGCTTTGAAATTTTATTCTTGATGTGATGTGTGAAAGTAATAATAAGATTACAATCTTAATATTGTTGTTACTATTTCATTACATATGTCATGTGTTTTGATTATTTCACTTGTATACTTTTATCAAAACACCTTATGCACACATCATTGATTTTCATAAAGCTTCTACTCATGAGAATTGGATCCTAATGCAAAATTACATAATTCTTTAAAACCTTAAGTAAAAGTACTAGATTGCAATGCTTGATTTCTACAATGTTTTCTTTACTTGAAATATGAATTGGTTACATTGTAGCTATTATCTTTTTGAATATGGTAAATCATGCTTGCCTATTAGTTATGAATATTTTCAAAGTTAAAATGCTCAAATGTGAAAAGTCTCTATATATATATTATTAAAATAGTCAAACTATTACAAAAATATTAATCTTAATAACTTTGTTTTATCTTTCCGCTTTCCTATTTGATCATGTATCCTTATACCATGTGTTCTCATGCTTATTTTTACATTTTGTCTTTCACTTGTACTTGTCAAACAATATTGCATTTCTTTCAACAAGTAATATTCTACTTAAACTTCAATTTGAAAAGCAAGTGGTAGAATTCCTTTAGTAAAATCATGGAATGTTGTTCTTTCACGGTTATCATATATTTTTTCCGCTGTGCTACTCTCTCCCTTAGATCGATCATGGCTTACTTTGTGTTTACACAAAACTCTTAATCCTCTCTTAATTATGTCCCAACTTTTGTCTTCTCTATTCTAGTTTTGTTTCACTCCACCCTCTTTTGCTAATAACAAAAGGGGGATAGTAAAATGATAAATCACAAGGAGTAGGATTCACTAGATTAAGGCGGAGCATGAATCTAGTCTATGGGTGTATACACTAAGGAGGAGCACTTAAGTAGGGGGAGCATAATGTTAAATGAACTATAACTCTTATTATTATCTCTCTAATTGCTTAGTGTCAAATATTCTTCTAAAAACACATATCATATATATGAAAATGATTTATCTCTATTGGATTTGTAATTATCAAAAGTGGGAGATTGTTGGAACTTGGTTTTCCGCATCCCTTTGATTTGAGAATAACAAATCATACTTGTATTTGATCTTGGTTGCCATTGTGTTTTTAGCATGTAGGTTTGAACAGATATGACACCAAGTTGCTGCAATATTGGTCTGGAACTGTCCACAAGAAGAAAAGAATGAAAAATATATAACGGCAGGCGTTAGCCTTTAACTCCAGGCATTGTCATTCGATGGGATGGTTTGCCGATTGACGGGATGGTCTGCCGATCGACGGGATGTTCTACCGATCGACGGGATGGCTCTAATGCCAGGCGTTAGGACTTAACGCTGGGCGTTGATTCTTGATTCCATCACGATGATTTTGGAAGGAGGAATGCAGCCGTGATTGAAGGAGCACTTTAGGAATTATCTGACCTAACCCCAGCGTTAGCGTCAATGCCAGCGTTAGGATTGCCTAAAATAAATAATTCCTAAAGTGCAGAATCTCCTTCCTCTTCTGAAGATCTGAGCCATCAAAACAATACTATACATGGTCAACGCCCGACGTTAGGACTTAATGCCGGCGTTAGCTCAAGTTCTATAAATTGGATGATTTCATCTTCTCCAAGTACTGAATGATTAGATCCCTATTCCAGCACTTCAGAAACTCGGAGAGGGACGTATTTCCAGACCAACACATCTCCCACATGAATTCAAAAGGAGGACTAGAAGGAGGCTTGGATCAACACACTAACTCAATGCAAAGAACAGACGCTTGGACTTCAACGATCTTCAACGATTCTTCGGCGTCTCCTTCAGATTACCTCATAGGGAGTTTTATATTTGTCTTTTGTATTTGTCTTTTATTTTTATCTTTGTAATCAGTTCGGAAATTCACCTCGTGTTGGCGACTTGGTTTGGGTAGGACTTAGGGAGTAATTCACCTCGTGTTGGCGACTAGGTCTTGGAAGTAGATCTAGGGGTGATCGAGGCCTTTTTGGGGATAGGAAGGCTAGAGCGTCTTGAGGCTGTATCGGGGAGAGATCGGCTAAAGCCAATGGGTTCGTGGGGATACGAGTCAGTATAGAAAACGAAAAGAATTCTTCATGTTTCGCCTTCGATTTCTAGTGTCATAGAAATCAGATTTGGTAATCAATTTTATAAATGATAATCATGTCTTTTCTTGTTAAACAAAATTGATCTCATTTCTAATTTCATTATCTCTTTACTTTTGATTTATCTAACTTCCACCAAAATATCAAAAGTTTTCTATAAAAGTTTAAAGTTTTCTAAAACCCTTATTCACCCCCCTCTAAGAGCGCCTCACGATCCAACACGTAGGAGTAACCCTAATACCCTCCCTCCGTCATGGACTGCACCCATAAATATTCGCAAATGGCAAAGGCATTCCTCAACCCAGTATCGCCTTCTCCCGATCGCTCCCCCTCTCACAGTCTCGCCTACTGCATCCATCGCTCCTCCGCTGGTATTCTTACATTTTCCTTCTCCATTTTATCTACCATTTGTATTCTTGCCAAATGATTAATTCAGATCTATGAGGAGCTCCTTCTGCACAGTCTCGCCGCATCCAATTTTTAGGTTCAGATCCTGCATCCATCATTCCTCTCACAGTCTCACCTTCTCCATTTGTTCAGGTCGCCTGACCTGCTTGCTCGCCCTCCCTGCTTACGCGTCGTCCCTGCTTGCGCGCCATCCCTGCTTGCTCGCCGTCCCTGCTCGCCGTCCCTGCTCGTGTACTCTGTATCCGTTACTGCCGCATGCTCGCCTGCTATAGGGATTTTGCATTTCCGATACCAGAAATTTTCTATTGAGGGGGTAGCTTCTATCTTTCTTCGGAGGTATTGTAAAACATACACTTATATTTTTGTTTTTGTATTCTTTTATTTGTGAAATATTTTTGAAGCTTCAATGGATTCCCTTCTGTTTGCCAATGCTTTATGTACTTATGGGAGTTTTTCCAGATTTTTTGTCATTTTGGGATATTTTTGGATATTAAAAGCTTTCTTCTAAGCTTTTCAGTTATTCTATAAATTTAGTTTACGGTGGATAATGTAAATCTGACTGTGGATAAGGCTTCCAGTTGAGGCTTTAGTGGTTTTTATCTAAACGTCCACTTTACCTAAGATAAGCTTTACCAGAAATTTAGTTCACAGCTTTTAAGCTATTTTATTTGCTCATCAAATGCAAATGAGGTGCTATTTTATCGGCTGCATGTGGGGTTCCGAACATTACCAAATCTTAAGCAAAACTATTTCATGATTTTACCAAATAATATCTGCACATTGCAATGCTGAAATATGCACTAAAAGTATAATCACTAAGTGCAGATTTCTGCACATTTGCAGTGTATATTTCTCCACTGCAGTGACACATTTAAGAGAGTAAGAGAGGGAGAGAGGGGAGGTAGGCTGCCTGTGGGGTTCCCAACCTTTATCTCTAATGCATGACATGGTTTTGAACTTCTTATTAATTAAGCTATTTTATTTCATAATTTCTTTCAAAGTTTGGATACCTTTTAGTTCAGATCTATGAGGACATTTTTTCAATTATTATTCCGGCAAAACTTTTCCATCATGGCATTTATCCTTCTCAAAGTAAAATCACTAAGTGTAGAATTTTGCACATTGCAATGCTGAAATCTGCACATTATACTTCATATTTCTGCACTGCAGTACCATATTTAAGAGAGTAAGAGAGGGTGAGAGAGGGGAGGTTGGCTACCTGTGGGGTTCTGAAAATTTATCTCTATTGCATGACATGGTTCTGATTATCAAAGCTATTTTATTTGATACCTTTTACTTTAGAGAAGTAATCTGCATTACTTCAGAGAAACAAAGCAAAATGTCGCACCCTTTATTATACACGCTATTTTATTTGATAATCTTTTGCAAAGTTTGGATACCTTTTAGTTCAGGTTTATGAGGAGATTTTTTCAGTTATTATTCCAGAAAATAGCTTTCCATCGTGGCTATTTTATTAGGTTGTGTTGAGGCCCTTCATAGCTACACTCTCTTAAATATTATCTAATTTCTTGGGAATCCTTATTATCTGATTTTTTTGGAATCCTTCAGCTGCTATAGACAGCAGAATGAGTCTTACTCCATGATTTCAGAGTGTTTTGTTAGCTTTTATGAGGGATATGATATCAACATCTCATTTATTAATATACATTAAAGCAGCCATAGATTCATATAAATCTTTGCTATCAGCATCTTCAATTTCTTAATCCAAGTACTTACGCATCTTCATCAAATAGCTTTGGTAATGATAGCTTTTAATGATTACCAAATCATCTTAACTATTTCTAGCCAAATAAACTTTCATTGGGCATCCCTACTGTTATTGCATCGAAACACATAATCTTCAAATTACCCTGCATTAAAATCATCAGTCTAAGAACGAATGCCTATGCAATCAGAATTTTTGTATTTTTAGATGTTGCTCCTCATTACTATTTGTTAATATTCTCTTATTCTTGGATTCTATCTAGTTCTTTTTTTAACAGGGAAGGATGAAAAATTACATTTTCTATGACTGTACATGGACTTAAAATAGTTATGGATCCTGCTTAAGAGGTAAGTCCTTGCCTTTTCATTTATAGTTATTTGTAATGGAACGAGACTTATTTGCCGCCGGTTTGCGAAAAATGTAATAGAAGCAGAGATTTTAACAGGTCACTTTCAAGGAAACTTGGTCTTCTTGCCGCGGATACCATTGAAGACAGCTGAAGATATTAGACTGCCATTTCAATTAACACGCAAACAATTTCCATTGAGGTTAAGATTTGCACTGACGATTAATAAATCTCAAGGCCAAACAATCAAAAATGTTGGAATATATCTGCCAAATAATGTGTTCAGTCATGGTCAGTTATACGTGGCTTTATCGCGAGGTGTGTCCCGTGAAAAAACAAAAATTCTGATAAAGAATGACAGAATAGATGGTCATGAAGGCATTTATATAACGAACATTGTATAAAAAGAAATATTTGCACAACTTAGACAACAACATACAATTTATCTCCAAGGTAGGTCATTTAATCACTTTTTCACAAGACTACAACTATTTCAAAAAAACTGCTACATAATTTTTTTTCTCCTTGCAGAATAGAAGGCCATGATCGGTGTTGGTTGTGAAATTATTTACAATGCGGCTGTAATATCAGGATATAATACAAAATATTTTGCTGTCTCAATCCTATTATCATCGTGTTAATGTCTTTTTTTGGTGATTCATAGAATTCTCAATGTATTCTAAAATGCCACGTAACATACATACACGTATGCCTGAAAACAATCATCATCGGAAGGCCATCCAAGAGTATTGAGCATGGGCGAAGCCCGCTAAGGGGGCGGGCGAATCCCGCTTGGTTGCCAAGATGGCAAAGCCGGATAGGTTGCCAGGCGGCCGAAGCCCGCTTGGTTACGGGCGAAGCCCGCAGCGACGCATCGAGAACGGGCGTAGCCCGTTCGAAGATGCTTGTGTATATATATATATATATCTTTATATATATATAACTTTATATATATATGTATATATATGTATGTATATATATGTATGTATGTTTATATATAGATGTACATATATATGTATATGTATATATGTATATATGTATATATATACGTACATATATATCTATATATACATATAGATATATATATGTATATATATGTATATACATATATATATACATACGAGTGACAGGCACAAGCCTTCGACCCGATCTAATGCGTCATTTGTCGTGGGGGGCGACATATGTTGGGGGTGGGGGGGGGGGGGGGGGGGGGGGGGGGCGACATTTCTCGTGGGGGCGATATTTATCGTGGGGGCGACATTTGTCATGGGCGCGACATTTGTCATGGGGGCGACATTTGTCATGGGGGCGACATTTATCATGGGGGCGACATTTGTCGTGGGGGCGACATTTGTCTTGGGAGGTGACATTTGTCGCGAGGGGCGACATTTGTCATGGGGGCGACATTTGTCGTGGGGCGACATTTGTAGTGGGGACGACTTTTGTCGTGGGTGGCGACATTTGTCGTGGGTGGAGACATTTATTGTGGGGACGACATTTTTTGGGGGCGACAAAATTTGACTAGGGTGGGGACATTCAGCGGTGGCTGGGACATTCGACGGTGGCGGGGAAATTCGGCGAGGGAAGGGACATTTGACTACATAGACTAACTTTGATTAATTAACACAGATGGAAGAACTTGGAACCTCAAATCAATGTTTTCATATAAATGATGCAGGTCTCTCAATTCCATCATTTTGTTAAATTTAGTGAATTAAAAACATTGTACCGAATTTCACACATGAAAATTATTTATACATCTATAACTCAAGGCAATACATCTACAGCTCAAGTGAATGTGTATTAGGACTCCAACAAAAGAAGCTTCCTATATGAATCAATCCTGAATCAGTAACCCATCTAAAGTTATGGTATTTTTTGAAGAATAGGGGAGTTGGCAACAGGAAGAGCACTGCAAAGATTTAAAAAAAAAGCAAAACCGGAAGAAATACTCGTGTGGTGAACAAAAATGGGTAGAGATTTGTGGTTTAGAACCTACACATCATATGCATCAATATTTTATAGTTATGTGAATTAAAATGCAAAATTTTTCACTAAATGAATGAAAAAAATCACCTGCTTCTAGGGACCTTCTGGAATTATTGTATATAAATAAAGATCTATTTGCTCTGCTTGACCATCTACTGGCCAATACTACGGAGCAACCCTACAAACATTCATCATAGAGTCCATTGTGCTTTGATTAGCCACTACTTGACTAATACCTCAAAGCACACCTAGAGTACGTGCATTTAAAAGAAAATAGAGATGAACTAAGTACCTGTAAAGTACACTAATACTGTAAAGCACACCTACTGAGTCATATTAATTAAAAGTGCTCTTTTTCAATATAGGTAATCTGAATGTGCCCATGAAAACATAATTCAAATCATGTACACAAGCTCCTTCTCCTCATCAAGCTCAAGCTTCAAATACCTAGAAAAATGAATAAACAATCAGAACCAAAAAAACATAATTATATGCGTCAAATAAAAAATCCAGAATAAAAAGTTTTCGAAGTAAACAAGGTCTGTGACCAAACTCATGATTCATGTCAAATAAAAAATCCAGAATATAAGAGTTAGCTAGTATATATTGAAACTCTTTGCAGAGACTGATCAATTATGGCAGATGATTTGTAGTCATTTAAATGTATGAATCAAAAAATTTGCATTATAAACAACACTAAAAATGTGTTGTTTTCTTTGCACTTACCTTGAATCTTGAAGAATTTTGCTTTGTTGTAGCATTTAATATGACTATTAAAAAAAAATTGCCCTCCACGTACATGTAATGTTGGAGCTATAAATGAAAAAAAATATTTATTATCAACTGAGCCACTATGAGGAACATTTTTTTTTGAAAAACGTTTATTACTTAACCAAAAAAGAGTGTTAAATCACACACTCCACTCGAGTAAATAAACTCATTAAATTATAGTGTGATTATTAGATGCAGGGATGATGCAGTTCCACACCTTCAAATTGATGTGTGCGCCTTCTTCATATTTGTTTCCCTTGTGAATAAAGCTTGCGAAAGTAGGAATGTAGTGTCCAACATAAGATTTTATGGTGATAAAGAAACCATTATCCACGTATTCTATGTGATGGGAGATAAACTCCCTTAGTGAAGTGAGTAGTTGACGTCTTCAGGTAGATGCCAAAACAATAACAATGGCTAAGAATCTTAGGACGGGATACATAAAGAACAATGAACATCATAGACTATACCTGTAAAAAATCATATAGATCATTACTAACACCATTTTCATAATGTCAGCGTCCATAATAGTGAATAGATTAAGCGAGGATTGAAATGTATATAATTTGAAGTTTTTCTTAAATCTCTTTAAAATAACATAACATACAAATATATAAGATCAAAATAAATAGAGAAAAACATACCTTGAGAGGAGGAGCCAAAAGATGAAATTTGAAGGGGCACAAAAACCTGTGATTAAATTTATGCCTGAGAAGAGCAATTACTTGAGCAAACAAAATTAAACATTACCTATTTTGCAACTTATAGGAGAATGAAGTTGAAATCACTTACATATGCATCGGTAAGGAAGAATGGAAGCCCTTGAAATGGTGGTGGTGGTGGTGGGGGGGGGGGGGGGGGGGGGTAAGGGAGTCGAAACCCAGTTCACACCATTTAGAGTGAGATTCGAGTTAGAGCTACCTCCATGTATTACCAAGCAAGAGGAATCTCTAGTTTTGAAATTTTGATAAGAGCAATTGCGAGATGATATCATAAAAACATTATGAACTTTAGTCATAAGATCACAGAATATCCAAAATTTATATTACTTTCAGGATAACCTCCAATAATAACACATTTAAAAATGTATTGGTCATTTTATCAAATAAATTGTGTACAATTTGAGCATGGAGAAGGATGCGCATTATTAGGTGTCAAAGGCACTTACTCCTTGAGGGCTAAATCATGTGGTTCATCTTCTTATGTAAGATGATGAGATTATCCAGGGCCTTCATCACATAAAGCTCAAACATGAAGTCGCAGAAGGGATTTATGGAATATTTGCAATGAGATCGAGATTTAGTGATGAGGAGAAGAAAGAGATGATGGATGGTACCTAACAAGCATAGATGACAGATCCTCCAAGGATGTAGGGGTCGGCTTGCCATGTCCAAAGACCTATCTATCAAGGGTATCTGGTCGCCGATGCCGTGGGACAACGATCCTTGATCTTGCAGATGTGGAATCCCTCTGGAAAGTCAGGAAAGGGAAAATGTTGGTGGCAACCCAGTCATTAGCAATAGACAAAGCTTGCTGCGATGGAGACATGAGGCTGGGAGAGACCGTTTGTTGGGTGGGGCTGAGATTGCGAGGAGAGGAAGTCGCGGGAGGACTTTATCGCGAGCTGTGGAGGGAGCGAGATCGGGAGGAAGACCTATCCGTGATGACCGAATGTTGCAAATGAAAGCTGTAGTGGTATGCATGTAGCGATGTTAATTAGAAGGGTTCCGGACGATCGGTGGTTCTGGAGATACTGTGCCCCAACGATGAAGAGCGAGCGTGAGAGCGAGTGAGGAAGAGCGAGAGAGGAAGAGAAAGAGTGAGAAAATGTATGGAAGGAGAAGGGGAAGAGAATTTTTGGGAGGAAGTCGTGATTGCGAATAAGCGAGACGGCTTATGATCGGGAATGAGGAGAGAGGGAGCTCTAATTTTGTAACCCTAATTCTGGCTGATCTTATGATTCAACGGTCAAGATGACTCCAATGGATTTTAAATTCATGGCTTTAAAAAGCCATCCATACTTCTGTTTAGAATAATATATATATACGAGCAGTCATGCATGGGGGACCCCGTGTGGAGGGTGACATTAGTTGGGGAGGCAACATTGGTCAGGGCGGGGACATTGGCCGTGGGCAGCTCATTTGTCGGGGCGGGGACATTAGTCGTGGACGACGACATTGGTTGCGGGCGGCGACATTGGTTGTGGGCGGTGACATTAGTCATGGGAAGCGTCATTGGTTGCAGGCGACAACATTGGTTGGGGAAGAGACATTGGTCGGGGCGGAGACATTGGTCTAGCGCGGCGACATAGGTCATGGGGGCGACATTGGTTGCGGGCAGGCGACATTGGTTGCAGGAGGGAGACATTGGTCGCGGGCGGGAGACCTTGGTCGTGAGGGGCTACATTGGTCATGGGCGGTGACATTGGTCATGGGAGGCGACTTGCGGCGAGGGCGGCGACATATGGCGGGGCTGTGACATGCAGGGCACGACAACTAACGGCGCACGAAAACTAACCCTAAAATCCTTCTAAAGTATATGAGGTCACCGAGCATAACAAAAAATACATAAAATGGACTATGGGATAATGTTAACACAAAAATACCTACCATTGACAAATCTTAACATAATAACTTTAACCATAGAATTCAGTTCCAAATGTAAGGATCGATATTTTCAATAATCCGGAGGATGGACCTACCAAAGGCACAATCTATGAACAATCAAGTAAAATCCCCAAAACAATAGAATTATCAATATCACATACATATTTATTATTGAGATGTAGGATCAAAAGTGATAAATGATGAACCAATTATGGACTCCAAAATAGTCTCATAGAAGTAAAAAAGAATAGAAGTGAACGTATGAAATATTTCTATAGTAGATAACACTTTTTATAGGAATATCAAAGGAGTCAAAAGGACGAGTGCAGATAAATGATCCTCATTTTTAAAAGCTTGTCCAATTTACACGGTTCAATTTTAAAAGCTTGTCCAATTTACACGGCTGCAAATGAAATTGTTTGTCATTATAATAATACATATCCGTAGAGGCAATCAACCTCTACCAAGAAGAAAAGGCAAGAAAAACATGATCTAGCATTTTGCTAAAGTAACAGTAATGCAATTAAATTTGTTATGCTGCGCCCGTAAGAAATCACATCATTCTGCATACAAACCTGTTATAGTTGAATGAAAATCTTGATTGCAAGGACACAATAGCAAACAAAATCAAGTTAAAAAAAGATTATTTATATGAACATATTAAAACATAGAAGTTGAAAATTATAAGTAAAATCAAGTGATAAACAACTTAGATTTGATATGCAGTCCCCGACAACTGAGATTTTTCTTCTCTTTCTATCTTTTATTAAAAAAAGACTCAATGATGCTCTCCACTTAAATGGGAGTAATAATAGATATGCCATCCTTCTTGATTACCTCATGTAGGCATGGTTCAAATAAAATGGTTCTAGCTGCAGTCTGCTCTGGGTTTGGTGCAGTTTTCTGTACCAAACCGTTTTGACTTTTATGTGGTTTCCTGCAGATAACCACTATGGGTTGGCTGCGGATTGCAGCAGCAAACCATTGAGGGTTGGCTACAGTTTTCTTAGATGTAGACAAAGATATAAGAATGAGTTAAATAATATGTGCATGCAGAAGAGTTGTTAAGGTTACAGAATATGTGCATGCACCATTGTTTCTGCTAAATTGGAAGCATTCAACAATTGCTTCATCTGGTTCACTAACAATAGGACATACAACATACTATATTGCCATAAAGAAAGTTGGCTCAAAAATAATTTAGCCAAATTATTGTTCGTAACACCTTTGTTCCTATGTTTGTTAACGGTGGGCATCAACCATACATGCTAGCGGGCTGCACACACATGTAAGTGGGTTACGCCCGCACTCGATTGGGCTTCACCCGCATTCAAACGGGCTTCGCCCTTATGCTAGTGATGCAAGCGGGCTGCGCCTGCATTACCCTTGTATGTCACTTGGCGATGCAATTCCTTTGTGTGTATATATAAAAATAATTACAATATCATTCCCTGAAAGTTTGCATAAATATAGGCTGCAATGGACATTTGGAAAGAAGAAAATGCAAGAAACTTTAGAAAAAGACAACTGAAGAACACATAACAACTAACACATATTTTTTATCTATTGGGCTTCTATGGTAAGTAATTACCTCAAAATAGCCTTGCTTAAAATGGCTTCCATCTCTTCTTTCTTGTACTAAGCATGGACTTTAAAGTGGAAAGATCAAATATCAGATGTAAGAAAAACAACTACAGCAAAAAGAGAATCAAAACTATGCAGAGTTAGATGAGGCCACACACATGGAGCATCAAGCACGTGGAATTTAACCAAAATAGAAATGGGATGCAGAGGAGATCAAACCTTGATGGATGCAGGGATCGATGAAGCCATATGGAACTCTCTGCAGGAGATTGTATAGGGAACACTGAGGCCAATGTAGTTGTGGGAGAAGGTAAAGCGAGAATTAGCAATTTCAGCAGGGTAAGCACAAACAACACATAAAGCAGTCAAATAGCAATTTAATCACTACAATTTCAGAATTACCTGTGCGGGCTGTAAGAAAAATGCAAGCTAGTGGGGGTACAAAGAATAGGAGAGCACCGAAGGAGATGAAGCAGTGATAAGCAGTGTACATTTTCCCTTTCTTGAATCCTACCACTGCTTCCCTTTCTTGAATCCTTCTTCTGAAACCCTCATTGGGTGTTGGGCACTGGTAGTTGATTGCGAGAGGGGCCGACGCCGAAGATGCAGAATGTCGCGTGAATGGGAGGAGCCGACGCCGAAGATGCAAGGCAAGGTGAAGTGTGGATAGATCGACGAGCGAGCGTGGAAGATGAGAGGTGATGAGGCTCCGTCGAGGATGAGATGTCGAGGAGGAGCTTTCGCGCAGGGTTCTTGTAGAGGAGGAGCATCCGCAGTGGAGGAATCAAAGGAGGTAGGAGGCTCTACAATGGAGGAATAATAGGAGCTAGGAGGCTCTACAGCAGAGGTAACGTGCAACAGTATTTTTGGGAGACGGGAAAATAGAGTTGGAGGGAAAAGTTGGTGGCAAACAAAATTACCCTAAAACCAGTTTTTTTGAATTAAAGAGGAGATATAAGGGGGTAATTTGGGGAGGTGAAAACTACACCATGAACACTTTTGGCTTTCCTTATATAATAAAGATATATATATATTGATGAATAGCAATTTTGCGTACTTCAGTATAGTTTTTATATAGATTTAACTTAAAAATTATAAATAATCTATGTAAATTAATGAATAAAATAAATTTTTTATTTATTTTCATTTCTAACCTAATATTTTTTTCTTTTTCTATATTTTCTAAAATTTTGTTAGGTCACACTCCTTGGTCACGCCCGTGACCAAGGGCGTGTGTGCTTAATTTCAGCATTCAGCTCTTTGTTGCCTTCCTCTCAGAAATGGTCAAGTCACGCCCTCGATCACGCCCGTGACCGACGCAGTGTACTTTCTTACGCTCGTGTACTTATGATCAAGATGAAAGACCGCACTTTCTCGACGATTGACTTATTGGCTCGACAAATTTGCAAAGTCACGCCCGTGCCAAATATGTCATGCCCGTAACATACTAAAATCTTCCAGAAGAAATCATACACGCCAGCAGTCACGCCCAGCTGCTGTTGCCACCCACAGATCAAGGTCACGCCCGTGACATTTGGGTCACGCCCGTGTTCGGCCACCTCTTCAGTCAAAACCTTCCAGAACCACCACCAATGCTAGCTGTTCTGGCTTCCCGAGCACACCACAGGTCACGCCCCTCGGTCAAGCCCGTGATAAACTGCGTGTAATTCCAAAAAATTTCCTATAAATAGTAGTGTTGGATCGTGAGGCGCCCTTAGGGGGGGGGGGGGGGGGTGAATAAAGGTTTTTAAAACTTTATTATTTAAATAAAAACTTGTGTTGTTTTTCTTTAAATCAACTTGAATAAAAAATAACGAGGAATGAATCAATTAAAAACAAACTAGTAAGAACATGATTTTCATTATAATTTATGATTACAAAAATGTGATTTCTATAACGCTAGAAATCGTAGGCGAAATATGAAATATTCTTTTTATTTTCTATACCGACTCTTCTCACCAAGAATCGGTAGGCTTTAGCTGATCTTTCCTAGATCCAGCCTCAAGCCGCTCTAGCCTTTCGATCCCCAGAAAAGACCTCGAGCACCCCTAGATCTACTTCCTAGACCTAGTCGCCAACACGAGGCGAATTGCCCTCTAAGTCCTACCCAGACCTAGTCGCCAACATGAGGCAAATTTACTACCAAGAAAATAATAAAAGGTTACAAATTAATATTAAAACACAAATCTAAAACTCCATGTGAAGAATTCTGGAGATGGCGAAGGCCGCTGAAAGTTCTTAAAGTCAAAGCGCGCGTTCTTCGCGTTGAGGAAGCATTGATCCGGTTCTCCTTGAATTCTTTGCTCGAATGTGTGCGAGAGATGAAGGTATAGAAAATACGGCCGTGATTGAATTTCTGGAGTGCTGGAGTAAGGCTCTAATCAGTCAGTCCTTGGAGAAGATGAGGTCCACCAATTTATAGAGCTGAAGGCTATCACCGGCGTTAAGGCCAATGCCTGGCATTGTCATTCGCTGGCGTTAAGGCCAATGCCTGGCATTGACCCAACTTGGAATTGTTTTGATGGATCAGATCTTTAAAATGGGAAGGACATATTGCACTCTAGGAAACTTTTATTTTAGGCAAGCCTAACGCTGGCGTTGAGGCTAATGCTGGCGTTAGGTCAAATCATTCCTAAAGTGCTCCTGGAATCACGACTGCTTCCCACCTTCGAAAATCATCGTGATGGAATCAAGAGTCAATGCTCATCATTAAGTCCTAACTCCTGGCGTTAGATCCATCCCGTCAATTGGCAGACCATCCCATCAATCGGCAGACCATCCCGTCGAATGACAATGCCCGACATTAAGGGCTAACGCCTGGCGTTATACATTTTTCATTCTTTTCTTCTTGTGGACAGTTTCAGACAAATATTTCAGCAACCTGGTGTCATATATATTCAAACCTGCATGCTAAAAACACAATGGCAAATAAGATCAAATACAAGTAGGATTTGTTATTCTCAAATCAAAGGGATGCGGAAAACCATGTTCTAACAATCTCCCCCTTTTGATAATAACAAATCCAATAGAGATAAATCATATTCATATATAAGATATGTGTTTTTAGAAGGATATTGACACTAAATAATCATAGAGATAATAATAAGAGTTATAGTTTATTTAACATTATGCTCCCCCTACTTAAGTGCTCTTCCTTAGTGTATGCACCCATAAACTAGATTCATGCTCCCCCTTAATCTAGTGAATCCTACTCCTTGTGATTTATCATTATATTCTCCCCCTTTTGTTATTAGCAAACGTAGGTGGAGTGTAAAAAATAGAGAGGGCAAAAGGTAGAACATAACTAATAGAGGAAGTAAGAATTTTTTAACATAAATTAAGTCGTGATCGAGCTAAGGGAGAGAGAGGCACAACGGAAAAAATATATGATAAGCGTGAAAGAACAACATTCCATGATTTTACCAAAGGAATTCTACCACTTGCTTTTCAAATTAAAGTTTGAGTGGAATAGTACTTGTTGAAAGAAATGCAATATTGTTTGACAAGTACATGTGAAAGACAAATCCTTAGAAATAAGCATGAGAACACATGGTAAAAACCACATAGTCAAATAGGAATGCAGAAAGAAAAAACAAAGTTATTAAGATTTATTTTTTTGTAATAGTTTGACCATTTCAACAATATATCTAAACTCTTCACATTTGAGCATTTTAACTTTGAAAATTTTCATAACAAATAGGCAAGCATGAATCAACATATTCAAAAATATAATAACTACAAAGTAACCAATTCCTATTTCAAGTAAAGAAAACATTGTAGAAATCATGCATTGCAATCTAGTGTGTTTACTTAAGTTTTTAGAGAATTATGTAATTTTGCATTAGGATCCAATTCTCATGAGAAGAAGCTTTATGAAAATCAATGATGTGTGCATAAGGTGTTTTGATAAAAGTATACAGTGAAATAATGAAAACACATGACATATATAATGAAATAGTAATAACAACATTATGAATGTAATCTTATAATTACTTTCACACGTCACATCTAGAATAAAATTTCAAAGAACAAAACATAAGTACAACTACCAAGGTGCTTCGCCCACACAATGCTCATTAAGACTTATCAGGGAGCAAAGTAGTGCTTGGGGGATCACATAAGCATTTTTTTATTTTTTTTTATTTGTAGTGATCCGGTGTACATATAGAAATGTTACAAGAAAGTATGTTTGCACAAGATACTTTATAATTCTTTCCAAGGTGCTCAACCTCACAATGCTCATTAAGACTTATCAGGAGGGTGAGTAGTGCTTGGTGGAGTTATCTTTGGCATTTTATTTCCTAGTTTTTTTTTTGTATTTTTGGGCCAAAGGTCTCCGAATTCACTTGTTGTTGCAAACATTTATATTATTAAAATAACACTTCTATGTGTGCAAGAAATTTTTGTTTGAATGAATGTGTAGGCAATTTAGATATACAACTTAATGTGTTAAAACTAGTACACTACACAATCATGCAAGACTAAGATTATGAACAAATGTAGATTACCAAAATTTGTGAGTGTATGAATCATTGATTAACATAAAAACATTACTCATGCATAGAGGCATGCTAGGCAATCATACATAAGTATCTATACACTATTTTCATGCACATAATTAGATTTGGGTCAAGGCATGATAAAAACAATGTTTAGAAAATTTGAAATTAGAATTAGACATTGTAGAGAATCTTTGGGAATATGCTAAAAATAATTTTGACCCCAAATTTTTTTTTGCTCAATGTGAAGGCTTATAGGCAAACCATAGTTTTTGTGAATAGTTAAAGTAAAAGAGATACCAAAAGAATTTTTTTATATTATTTTAATTTTTTTTTGTATTTTAATGAATAAATAATTTGAAATCAGACAAAATGATCTGAGAAAAAAAACAGTAGAAAAATACCATACATGTGCTAGAGAAAACAGAATTTTAATATAGTAAAAAATGCTAACGACTGGCGTTAACTAGTTAATGCCGAAATAGTACTCAATTTTTTGAGATTTTTGAAATTTTTTTCTTTGGAATAGGGAGTATGTACATAGACTTTCTTATGGTAGAAATTTCAGAGAAAGTGGAAATGTTTAGAAGGCTTATTTAAGCATATTTTGGTGAATTTAAAATGTTTTTAACTTTTATATTTGAATTTTTGATTTTTCTGCAAATGAAGGGGTAAATATGGTGTAGTAATATATATAATGGTACACAGATAGATAAGCAACAAAGATATTTGCAATTATGTAAGAAAAGAGGCTAACGCCTGACGTTAGAGTCAACGCCCGCGTTGAGTCTGCTTTTTATAAAAAGCCCTAAATCCAAGTTCTTTTCTTTTCTCACCATTTCAGCCCTTTCCTCTCCAGTTTTCGCCGACATACCTCTTCAGATCTAGGTAAAGTTGATGTTTTTCTTCTTATATTTTGTGATTAACTCATTTTCTACCCTTAAATTGAAATCCTTTTAAGTATTGAAGTGTTTTGTTATGGTATATGATAGATCTAGGATTTGGGGATCTAGGGTTTCAGTTGTTTTGAGGTGTAGAATGGGGTTTCTTGAGATTCATTTCAAAGATGAGTATTTGCTTTACCTTTTTAGTTGTTAAGAGTTTTATTGGTGTCTTTCGAGTTATTCCTTCCTTTTTATGAAAATTTTGAGTTATAAGTGTTACTGAAGGTTGGCATTGTGTACTGGAAGAGATAGGATGTTTTCAAAGCATGTGCCTTGCGTTATTAGTAACGCGTGGCGTTGAATAAAAAAGGTTCTTTTGCTAATTTTATTTTTGGTGTCCTAATGTGCAGGTTATGGCTTCTTCCAGTGGACATGGAGTTTGTGCCAGAAATTCATCAGCCCGTCCACCATAAGAGTCTTATCAATCTTATATATGGATTCAAAAGGGGACTGTTGGATTAGGCATGGTGTTGCAAATAGACATCCCACATCATGCTTATATTCAGGACCTCCTAGCAACATCAGGAGTTTTATCAGTGATTAATGACGACTGTTTTTCAACAGATTTTGTTCGAGAGTTTTATAACAATTTGGTTGATCCTTCAGAAACAGAACTATATGGAGGTGTGATGTCTCTGATTCAGTTTGAGATTGTCCAGATTACATATGAAGACTTAAGGAATCATTTTGGGTTAATAGACAGTAGGAATCGTCTGGATGTGGTGGAGAAGTATAGGGCAGAGCGAGACTGGACACAAGTGAATTCTATTTTGCGTGGTAAGGAGACAAGAGAGCAGATTACAAATGTTCCTTCACTTAGGGAAGAAGCATTCATAATTCAAGATATTTTGCGACACACTGTAATGTTGAAGTTCGGAGATACAAAGAAGATCACTACACAGCTGAGTATAGTGACTTATCACATTATGCAGGGAGAAAGTTTTGATGTGGCATATCTCATACTTTCCCAGATTCGTTATACTTTTAAGTTGAAAGATCCAAGGAGGTCTCATCTCAACACACCTTTAGGAGGAATCATACAAAGGGTGGTGATGGAGAAATATGCGTATATAGTTAGAACCAACTATACTAATGATCTTGTCCCGGAGTTGTATTATACTTCTACCATTCGAGTTCCTAGGTCATGAGATATACCATCATCTTCATGAATACCTCTACGACTAGGAGTATCACTCCATGAGACACAATGGGAGCATCAGGAGTCATTTGAGGAATTCGAAGAGATTGCGACACGAAGAATGTCACGGATCAAGAAAATGGTGCGATATATGATCAACGCCCTTAAGTTGAAATAGATACCGACAAAGGAGAGGGATTGGGATGTTCCCGTGGAGGATCCGCCATGCTACTTGACTCGCTGTACTCAAAGGTCAAGAGATTGAGGAAGTACAAGTACTGAGGGGACAGATTCTAGTAGTGAGAGTAGAGAGTATCAGAGTGCTTTCTGTTATGTAGTAGTTAATTTGTAGTATTTGGACAAATTTAACTAACGCCTGGCATTAAGTCTTGCGCTCAGCATTAGATGTTATCATGTTTTTATCTTATTTTGTGAACTATTTCTGTGCTGTGTTCTCGTTTTCATTTCGGCTTTCATAGTTATAATTTTGATGCAAAAAAATCACTTAATCTTTGGTGGATTTTGTAATGTGATACTCTATAATAATTTCATAGACATTGGATTAGAATACTGGATTATAAGGAAGTAATAGTATGACACTCTAGTCTTAAAGTTGTTCAAGGAATTGTAATGACAAGCGTTGGTATGACGTTTTATTTTATGATCTTTGTATTAAAAAAAACAATGACAGAAATATGTAGTATATATAAACGAATGCATTTTATTAATTTTTTAATGTTAAAAAGAAGGAACACAGAATATTGGACATTCGATCTAACACCGGCGTTAGGTGTTAGCGCCTGCGTTAGTTCACAAAGAGTGCATATTTTACTCGTATAGCCGAGATTTTCTTCGATTTCACTTCCAATTTTGCTCAATTATGTTTGTGCAATGTAAGACCTATCTAATGAAGTGAAAAAAATGAGAAGAAATCGCAAAAAGTTGCGGAAGTTAAAATTTTTTATCATAGGCTCCAACAACAACCTTAATTCTTGAGTTTTGCATAAACATTTAATATTATAGGATATGCTAAAAATTGATTGAACAAGACAAAATATGCATGATTTTAGTGATAGTAGATTGGTCATTTATAAATGAAAACATGACTTTTATTTTTGATTTAATTTAATTTGTAAACTTCATTTAGGACTTAGGGGACAAAGTCAAATTTCAAATATTATATTACAAGACCATGGCATGATGGCTTAAAAAAATAAAAAAAATAAAAGCATATCATGAAGTAGAAATTTGTATATTCTATTTTGAAAGGATTCTACTTCATGCATTTGATGATACCTAATGAATTTGAGATTTTGGTATCCAAAGAGGACCAAGTGGGATGGTTCCTTTGGGTACCCAAATACATAGTGTATGCTTTTGGGAAGGCAAGGATGGGTAGATCCATTCATCTGAAGTTAATGTTTTAATTTTAAGTTTGGGCCTCCATTCAAATCTTGGTTTAATGTCATTCTTATGCATCAAATTTTCAATGTGATTATCTTGAATATTTGGATAAGAATTATTTTCGAGTTTATTAATTAAAGGAAATTTGTTTGCATTTAATTCTAAATTTGGAGAGGATTTCCTCAAGGAAGTTAATTTTGTTTTTTAATTCATTATTTTCAATTTTGAGATTATGTCTAGCTTTATTATAAGCAATTGTGCTATTTTTAAGAGTGGATACAATAGATTCAATGTGAGTTTGATAGTCATTTCTGAATTTCTCAAATGTTTCATCTATCTCCTTAATTTCAATTTTATAGTTTTTACAACTAACACAATTACTATTTAGAGAGGGTTTTCTAAACATAATTTTTCAATTTGTTCTTTTACAAAAATAAGCTCTTTTTCAAGTTTCTTGTAATTATCTTTTAATTCATTATATGAGTTACAAGGTGAAGCAATTTTAACTAAAGAGCAAGAGTGAGAACTAGGTAATTCCAAATTTGATTTTTCATTAACATTAGCGTTTAACCTTTTATTTTCTAAATGTAATTTCTTATTAACAAATTTTAATTTCTTCATTTTATGTTTAACAATTTGTAGCATAATGTGTAAACGGAATTTGTCACAAAAGAAGACGACTTTGATTTCCTTACCTTGCCATCGGTGTAGGCAAAAATTGAACATATTGTTCCTTTGTCTTCTTTTTGGCACTCCTCTTCTACAGATAATATTTATACTTCAATTTCTCTTGATGTGCACTCCATTGATTCATCATGAGAGCAGTTTCCTTGGACATTCGTGCAAGCTTGAATGTTTTCTAAGTCTTGTATTTTTTCCATACCCGTGAGAGTAAAATCATACATTTCTTCAAGACATTTCCATACTTTGTATGCACTAGAAAAACAATATATTGATTTAAAAATTTCTTGAGATAAGACACAGAAAATACTATTTAAGGCCTTTGCATTTAGGTGACGTTCATTGTTATTCGTTGCATCCGCGGGTCTTACTATTACAATATTCCATGCTTCGATATCTAGTTTTTTGATAAATTTTTCCATTAAAAATTTTCATCCTTTATAATTTCTTCCTTCGAATAAAGGTGGTGCAAGTGATTTTTCTTCTTCAAAAAATTTTTCCCCGCTAGTAGATGCGAGATCACGAGACGCCATTATTCCCGGTTGTTAGACCGTTTTGGAATAACCTCCCTCTGATACCACTTGTTGGATCGTGAGGCTCCCTTAAAGGGAGGGGGGGGGGGTGAATAAAGGTTTTTAAAACTTTATTATTTAATATAAAAACTTTTGTTGTTTTCTTTAAATCAACTTGAATAAAAAATAATGAGGAATGAATCAATTAAAAACAAACAAGTAAGAACATGATTTTCAATGTAATTTATGGTTACAGAAATGCGATTTCTATAACGCTAGAAATCATAGGCGAAATATGAAATATTCTTTTTGTTTTCTATATCGACTCTTCTCACCAAGAACTGGTTGGCTTTAGCCGATCTTTCCCAGATCCGGCCTCAAGCCGCTCTAGCTTTTCTATACCCAAAAAAGGCCTCGAGCACCCCCTAGATCTACTTCCTAGACCTAGTCACCAACATGAAGCGAATTGCCCTCTAAGTCTTACCCAGACCTAGTCGCCAACACGAGGTGAATTTACTTCCAAGAAAATACTAAAAGGTTACAAATGAATATTTGAACACAAACTAAAACACCCTATGAAGAATTCTGGAGATGGCAAAGGCCGCTGAAAGTTCTTGAAGTCAAAGCGCGCGTTCTTCGCGTTGAGGAAGCGTTGAACCAGTTCTCCTTGAATTCTTCGCTCGAATGTGTGTGGGAGATGAAGGTATGGAAAATATGGCCCTGATTGAGTTTCAGGAGCGCTGGAGTAAGGCTCTAATCTATCAGTCCTTGAAGAAGATGAGGTCCACTGATTTATAGAGCTGAAGGCTAACACCGACGTTTCGGTTAACGCCTGGCGTTGACCTAACATGGAATTGTTTTGATGGATCGGATCTTTAAAATGGGAAGGAGATATTGCACTTTAGAAAACTTTTAGTCTAGGCAACCCTAACGCCGACATTAGGTCAAATCATTCCTAAAGTGCTCCTGGAATCACGGCTGCTTCCCACCTTCCAAAATCATCGTGATGGAATCAAGAGTCAATGCTCTGTATTAAGTCCCAACGCCTGGCATTAGAGCCATCCCGTCGATCGGCAGACCATCCCATCGATCGGTAGACCATCCCGTCGATTGGCCGACCATCTCGTCAAATGACAACGCCCGACATTAAGGGCTAATGCCTGGAGTTATACATTTCATTCCTTTCTTCTTGTGGACAGTTTCAGACCAATATTTCAGCAACCTGGTGTCATATCTATTCAAACCTGCATGCTAAAAACACAATGGAAAACAAGATCAAATACAAGTAGGATTTGTTATTCTCAAATCAAAGGGATGCGGAAAACCATGTTCCAACAAGTAGGACTCAGTTGAGGGTGGGGGTTCATAATTTCTTGTCTTTCTTTGGAGTTGTGAGCCATTTTCTTGCTTTTGTTTCCCTTTCATGTATTTTTTTGTTTTTGCATTTTCTCTTTCCTAGGGTTGTAATTAATCATTTCTTTGGTAATGAAATAGTTTGCTTCTAGAATTGCCTCTCCCTTTTTAATGTAGAGAGTGTGTGTGTATGAGTGTAGTTTTGTATTTCTTTTAATTTAGTTTTCTTTCTCTTCTTTTATGTTTTGCTTTTTCTCTTTTTAATTTCCTTTTTCAAGTAAGTGTGTGTGATGTGAGAGTAAAAATTGTTTCTTAATTTTTTTTCCACTTTTTAATTTAGTTCTCTTTAAGTTTAGGTGTGTGTGTATGAGTTTAAATATTTTTTTTGTTTTTTTTATTTAGTTTTCCTTTATTAAAGTGTGTGTGTGTATGAGATTTAAGGTTTGTTTTTGTTAACTTAGTTTTCAATTTATGTTTGTGTGTGTGTGTGTGTGTGAGAATAGTTTTGTTTTTGTTTTTTATTTAGTCTTTCTTTTTGTTTGTGTGTGTGAGTGTAAGAGAGTAATTCTAATTTTTGTTTCTTTTAATTTAGTTTTCAATTATCGAAGAGTGGGTGCGTGTAGGAGATAAATTTTCTGCTTTCTTTCATTTCAGTCATTTCAATTCTCGTAGAGTGCGTGAGTGTATGAGATAAATTTTCTACTTTCTTTTATTTCTGTCATTTCAATTATCGTAGAGTGCGTGAGTTTTTAATTTAGTGTGCTCTTTTACTTTTCAATTGTTTTTCTTTGTTTTTGCTAAACGCAAGAAATCGCTTAGGTAATTTCGCCAGCGCTTTTTTAAATTTGCAAAATTAATCAAAACCCTTTTTCTGATAAAATAATTGTGCGTTCTGATAAGTTTGAATTATGCATATTCTTAGTATATAATTTAGTTTAATATTTAATATAAATTAGTAATATATTAGGTATTTTTTATTTATAAATTGTTTCTTTTTATATTATTGTACTAATTTAAGTTTTGTTTGTTTTTGTTGGTTTAATATTGCTGTCGCGCTCCCGGCGTTGAAGAATGACATTACTGAAGTTGTCATATTGTCCGAGCTCCATAGTTCAAGCTGCACCAGCCCATGCATGCAGCCCGCCATCTTTGCCAACCTTGCAAGCTCATGTCGCACAAGTCCAAGTTTCACACAATGACATCGCCGCTACCTTTGCATTTCCCCGCCACCTTTGCCTTTTGGCGCCAACTTTTATCATTTCCATAAACGTGAATGTGATCTCTCATACAATATTATTTCTCCACCCATGCATGCATTATTTCATTATTATCATTCCATGTACGTAGCCGGTTAAGTTCCTTCTACCCACACAAATTATTCACCATTATTATTATGCCATGCCATCAACTTATTATAAATAGCCAAGCATGCATTTCATTAATCCCATGCAACCGTTCACTTCTTCTCCTTCCATTTAAAATAGTCGGTAATTATTATTATAATCCATTATGGCAGCAGCCTATAATTATTAAAAAAACCATTTCATCAAAGCTTCAAATGTAGCCACTCAACTTCTCCATAATTAGAGCAGCCCGTCCACCTCCCTCCATGAAGCAACCCATCCAAATCAATTCCATGCTTTAGCCAGTTATTAATCCTTAATGCATGCAACCATCATTATTATTTTTAGCACCCATTCATTTCACTCCTTCATTATTAATGCAACTATTCCTATTCCTCTCCTCCCTTGGCCGAAACTTTCGTAGCAATTGGAGCCACAATCATTTACTCTTCCCCCATCTAGATTCTTCTCTTGGGATGATTCTAGTTAGTTTTTTTTATCTATAAAATGGCAAAGGCTCCAAGGATTGAGGATCATATCAAGTATCAATAGAGTGGTGATAAAAGTTAGAAGTTTTGAGAGGCTCTCTTCCCTGCCCACTTGGGCTGGTTTGCTCTCCCATTTTCTATATTTCTAGTTTAGCTTTATTTCATATTATTTTGTCTTAAGCAATGTTCTTATTCCATGTATTTCTTTCTCATTATTAAACGATAATCTAATTTATTTTCCAGCAATTTCTCTTTTTCATTTCATGTCATTTTCTTTTATGTAATTTTATTTAGAAGTTAAATTTTTTAGATCTTGTTCGTTGTGAGCTTTGGAATGAAATCAACATTTCTCTTTATGATCGTTCTTTTCTACCTTCGATTTATTCGTGATTTATATCGGGTTCATATGTCGATGTGTGGACTTTCGTATCTGATTCTGTATTCCAATTAGCCGTGAGGCTCATTCGTACGAATTGATCACCCACGAATAAAAAGAGTTGATCGCAACCCTTGATAGAGGATGATGAAAATCTTCTGGATAGGAGTCAAATCCTATAGTGGGATTCACTTTGGTATGACAAGTTTTAAGATATCGATTAGAATGAGAGTTCAGTTGATATTCTTAATCTCATTTGAGCGTATTCCTCGAGAGAGGTGCGTTCATATTTTGGGAATCACCACGGTCAAGGATCGTATTAGATGATTATAAATAATTAAGTTTTATTACATTTCAAGGGTTATTCTGATCAAGTTAGTTCTTTTTTTATTTCATATTTTCGTTCATCTTATAATTTCTCATAAAATTTTCGTCTGATAAAATAATAGTTATTTTCTCGAAGTAGCAATACTCGACAGACCCGAGTTTTAATATGACCTTGCTATTTTTAATATCCTATGCTATATTTCGATATGTACACTTGCCTTAATTGAGTATAGATTGGAGAATATGATTTTCTCTATCATGTTTTTGGCGCCGTTGCCGGAGAATATTTTGTCAATATTTTGAAAAGAGAGAACGCTATTACTTTTATCTTTTATCTTTTATCTTGTTCTTTTTATTTTTCTTTTTTTCCCTCTTATCTAAAAAAATTTATGTTGTAATTAAAATCTTGGAAAGGGAGATTTGGGCTTTCATCCTAACGCATCTCCTAATACCTTGCGAGCTCTTTACCGAGTATACCTTGAGAAGTCTTAGACTAATTAAAACATAACCATAAAAATCTCTGTAATCTTTCTTTTTGTTCGTACATTTTTTTGTAAAAAAAACTTACGAATCTCAAAAAAAATTTATAAAACATATTAATTTTTTTTTGACAAAAATAAATTTTTTTATGTTTTGTTTTGTTGCTTTGTTTGGCTTTGTTCTAACGTGCTTTTGCAGGTGTTCGTGCGCTCATCCTGTCTCCAAATCAGGGACGCATTCTCTTCGCTTTTTTATGTTCCCGTTTTTGTTTCTTTTGTTTCTTTCATACTTAGTTTTCAACATTGGGGACAATGATGAACTTTAAGTATGGGGGAGGGTTTTCCCTTTCTTTTTAAATATTCCAAAAATTCTAAAAAAATTCTAAAAGTACAAAATAACAAAAAAATATAAAATCCAAAATTTTAAAAAAAATTTGCTTTTATCTCTTTTTTAGCCCTTTAAAGTTTTAAAATCACAAAAATTTAGAAATGTAAAAATTCAAAAAAATTAGAAAACTCCAAAATGCAAAAATAAATTTAGTATCATACCTTTTATGCTATTTTCTTATATAGTATTTATAGCTTATACAAAAAGTTCAAAAAAAAGATCATATTCAAAAATCAAAAAAATATGAAAACCTTTAAAAATCCAAAAATATAATAAAACCCTTGCTTAGTTCTTTGTTAATTTCAGAAATTTAGTTTGAGTTTATTTATAAACATTTTTATTATTTTTTGTT
Source organism: Dactylorhiza incarnata (assembly GCA_033032865.1). Classification (NCBI taxonomy): domain Eukaryota; kingdom Viridiplantae; phylum Streptophyta; class Magnoliopsida; order Asparagales; family Orchidaceae; genus Dactylorhiza; species Dactylorhiza incarnata. The sequence goes on along the minus strand of JAWHQI010000286.1, from coordinate 3,350,789 downwards.
GGCTAATCTTTTATTTTATCATGGTTTGTTAGATTTAATGTTTATGTGATTTAGTTTTAAGAAATATCTTATGATTTTAATTTGATTAGAGTAATTTATTTAGCATATTTTTCTCTTATATTTTAAGTAGCTTCATTTGTAGTGGTTTCACTTAACAACTTTAGATTCTAGTATTTCTACCTCATACTCTTAGATTCTTAGGAAAGTTTAATCTACTAGTAGTTGCTCTATGGTATTTTGGTATATTTTCTAAAATTTGTTTAACCCACTTAGCCTTCCTTATCTTTTTTTTTTATATTATTGTTAGATCATATGTCATGGGAATAAGGAGATGTTAGTTTCTTATTCCTTGTAAACATATGCAGACCCAAAAGAAAAAAAAAGATGAAGCAAGAAAAAAGTGCTTATATGTCATGGAAAATGATAGGATAATAGTCTATCATTTTTTGGTAAACATATAAAAATAATAAAAGAAAAAAAATGAGTGGGGTGAGTGGATAAAATTCATCACCTCCAATCAAAGACCTCTTCATATCCCTTGTCTCCTCTAAAACCCTTTAGCCAATATTATTGTCTTAGATTTAAATTAAAATATTGGGAGAGCATAAGTAGTAGATTGCATTTTTCCTTAAGTTTCTTTCAAGTTATGATTTTATATTTTAATCAAATGTTTGCTAATTACTCAATTTTGAAATGCTACTTAATTTATTTGAGAATTTTTTGGCTAAATATTTCTCTCTCTTTATTTTAATTTCATAATTTTGGACTTATCTTTTAAATCCCTAAAGTTTTATTTGTAACTTTCTATTGATTTAATAAATTTTTAGTTTAATTGAAAATTCTATTTATGTCTTATAAATTTTTCTCATTCTTTTGCTCTGGAATAGCAAAAGCTCAAGTATGGGGGTATTTGATAAGTACAAATTATGCCTATTTTTAGTATATAATTTAGTTTAATATTTAATATAAATTAGTAATAGATTATGTATTTTTATTTATAATTTGTTTCTTTTTATATTATTGTACTAATTTAAGTTTTGTTTGTTTTTGTAGGTTTAATATTGATGTCGCGCTCTCGGCATTGAAGAATGACATATTACTAAAGTTGTCCCATTGAACAAGCTTGAGAGTTCAAGATGTACCATCCCATGCATGCAGCCTGCCATCTTTGCCAATTTCGCAAGCTCATGCCGCACAAGTCCAAGTTGCACACAATGCCATTGTTGGATCTTGAGGCACCCTTAGAGGGGGGGGGGTGGTGAATAAGGGTCTTAGAAAAACTTTAATTCTTTATAGAAAACTTTAGATATTTTATTTGAATGAGAGTAGATTGAATCAAAGGCGAGATAGAAATTTGAAATGAAATCAATTTTATTAAACAAGAAAAGACATGATTATCATTTAGAAAATTAATTACAAAATCTGATTTCTATGACGCTAGAAATCAAGGCGATTATGAAATACTCTTTTCGTTTTCTATACCGACTCTTCTCACTAAGAACCGGTTGGCTTTAGCCGATCTCTCTCCAGATACAGCCTCAAGCCGCTCTAGCCCTTCTATCCCCAGAAAGGCCTCAAGCACCCCCTAGATCAACTCCCTAGACCTAGTCGCCAATACAAGGCGAATTCCTCCCTAAGTCCTACCAAGACCTTCTCGCTAACACGAGGTGAATTTACGAATCGATTAAAAATTTAATTATAAAATACAAATATAAAAACTCCCTATGAGGTAATTTAAAGGAGACGCCGAAGAATCGCTGAAGATCATTAAAGTCCAAGTATGCGTTCTTCGCATTGAGTTAGCGTGTTGATACAAGCCTCCTTTAATTCATCCTTTTTGGAATTGAGTGGGAAATCCTTTGTGGTCTTGAAATACGGCCCTCACAAATAATTCAGAGTTCTGGAATAGGGCTCCTTTGCATTGGTTGTTGAAGATGATGAAATCCACATATTTTTAGGACTAGAATCTAACGCCGGCGTTAAGGTGAATGCCTGACATTGACCCAGTATAGAAATGTTTTGATGGCTTGGATCTTCAAAATAGGAAGAAGATTCTGCATCTTTGGAAACATTCATTTTAGGCAACCTTAACGCTGGCGTTGAGTCTAACGCATGGAGTTGAGACAAATCATTCCCAAAATACTCCTGCAATCACGACAGCTTCCCTCCATGCCATTTTCATCTTAGTTGGAACGAAACTCAATGCCGGCATTAAGAGTTAACGTCGGGCGTTAACTCTCTTCCATTCTTTTCAGCTTGTGAGCAAATCCAGACCAACAACAGCAACCTTGTGTCATCTTTGTTCAAACCTGCATGCTAAAAACACAATAGTAAAAAAGATCAAATACAAGTAGGATTTGTTATTCTCAAATCAAAGGGATACAGAAAACCATGTTCCAACAACCATCGCCGCCACCTTTGCATTTCGCTGCCACCTTTGCCTTTTGCGGCCACCTTTTATCATTTCCATGCACGTGAACGTATTCTCCCATACAATATTATTTCTCCACCCATGCATGCATTATTTCATTATTATCATTCTATGTACGTAGCCAGTTAATTTCCTTCTACCCACACAAATTATTCACGATTATTATTATGCCATGCCTTCAACTTATTATTAATAGCCATACATACATTTCATTAATCCCATGCAACCGTTCACTTCTTCTCCTTCCATTTAAAATAGCCAGTTATTATTATTATAATCCATTATGGCAGCAGCCTATAATTATTAATAAAAAAACATTTCATCAAAGCTTCAAATATAGCCATTCGACTTCTCCATAATTAGAGCAGCCTGTCCACCTCCCTCCATGAAGCAACCCATCCAAATCAATTCCATGCTCCAGCCAGTTATTAATCCTTAAAGCATGCAACAATCAATATTATTTTTTGCATCCATTAATTTCACTCCATCATTAATACAACTATTCCTATAACTCTCCTCCCATGGCCGAAACTTTCATAGCAATTGGAGCCACCATCATTTACTCTTCCCCCATCTTGATTCTTCTCTTGGGATGATTCTAGATAGTTTTTTTTATCTATAAAATGGCAAAGGATCCAAGGATTGGGGATCATATCAAGTATAAAGAGAGTGGTGATAAAAAGTTAGAAGTTTTGAGAGGCTCTCTTCCCTGCCCACTTGGGAAGGTTTGCTCTCCCATTTTCTATATTTCTAGTTTAGCTTTATTTCATATTATTTTGTCTTAAGCAATGTTCTTATTTCATGTATTTCTTTCTCATTATTAAATGATAATCTAGTTTATTTTCCAGCAATGTTTATTTTTCATTTCATGCCATTTTCTTTCACGTAATTTTATTTAGTAGTTAATTTTTTTAGATCTTGTTCATTGCAAGCTTTGGAATGAAATCAATATTTCTCTTTATGATCGTTCTTTTCTACCTTCGATTTAATCATGATTTATATCGGGTTCATATGTCGATGTGTACACTTTTATATCTGATTTCGTATTCTAGTTAGCCGAGAGGCTCATGCGTACGAATTGATCGCTCACGAATAAAAAGAGTTAATCGCAACCCTCGAGAGAGGATGACAAAAATCTTCTAGATAGGAGTCAAATCCTATAGCGGGATTCACTTCGGTAAGGCGAGTATTAGGTTATCGATTAGAATGAGAGTTCGGTTGATATTCTTAGTCTCAGTTGGGTGTATTCCTCGAGAGAGGTGCACTCATATTTCGGGAATCTCCACGGTCAAGGATCAGATTAGATAATTATAAATTATTAAGTTTTATTTCATTTCAAGGGTTATTCTGATCAAGTTAGTTCTTTTTTATTTCTTATTTTCGTTCCTCTTATAATTTCTCGTAAAATTTTCGTTCGATAAAATAATAGTTGTTTTCTCGAAGTAGCAGTACTATACAGACCCGAGTTTTAATACGACCTTGATAATTTTAATATCCTATGCTATATTTCGGCAGACACACTTGCCTTAATCGAGTATAGATTGGAGAATACGATTTTCTCTATCACGTTCTTAAAAAGTAGAAATACTCAACACGATCCGAAAAAATACGACCTTGATATTTTCTAAAAATATCATATACTATACGCGATAAGGTATACTTGCCTTTATCGAGGAATAGTTAGGATAAATAATGCAAGAACTCTGACAAAGCCTTTTCAATAAAATTAAAAAAAGAATTTCTGCGCTGTCGCCGGGGAGCTTCTCTCGATATTTCGAAAGAAGGAAAGACCATTACTTCTATCCTTTGATAGAATAATGGTTGGTTACTCAAAAAGTAGGATTACTCGTCAGACCCCTCGAAAACGCCCCCTAAATCTAATCGCGCACAGACTCTCTGCAAAAGAACTCTTAAAATGCAAAAAAACATTTATTAAGTTTTTGGCGCCGTTGCCAGAGACTTGTGTTTTGAAACATGAAATCGCTATTAAATTTAACTTTTACTTCTTCCTCCATTTTTTCCCTCGTATATATATTTTCTAAACAAAAAACCCAAAAACGCAAAAAAATTTGAAAAATCTCAAAAAGCCAAAAAATCCGATCAAAGAAAAAATTTATTATACAAGTTCTTTCTTTTCTCTTTCACTTATTTATTTTTAATCTAAAAACTCAAAAATTAAATTATTTTATTATTATAAAAGTTCTTTCTTTCTCTCTCTTGTTTATATTATCATCAAAAAGCCCACAAAATCAAATCAATTTTTTTATAAAAGCTCTTTCTCTCTTTTCCTCTTAAATATATTATCTTCTAAAAAAACCAAACTTAATTTTTCTTATATATACAAAAGCTCTCTCCTTTTCTCTTTGTCTTGTTTATATTTTCTTCAAAAAGCCAAATTTTTTTCTAAAAAGAGATCTTCCTTTTCCAAAAGTACATGACCCGAGGAAGCTCTTCGGATAATCAGGAAATTGCTTTTGATCCCGAAATTAAGCGCACCCTTCACGAGCGCCTCTCATCTCGTGATCAAAATCCACCCTTAAATCTCGAAGAGTTAATCCGCGATATTATAGTGGAGAACATGATATATCCCGTTCCAAATGCGGCCCCGTAGCAGAACATGGCCTACTGTGCCAGGCGAAATTTGGAACATACTGGGTCAAGTGTCAATCGCCCCATAATAGCCAATAATAATTTCGAGATAAAATCTAGCACTATTCAAATGGTACAACAGTCAGTTCAATTTGATGGTTTGCCAGATGAGGACCCAAATGTACACATTTCTAATTTTTTAGAAATTTGCGACACCTTTAAAATTAATGGTGTCAGCGATGATGTCATTCCCTTGCGCTTATTTCCTTTTTCTTTGCGGACGAAGGCAAAGGGGTGATTGAGTTCTCTTCCGAGAGGATGTATCACCACATGGGCCGAGTTGACGGAAATATTTTTAACTAAGTATTTTCCTCCGTCAAAAACCGCCAAACTGGGCACACATATCTCTTCCTTTATACAATTCGATTCTGAGTCTCTATACGAGACTTGGGAGCATTTTAAAGATTGCTTGCATAGGTGTCCTCATCATGTGCTACTATCCTGGCTGCAGGTCCAAACGTTCTACAATGGTTTAAATTTCCAAACCAGACAAATGATCGATGCGGCCGCCGGGGGGACGTTGAACAACAAAACCTTAGAAATGTGCAAAGATCTTTTCGAGGAAATGGCCATGAATGCATATCAATGGAATGTGCCTAAGTCGCATCATAATAAATAGGCTGGGATTTATGAATTGGATGCCACTTCTCACTTAGCCTCGCAGGTAGAGCGACTAAGTAAGCAAGTGACAGAGATGACTGCTTCCTCCTCCACTCCCGCGTGGGCGAATAATAATAATAATTATTATAATGATAGCATAGTCGAGTAGACGGTGGATTACCTCAGTAATCTAGTTCGGCCCCCTTCAAACCTTATAATAACCCTTACAGTAATAACTATTATCCGGGTTGGAGGAACCACCTGAACTTCTCCTAGAGTAACCCAAACAACGCTCAACGCCCCCCAAATGCGAATCCCCAGGGATTTCCGCAAGGATTCCCCCAGGGATTTCAGCAGGGTTATCATCCTCCTCCTCCCAAACCTTCTCCGCTCGAGGAAGTTTTCACCAAATACATAGTATCCAATGAAACAAATATCCAGAATATAACCGGATCGCTAAATAATTTTTGAATTACAGGTTGGACAGCTTGCGAAAATAATCTCGGAATAGCCACTTGGAGATTTGCCAGGGAGTACAGAGCTGAACCCCAGCAAAAATGCCCACACCATAACCCTTCGCAGCGGCAAGGAGGTCGTCTCCCCATCGCGGGTTGAGCCTAAGTTACATGTTTCGACTCCGACCCCTCCACCCTCTTCTTCTTTGACTTTAGAAACTAACATTTTTCCAATTGGGTCGAGCGTTGTGAGCCCGCAAATTCCTTACCCATCAAAGATTAATAACGAGAAGGAGGTCGAACATTATCAAAATTTTTTTCGCATTTTAAAACAAATTCAAATTAACGTCTCCTTCTGTGAGGCACTCTCTCAGATGCCGAAATACGCGAAATACCTAAAAGACTTACTTTCTAATAAAAAGAAGCTCGAGGGTATTTCATATGTTTCCCTTAATGTGGAATGCTCGGTTTCCCTACTTAACAAATTGCCGCCAAAGTTGAATGACCCAGGAAGGTTTTCCATCTCGTGCCTTTTTGGCAACTTGTTAATAAATAACGTCGTAGCTGACCTTGGCGCAAGTATTAATTTAATGCCCTTCTCCCTCTTTAAGAAACTTGATTTGGGCACTCCTAGCCCAACAAAAATTAGCATCCAACTCGCAGATCGATCGATAATGTATCCAATCGGTGTAGTGGAGGACATACTGGTCAAGGTTGACAAGTTTATCTTCCCGGTAGACTTTATCATCCTCGACATTGAGGTAACAATCATCCTCGGTCGCCCTTCCTCGCGACCTACCGAGCATTAATTGATGTAATTAACAGTCGTCTCCTCCTTCAGGTCGGGGACGACGAGGTTACTCTTCACATTAATCCCTCTATGCGGAACTCCTTATCGTTTGACGATTCCTGTTATAATTTGGAATCCGAGTTAGAGGATGAGTGTTCTTCTCTTTTATAATTGTTATCTTTAACGCTAGAAGATTCAAATATGGCAAATCAAACTTTTTTAGACAAATTGCGGCCATATTTGCCTTTCGAATCGAAGAATTAAAAATCACAATGTCTTATGAAGAACCCCCGGTCTTAGAACTTAAGCAACTCCCTGACCATTTAATATACGCTTTTCTCACTGCTAATTCAAAACTTCCTGTTATTATTTCTTCTACTTTAATCGATTCAGAGACCTCTGAATTGGTGAAAGTTTTGTCTAAGCATCGCCATGCAATTGCATGGAAGATTTCTGATATACAGGGGATAAAGCTCTCTTTTTGCATGCAAAATTTTTTTTTAGAAGATAATTCCTGCAAGACCTTCCTGCCTCAGTGACAACTTAACCCGAATATGCGGGATGTCGTTAAGGCTGAAGTAATAAAACTCTTGGATGCAGGGATTATCTACCCAATCTCGCACAGTACGTGTGTAAGCCCCGTAGAAGTCGTGCCAATACGGGCGGTTTAACGGTAGTGGCTGATCAGAACAACGAATTGATCCCAACCCATACTATTACGGGTTGGCGGGTGTGCATCGACTACCGAGAGTTAAATGAGGCCACCCAAAAAGATCACTTCCCGTTGTCATTTATCGATCTAATTCTAGATCAACTTTTGGGTCATCCATATTAATGTTTTGTCGACGGTCATCGGGATTTGTCCAAATTCCTATCTCCCCCGAAGACTAGGAGAAAACAACTTTTACGTGCCCCTTTGTCACCTTCGCGTATCGAAGGATGCCGTTTGGCCTTTGCAATGCTCCAGCTACATTCTGAAGGTGAGGCTAGATCTTAAAATCACTCTAGAGGGGGGGGGGGGGGGGGGGGGTGAATAGAGTATTAAAACGTTTTTCACTTAATGTTTACCCAGAAATCGGCGATCCCCTCCAAGCTAACTTTTTCAGGTATTACGGTATGTACTAAGATCCGGGCCGATCTCGCTCCTCCGGGGGGGGGGGGGGTCTCATCGAGCCGAAGCGGTCTCGCGTAGGAGGAATTCCGCCCCTTCCGGGCGACCTCAAGCGGAGCAGGCCGCCCCTCCCGGGCGGCCTCGTAGGGAGGAGATCGCCCCTCCTGGGCGATCTCCCAAGGAGCAGGCCGCCCCTTCTGGGCGACCTCAAGCGGAGCAGGCCGCCCCTCCCGGGCGACCTCGTAGGGAGGAGATCGCCCCTCCTGGGCGATCTCCCAAGGAGCAGGCCGCCCCTTCTGGGCGACCTCAAGCGGAGCAGGCCGCCCCTCCCGGGCGACCTCGCAGGGAGGAGATCGCCCCTCCTAGGCAATCTCCCAAGGAGCAGGCCGCCCCTTCCGGGCGAGCTCAAGAGGAGCAGGCCGCCCCTCCCGGGTGACCTCGCAGGGAGGAGATCGCCACTCCTGGGCGATCTCCCAAGGAGCAGGCCGCCCCTTTCGGGCGACCTCAAGCGGAGCAGGCCGCCCCTCCCGGGCGACCTCGCAGGGAGGAGATCGCCCCTCCTGGGCGATCTCAAAAGGAGCAAGCCGCCCCTTCCGGGCGACCTCAAGCGGAGCAGGACGCCCCTCCCGGGTGACCTCGCAGGGAGGAGATCGCCCCTCCTGGGCGATCTCCCAAGGAGCAGGCCGCCCCTTCTGGGCGACCTCAAGCGGAGCAGGCCGCCCCTCCCGGGCGACCTCGCAGGGAGGAGATCGCCCCTCCTGGGCGATCTCCCAAGGAGCAGGCCGCCCCTTCCGGGCGACCTCAAGCGGAGCAGGCCGCCCCTCCCGAGCGACCTCGCAGGGAGGAGATCGCCCCTCCTAGGCGATCTCAAAAGGAGCAGGCCGCCCCTTCCAGGCAACCTCAAGCGGAGCAGGCCGCCCCTCCCGGGCGACCTCACAGGGAGGGGATCGCCCCTCCTGGGCGATCTCAAAAGGTGATTCAGGCCCAGATGATCTCAGCGATCTCAGCGGTCTCAGCAGGTCCAGGCGATCTCAGCGGGCTCAGCAGCGGTCTCAGGCGATCTCAGCAGTTCTGGGCAGCCCGCTACCTTTCAGATCTGCCCGTCCGGGCATGCCCCGTGTCTATAAATAGAGGGGTAGGGGTACCAGTTAGTGGATCTTTGAAGAGTTCCCAACTCTAGTCGTGGACTAGAGCGGTCTCAGTTTTTGGAGACCGCCGAGACCGCCCATCACTCTTTCCAGAGACCTCCCCGTCTCCCTCCAGGCACTTTTTTCTTCAAGTCTTATGCTGTTTTCTTTCATACTTTTCTATTGTAACCTCAGCTGTAATTCAAGCTTTATATCAATAAAATTACCTTTCCTCCAGCTCAAAGTAACCGGCCACCTAACAGTTTCACCCCCCATCCTTCAGCTCGAGCGAGTGTGGAGTTGGTACATTTTTTGGCACCAACAGAACGAACACGCGACCTTCAGATTTTGAGTGGTTGGTGAACAGCGGTTGCGAGGATTTCGGTCCAAAATTCATCAAAACTTCAAACAGTCATAACTTTTGATCCGGGTGTCGGAATTCAGAAACTCAAAGCTTGTCGCGACCGGCTCGGCCTGAACTATCCAGAAATTGAACCGGGTTACCTGTTTAGCCACTTTTCAGCCCTTAGATTTCAAAAATTTGGCTCCGTTTGAAAGTTATTTCAGTGTTTTCTCTTTCGGCAATTCTTGTTATGGATCATCCGTCAGAAGGCCTCGAGCACCCTTCCAATCATCCTGAAGTTCCTGTCCAAGCTATCAATGACAAGCCTTCTAGCAATCATCTAGAACATTTGTTACAACCTGAAGCAGCAGGACTCTCTATTCCTCATCATGAGTCTCATAAGGTTAGTATGGGTGATCCCCCTTACCTAGTTGATATACTAATAGTTCCTGCAGGAGAAGAACAAGAGCCTTCCCCATTATCCTACAAAATTCATTGGGAAGTAGTCCCAAATGATTTCAAAGAACCTCGCCTACCAGTCTATTCTGGAATGAGTGATCCAGGTTTTCATCTGCAAGCCTTTGAGGCAGCCACTTCGCTAAGAACTCTATCAGATGGTATCAAGTGTAAACTTCTCATCATGACTTTTGATGATCGAGTTCTGGATTGGTTCTATCATTTACCACCTCAATCGATCAATTGCTTCGGGGATCTTCGAAGAGAATTTTACTCAAGGTTCAATACTTTAAGGAAGCGTAAGAGAGGTCTACCAGCTCTTTTTCAGATCAAGCAAATGGACAACGAATCTAACGCTCACTTCATCGATCGCTTTCAAAAAGAAATCCTTGATGTTGTTAATGCTGATCAAAGTCTCTATAAACATGCCTTAATTAATGGTCTCCAGGAAGGTCCTATCAAGTTTAAAGTCACCATGAATGAGCCAGAATCTTATGCTCATCTTATTAAAATAGCAAATCAGTTCATTAAGGGTGAGGATGCGAACCCTAGTTATTTTGCTTCTTTAATTCAGAGGCCGCAATAACAACAGAAGGATTATTCCTCTTATGATCATCTTCCAATCAATAGCGGAGGCTATTTGTTAGAATATGAACAAGGTCCCAACTTATCATCTCTACGTGAAATATGCTATGATTATGAGCATCTATCTGCTTCCCCAACTATCCTGCAGCTAAATCAATCAGAGCTATGTTTTGTCAACCCTCATATCTCAACCCAGGCTTATGGTTACAAGTCATGTAATTCTCCTCGCCCAAATAAGCAAGATAATCTCCGGGGAAGGTATACAAGTTTAACTATCTCGATGAAAGAAGTTCTTCAGATTATCCAACAAGAACCTGGTTTTACGAGACCTTCTCTCATGCGACCTGATCATAGGAATTGTCATAAAGATTTGTTTTGTCAATACCACATGTGTGTGGGTCATGATACAGAAAAGTGTTGTGCTCTACATAAGCTTGTAGAGAAGTTATTAAAAGAAGGCAAACTGCGGGAATATGTTGCTTAAAATATGATTGTAAAGTCTTTTCTAGCAATATTGGCCATTCACTCGATGCTAGATCTACTTTCATTGGCAAAAAGGTTTGTCTTAAGGCTAAAGCTCTTTCAGTTATGTTTGCATTAGTTCTTTCCTTCAAATGCGTACATGGTTGAATATGGCTTGTGAATGTTGTGGCAATCAAACCCACCTTTTTGGTGGTTACCCGAGTTTCTTTAAAGGCAATCAAACCCATCTTTCGATGGTCGCCAAAATCTTTAAAGGCAATCAAACCCATCTTTCGATGGTCGCCAAAATCCTTAAAAGCAATCAAACCCATCTTTTGATGGTCGCCCAAATCTTTAAAAGCAATCGAACCCATCTTTTGATGGTCTCCCCATTACAGTTTCATCTTTATATCCACATTATAGTGGTTGCTCCAATTGAGCATTACTGCTTCTTTCGCATGATATAGATGTTATGCTAGCTTCTTGCTTACAAATGAGGTGAATATCACCATATTGTATCGAGACACCCAAAAACTTCTTTTCTATAAATGTTTATATGAAAAGATGAATAGGTGGTTGCGAGTTTTCCTCAGGTACTCCCATTATGAAGTTTGTTTCATACCTGCTTTGAGTTCTCTTTTGCAGAGATTAGCAGGTATTCACGAGTTCTCTTCAGGTACTCGCGTTATGTTTCATACCTGCTTTGAGTTCTCTTTTGTAGAGATTAGCAGGTATTCGCGAGTTCTTTTCAGGTACTCGCGTTATATTTCATACCTGCTTTGAGTTCTCTTTTGCAGAGATTAGCAGGTATTCGCGAGTTCTCTTCAGGTACTCGCGTTATATTTCATACCTGCTTTGAGTTCTCTTTTGTAGAGATTTGCAGGTGTTCGCGAGTTCTCTTCAGGTACTCGCGTTATGTTTTATACCTGCTTTAAGTTCTGGTTTTTCAGAGATTAGCAGGTATTCGCGAGTTCTCTTCAGGTACTCGCGTTATATTTCATACCTGCTTTGAGTTCTCTTTTGCAGAGATTTGCAGGTGTTCTCGAGTTCTCTTCAGGTACTCGCATTATGTTTTATACCATCTTTAAGTTCTATTTTTTCAGAGATTAGCAAGTATTCGCGAGTTCTCTTCAGGTACTCGCGTTATATTTCATACCTGCTTTGAGTTCTCTTTTGCAGAGATTTGCAGGTGTTCGCGAGTTCTCTTCAGGTACTCGCGTTATGTTTTATACCTGCTTTAAGTTCTATTTTTTCAGAGATTAGCAGGTATTCGCGAGTTCTCTTCAGGTACTCGCGTTATATTTCATACCTGCTTTGAGTTCTCTTTTGCAGAGATTTGCAGGTGTTCGCGAGTTCTCTTCAGGTACTCGCGTTATATTTTATACCTGCTTTAAGTTCTGTTTTTTCAAAGATTAACAGGTATTCGCGAGTTCTCTTCAGGTACTCGCGTTATATTTCATACCTGCTTTGAGTTCTCTTTTGCAGAGATTAGCAGGTGCTCGCGAGTTCTCTTCAGGTACTCGCGTTATATTTCATACCTGCTTTGAGTTCTCTTTTGCAGAGATTAGCAGGTGCTCGCGAGTTCTCTTCAGGTACTCGCGTTATATTTCATACCTGCTTTGAGTTCTCTTTTGCTGAGATTAGCAGGTGCTCGCGAGGTCTCTTCAGGTACTCGCGTTATGTTTTTTACCTGCTTTAAGTTCTGTTTTTGCAGAGATTAGCAGGTATTCGCGAGTTCTCTTCAGGTACTCGCGTTATATTGTATATCTGCTTTGAGTTCTCTTTTGCAGAGATTAACAGGTGTTCGCTTGTTCTCTTCAGGTACTCATGTAACATATGTTACTTTTATACCTGCTATGACCGTTCTTTCACAGAAATAGGCAGGTGCTTGCTTTTTCTCTTCAGGTGCTCGCATAAAAGCCAGTGTTCACGAATTTTCTTAAGAAGAGAGAAATTATTCGCAAGCATGCCTGGTGCTAGTAAGTTCGTACAGGTATTTACATTTTTTCTATCACACATGCTCTACTATGGCAGAAAAGGTGGATCGCGATTCTCGTGGGTAAGTTTTATTTTTTCGAAGTTTTTTCAAAACTTACAAAAATGCGGGGATTATGTTTACCCAGAAATCGGCGATCCCCTCCGAGCTAACTTTTTCAGGTATTACGGTATGTACGGAGATCCGGGCCGATCTCGCTCCTCCGGGGGGGGGGGGGGGGGGGGGGGGTCTCATCGAGCCCAAACGGTCTCGCGTAGGAGGAAGGCCGCCCCTTCCGGGCAACCTCAAGCGGAGCAGGCCGCCCCTCCCGGGCGACCTCGCAGGGAGGAGATCGCCCCTCCTGGGCGATCTCCCAAGGAGCAGGCCGCCCCTTCCGGGCGACCTCAAGCGGAGCAGGCCGCCCCTCCCGGGCGACCTCGCAGGGAGGTGATCGCCCCTCCTAGGCGATCTCCCAAGGAGCAGGCCGCCCCTTCCGAGCGGACTCAAGCGGAGCAGGCCGCCCATCCCGGGCGACCTCGCAGGGAGGAGATCGCCCCTCCTGGGCGATCTCCCAAGGAGCAGGCCGCCCCTTCCGGGCGACCTCAAGCGGAGCAGGCCGCCCCTCCAGGGCGACCTCGCAGGGAGGAGATCGCCCCTCCTAGGCGATCTCAAAAGGAGCAGGCCGCTGATAAGTAATAAAATATATGTATTTTTGGTATAAGTATTAGTATAGTTTTAATTAATATTGTGAATTTTCTATGTAAATTAATGAATAAATTGCTTCTTTATTATTTCTGGTTTCTAACTTAGTTTTATTTTTGTTTTTGCAATTTTTTGCAAAATTTTCACAGGTCACGCCCTCAGACACGCCCGTGACCAAGGGCGTGTAATTTTAAAGATCAAATATCAACGGGACGGCTCAATTCAGATCAAATCCCGACAAATCGCTCAAGTCACGCCCGAGGTCACGCCCGTGACCAAGGGCGTGTAATTTTAAAAGCCAAATTTCCAGCTGGCAGCCGTTTTCAGGTGAAATCTCGAAGAGTTGATCAAGTCACGCCCGTGACTCTACAAGTCACGCCCGTGTTCCAGCAGAGTCACGCCCGTGAGCCGCCAGCGCGTCACGTCTCGAAGCCGCACCCATGCTGCCGACATCAGCCACCCATAGTCACGCCCGTGACATACCAAGTCACGCCCGTGTGCAGCCATGTTTGACGGCCAGACCTTCCAGAAGGCGGCGAATACAGCCGAGCAAATGTCACGCCCTAAGTCACGGCCGTGACATTCAAGTCACGCCCGTGACCTAGGGCGTGTAAAACTCAAATTTTCCCTATAAATAGAGGGGCTCGGCTGAAGTAATTTTCATCCAAATTTTGAGTGGTTTTTGTTGTATTGTGAGTTCTTTTGAGTGATTGTGAGCTTCTCTTCTGCATTTCAGTTTAAGTTCGTTTGTAGTTTTTTTTCGTCTTCCTAGTCTAGTTGTAATGCTGATTTCAGAAATAAAATGATGTTTTTCTCATTTGGATCATCTTCTTTTTATTAATGTTAGTGTGTGTGCGTGTATGAGTTTAGCTTTATTGCTTTCATAATTTAGTTTTATTGCTTTTATAGTTAGTTTTATTGCTTTCATAATCTAGGTTTACTGTTTTCATAGCTTAGATTTACAAGCTTTCATAAAATAGTTTTATCGTTTTCTTCGTCGCCTTATTTTATCGCTTTCATTTTAAACGCTTTCTTTTTCAGTTTCTTTTAGAGTGTGTGCGTGTATGAGATAGTATTTTCCTTTTTTGTAGCTTAGTTTTTATTTCAGTCTTTATATAACTGCTATATACCACCCTCTTCTCAAATAAGAGGCTAATTTACTTTAGCACTTATTTAAGTCGGTTGGGACGGATATTATTTCTGCACCTTTATAAGTCTTTTCATTTCTATACCACCCCCTTCTTAAATAAGAGGCTAAGAACTTTTTAGCACTTATTTAAGTCGGTTGGGATGGATATTATTTCTGCACCTTTATAAGTCTTTTCATTTCTATACCACCCCCTTCTTAAATAAGAGGTTAAGAACTTTTTAGCACTTGTTTAAGGTGGTTGGGACGGATATTATTACTGTTTTTATATAAGTCTTTTTATTTCCTTTTTATCCGCTTATATCCGCTTTAATTATCAAACATGTATTTTTCAACCGATAATGCCGTCTCCATTCCGATGAGTGGCTAATTTCCTTTAGCGCACGACGTCGAAGAGCATTGGGACACAAAAATAGTTTTTCTATAAAAATTAAAACATCTCTTTCTAAAATAACTAACGCTTAAGGTTTACCCGAGAATCACGTTGAGTGGAGCCACATAATCGATGTGTGGTTTTCATTTCCATTTTCGTACCTAGTTAGCCGAGAGGCTCGTGTGTACGGACTGATCACTCACGGGTAAAGAGAAGTGCGCTCTACCCTCGAGAGAGGACGAGGTAACTCTCCCGGATTGGAAATAAAAACCCAATAGCGGGGTTCGCAACATAAAGCGAGTATTAAGAACATTCGATTGTAGAACGAGAGTTCGGTCGAATATTCATAATCTCAGGTGGGCGTACCCTCGAGAGAGGAGCGTTCATAATTATGGAACCTCCACGGCCAAGTCATCTTAATATTTTGAAAAGTCATCACTTTTAATTCTACGAAAAATCTATTTTCGTCTCAAGGTAATTCGACGTCGCGCGCTATATTTCTCATCACTTAGAACTCTAGTAAATCGCTTAAATCATCTTTCGCATTTTATCATTTAGAACTCTAGTTAAATCAACTAAAAATATTATTCCGATAAAATAATAGTTCGTCCCTCGAAGTAGCATAATCAACACGACCCGCGGAAATATACGATCCCGATATTTTCTAAAAATATCCTGTATTACTTGCGATAAGGTATACTTGCCTTTATCAAATGATTAATTTGGACTAAAAATTCAAACACAGCTTTTCAAACTCATTTAGTGCAAAACTCTCCTTTTCTACTATTCAATTCAATAGAATTCGGCATTGTAGCCGAAGCGTAATTGTCAATATTCCGAAAGAAGAAAAAGATCGTTACTTCTATCCTTCGATAGGATAACGGTTAATTTCTCAAAGTAGGAGTACTTGCGAGACTCTTCGAAAATATCCGCCAATTCTAAACTCTTAATATAAAGGTTATCTTTTATTTATAAAACAAAAAGAAGAAGCCCAAGTGATCATCAAGTTTTTGGCGCCGTTGCCGGGGACCTTTGTGTTGTTATTTGAAAGTAGGAACTGCTATTAATTTTATTCCTTATCTATATATTACAAAAAAAAAAAAGGCACAAAAAAAAAAGAGGTTACAAAACTAATAAAAAAAAAATTATATAAATATAAAAACTTATATTAAAAAAAAATATAATAATAATAAAACAGAAAATCCAAAAATATTGTTTTTTAGTTTATGACCCGAGGAAACTCCTCGGACGATTCGACTATTCCTTTTGACCCCGAAATCGAGCGCACTCTTCGTGAGCGCATCCGATCTCGTGATCAAAACTTACTCGAAACCCCCGAAGAGTCAATCAGAGATACTGTAAATATGGGCGATCCAATTCCAAATGCGGCCCCGGCCCGGACCATGGCATATTATGCCCGGCCGAATTTGGAAGATACAGGATCCAGTATTACTCGCCCGACAGTTAATAATAATAATTTTGAAATAAAATCCAGCATAATTCAAATGGTACAACAGTCGATTCAGTTCGACGGTTTGCCAGATGAGGACCCAAATCAGCACCTTTCAAACTTTCTAGAAATATGCGACACCTTTAAAATTAATGGCGTCACTGATGACGCCATTCGTTTACGCTTATTTCCATTTTCGCTACGGTCAAAGGCCAAATCATGGTTGACTTCTCTTCCGAGAGGGTCCATAACCACGTGGGCCCAATTGACGGAATTTTTCTTAACTAAGTATTTTCCTCCGTCAAAAACCGCAAAACTACGCACGGATATCACATCCTTTGTGCAATTCGATTCCGAGTCTCTTTATGAGACTTGGGAGCGTTTTAAGGAATATTTGCGTAGGTGTCCTCATCACGCGCTACCAACTTGGCTACAGGTCCAAACGTTTTATAATGGTTTAAATTTTTCTACACGGCAGATGATTGATGCGGCTTCCGGGGGAACGTTAAACAACAAAACCCCAGAGACCGCTCAAGCTCTGATCGACGAAATGGCCATGAATACGTACCAATGGAACGTGCCAAGGTCGCGTCCTACTAAACCGGCTGGTCTTTTTGAAGTGGACGCCACTACTTTCTTAGCCTCACAGGTAGAGCGGCTAAGTAAGCAGGTGGCGGAGATGACTGTTTCCTCCTCCACTCCCGCTTGGAATAATAATAATAATAATAATAATAACGTAATCGAAGAATCGGTGGATTACCTCGGTAATCCGGTTAGGCCCCCCTTCAACCCTAATAACAACCCGTATAGTAATACTTATAATCCAGGTTGGAGGAGCCACCCTAATTTCTCCTGGAGCAATCCTAACAATGCTCAGAGGCCCCCAAATATGAATCCTCAGGGATTTCCGCAAGGATTTCCGCAGGGATTCCAACCTCCTCCTCCAAAACCTTCGCCGCTCGAAGATATTTTGTCTAAATACATCGCGTCCAACGATTCAAATATCCGGAATCTTACCGGATCGATTAAAAGCTTGGAAAACCAGGTTGGACAACTTGCAAAGATGGTCTCCGAGCGGCCATACGGAGCTTTACCAGGGAATACAGAGCCAAACCCAAGGGAAAATGCCAACGCTATAACCCTTCGAAGCGGCAAGGAGGTCGTCTCCCCATTGCGGGTTGAGCCTAAGGTATGCATTTCGCCTCCGACCCCTCCACCCTCTTCTTCGATTCTAATTGCTCCAGCTTCTCCGGTTGTGCCAAATGTTTCGAGTCCTCGAATTCCTTACCCGTCTAAAATTAATAAAGAGAAGGAGGACGAAAATTATCAAAAATTTTTGCGTATTTTAAAACAAATTCAAATAAACGTCCCCTTCTGCGAGGCACTCTCCCAAATGCCGAAATATGCGAAATATCTTAAAGAGTTGCTTTCTAATAAAAAGCGACTCGAGGATGTTTCGCGTGTTTCCCTTAATGCGGAATGTTCGGCTGTTCTCCTTAACAAATTGCCGCCAAAACTAAACGACCCGGGACGGTTCTCCATCCCGTGTCTCTTTGGCAATATGTTAATAAAGTACGCTCTTGCAGACTTAGGCGCCAGCATCAATTTGATGCCTTTTTCTCTTTTCAAAAAACTCAATTTAGGCGTCCCGAGTCCGACAAAAATGAGCATCCAACTCGCGGATCGCTCGGTAAAGTACCCAATCGGGGTAGCGGAAGATGTTCTGGTCATGGTTGACAAGTTTATCTTCCCGGTAGACTTTGTCATCCTGGACATAGAGGAGGACGTCGAGGTACCCATCATCCTCGGTCGCCCCTTTCTCGCAACCTCCCGTGCGTTAATCGATGTCAGTAACGGTCGCCTCCTCCTTCGAGTTGGAGACGACGAAGTTACTTTACATATCAACCCCTCCATGCGGAACTCACTATCGAATGATGATTCCTGTTTCAATTTGGAATCCGCGTTTGTGGACGAGTGTTCTTCTCTTTCAGAATTGCTATCCTTAATGATAGACGATTCGGATCTGGCGAATCAACCTCCTTTAGAAGAATTACCGCCAGATTCGCCTTTCGAGCCTTTCGACTCGAAAGATTTAAAAATCTCCACTTCCTACGAAGAACCTCCGGTCTTGGAGCTTAAGCAACTCCCCGACCATCTAAAATATGCTTTTCTAGCCGCGAACTTAAAGCTTCCGGTTATAATATCTTCTACTTTAACTGATTCAGAAACATCCGAATTGGTTGAAGTTTTATCTAAACATCGCCGTGCAATTGCATGGCAAATTTCCGATATCAGGGGAATTAACCCCTCATTCTGCTCCCACAAAATTTTTCTCGAAGAAAACCCCCGCAAAACAATTCAGCCTCAACGACGACTTAACCCGAACATGCGGGAAGTCGTTAAGACTGAAATTATTAAACTCCTTGATGCGGGGATTATCTATCCTATTTCCGACAGTACGTGGGTAAGCCCCGTACAAGTCGTCCCGAAAAAGGGCGGTATAACGGTCGTGGCAAACACGAATAACGAATTAATCCCAACTCGTACTGTTACGGGTTGGAGGGTGTGCATCGACTACAGAAAACTAAACGATGCCACCAGAAAAGACCACTTTCCGTTACCGTTTATTGATCAAATCTTAGAGCGTCTCTCCGGTCACCCTTTTTATTGCTTCCTTGATGGTCTCTCGGGATTTTTCCAAATCCCTATTTCACCCGAGGACCAAGAAAAAACGACTTTTACTTGCCCTTTCGGCACCTTCGCATATCGGAGGATGCCGTTTGGCCTCTGTAACGCGCCAGCTACATTCCAAAGATGTATGCTGGCAATATTTGGCGAGCTAGTAGAAGACATAATGGAAGTCTTCATGGATGACTTCTCCGTCTTTGGAAACTCTTTTAAAAATTGTTTAAAAAATTTAGATAGAGTCCTCCAACGGTGCGAGGAGACGAACTTAGTCTTGAACTGGGAGAAATGCAACTTCATGGTCCGAGAGGGTTTAGTCCTCGGCCATAAAATTTCTTCCAAGGGGATGGAGGTCGATAAGGCCAAAGTCGCTATAATTGAACAACTTCCTGTTCCTTCGAACGTCAAATCAATTAGAAGTTTTCTTGGCCACGCAGGTTTTTATCGGCGGTTCATTCAAGATTTTTCAAAAATAACCAAACCGCTAACTCACCTCCTGGAAAAAGATTCCCCATTCATTATTGACACGGCCTGCGTAGAGGCGTTTAATTTTATTAAAAAGCAACTTATCAATTCTCCAATTCTGGTGGCGCCAGATTGGTCTCTTCCGTTTGAGATTATGTGCGACGCGAGCGATATCGCAGTAGGAGCTGTCTTAGGCCAACGCGTAAATAAATATTTTCATCCAATATATTACGCTTCTCGCACACTCAATGCCGCACAGGCTAACTACACCACAACGGAAAAGGAACTTCTCGCCGTCATCTTTGCTTTTGATAAATTCCGAACCTACGTAACCCTTTCACATGTAATCGTTTTCACTGATCACTCCGCCTTGAAATATCTTTTGGCCAAAGTTGATGCTAAGCCTCGCTTACTTCGATGGATCCTCCTTTTACAGGAATTTGACTTAGAGATCCGGGATAAGAAGGGGGCTGAAAATTTAGCAGCCGACCACCTCTCACGTTTAGAACACCCCGTCGCAGAAGCGCTCGTCGAACCCGAAATAGACGATCGATTTCCTGAGGAGCGCCTTTTAATCATAAATAATACCAAAACTTCTTCTACCCCTTGGTTCGCAGATTACGCGAACTATTTAGTCGCGCGGGTCCTTCCAAAAGATTTTTCGACTCAGCAGAAGAAGAAATTCTTCTCTGACTTAAAAAACTACTTTTGGGAGGACCCCTTTCTCTTTCGAGTCTGCGCAGACCAAGTGATACGAAGATGTGTTTCCAGCGAGGAGGGTGCGCAAATATTGCGACACTGCCATGAGGGGCCGGCTGGAGGGCATTATCAAGCCAACCGGACCGCGCGGAAAGCGTTAGAGTCAGGCTTTTATTGGCCCACTCTCTTTAAGGATGCTCACACTTTTGTGAGTATATGCGATAGCTGCCAGCGGTCGGGTAACATCTCCCGTCGTGACGAGATGCCCCAAAATTTTTATTTAGAATGCGAAATTTTCGATTTGTGGGGCATAGACTTTGTAGGCCCCCTACCTCCTTCTTTTAATAATCGCTATATCTTAGTGGCGGTCGACTATGTATCTAGGTGGGCGGAAGCGCAAGCTCTGCCCACCAATGATGCGCGAGTCGTCGTCCATTTTCTAAAAAAATTATTTTCTCGCTTTGGCACGCCCCGTGCAATAGTAAGTGATAGGGGCACGCACTTCTGCAATGCCCAGTTTTCAAAAATTTTATCTAAATACGGCGTCACGCATAAGCTCGCCACCGCCTATCACCCCCAAACGAGCGGCCAAGTAGAGGTAGTAAATCGCGAGATAAAACGCATTCTGGAAAAAACCGTCTCTTTAAATAGGAAGGATTGGTCCTCAAAACTCGACGACGCGTTATGGGCGTATCGTACGGCATACAAGACCACTATCGGTTGTACGCCCTATCGATTAGTCTACGGCAAAGCGTGCCATTTACCGGTAGAATTAGAACACCGCGCTTTTTGGGCCTTAAAATTTTTAAATCTCGATTCGAACTTAGCCTCCGAGAATAGGAAATTCCAACTCAATGAACTCGATGAATGGCGTGCGAACGCTTATGAGAGTAATAAATTTTATAAGGAGCGTTCTAAGTTCTACCACGATCGAAAAATTAAATTTCCAAAAACTTTCGCGCCGGGCGATCTTGTCCTTCTTTATAATTCACGTCTTCGTCTTTTTCCGGGTAAGCTCAAATCCCGCTGGTCCGGCCCCTTTGCAGTCAAAGAGGTTTGGCCGTATGGGACCGTTCTTATCTCTCACCCCGAAAAAGGCGATTTTAAAGTCAACGGCCACCGTTTAAAACTATATCTTGCGGGCGATCCGGTGGACGGACACACAGAATCTTTAACCCTCCCCAATTTATAATCTCACCACGCCAAATGCGTCAAGCTACGCGACGGTAAACAAAGCGCTCGTGGGAGGCACCCCATATTTATCTAATATTTTTATTATGCTTTTTCTCTATTTTTGCAGGGTTTCTTCCGACCCCGCCAGCTTTACTTCAGGGAAGCCTTTTTGCTTCCTTTTTCCTTTTGTATATATTGCATTGTTATTTTCTCTTCTTCATACTTACATTACAACATTGGGGACAATGTTGGGTTTTACGTATGGGGGTGTATTTCCCGTTTTCAAAAAAAAAAAAAAAAAAAAAAATAATATGTATTTTTTGTAGTTGAAAAAAAAAAAACAACAACAAAAAAAAAAAACAAAAAAAAAATAAAAGAAAAAACTCCAAAAATAATAAACCCTACTTTACTTTTATTCTTAAAGCATTTAGTTTCGAGAGTATATGTTTGTGGATTTTCATAATCGCTAGTTTTACTATTTGTTTGTTTATCTAAGATCGATAGATTTAAACGTTCGGGGTTAAGTTTTAAAGAATATCTTGTGTTTTTAATTTAAATAGAGGCTTTGTTATCAAGCACTACTTCTACTAGCTAAAATAGAGACATGTGTATTATGTTAGCAAAACAACTTTAGACTGCAATTATCCCTACTTTATGTCTTCAGGAATCTAGGAATATTCAACTTACTAAGGTTGCTCTCAAAACTTTTTTTTATTATTCTAGAATTTCTCTTGAAAACCCCTTGTATACACCAATTTAGCATGGCAAAAACACAAAAAGAAGAAAAAAAAAAATCTTATGTCAATGGGAATACAAAAATTCCGTAAACATAGGCACCCAATATTTGTTAAAAGAAATCCTATGTCAATGAGAATTGCAAATTCCGTAAACACAGGCATTGGGTTAATTAAAAAGGTCAATTTTCCCTCGTCCCTCGTACACCAATGATGGGAGTCAAAGGAAACTTTATAAGAGGGGTGAGATGATACAATTCATCACCCCTAATCCAAGTACTCTTCTATTTGCCAAGGCTTTTTACCCCCTTTTCCCTTAACCAAATTATTGTTTCTAGTTTTAATTCAAAAAATCATTTGAGAGCATAATTAGTAACTTATATTTTTCCTTTATGTTTCTTTAAACAAAGGTTATTATAATTTCGATCTAATCTCGTTTACTAATGATTGCAATTTTGTTTGCTATTTGGTTAATTAAGAAGTCTTTTGGCCAGGACATTTCTTCTACTTAAATCATTTGCATAATTTAGGACTTAACTCTTATTACTCCGAATTTTTATTTTTCAGTCTCTTATGATTAAAATAAAACGATAGCCAAAAATTAGAACTTATGTTAATCCCGTATAGATCTCTCTTACTTTTGCCCTGGAATAGCAAAAGCTTAAGTATGGGGGTATTTGATAAGTAATAAAATATATGTATTTTTGGTATAAGTATTAGTATAGTTTTAATTAATATTGTGAATTTTCTATGTAAATTAATGAATAAATTGCTTCTTTATTATTTCTGGTTTCTAACTTAGTTTTATTTTTGTTTTTGCAATTTTTTGCAAAATTTTCACAGGTCACGCCCTCAGACACGCCCGTGACCAAGGGCGTGTAATTTTAAAGATCAAATATCAACGGGACGGCTCAATTCAGATCAAATCCCGACAAATCGCTCAAGTCACGCCCGAGGTCACGCCCGTGACCAAGGGCGTGTAATTTTAAAAGCCAAATTTCCAGCTGGCAGCCGTTTTCAGGTGAAATCTCGAAGAGTTGATCAAGTCACGCCCGTGACTCTACAAGTCACGCCCGTGTTCCAGCAGAGTCACGCCCGTGAGCCGCCAGCGCGTCACGTCTCGAAGCCGCACCCATGCTGCCGACATCAGCCACCCATAGTCACGCCCGTGACATACCAAGTCACGCCCGTGTGCAGCCATGTTTGACGGCCAGACCTTCCAGAAGGCGGCGAATACAGCCGAGCAAATGTCACGCCCTAAGTCACGGCCGTGACATTCAAGTCACGCCCGTGACCTAGGGCGTGTAAAACTCAAATTTTCCCTATAAATAGAGGGGCTCGGCTGAAGTAATTTTCATCCAAATTTTGAGTGGTTTTTGTTGTATTGTGAGTTCTTTTGAGTGATTGTGAGCTTCTCTTCTGCATTTCAGTTTAAGTTCGTTTGTAGTTTTTTTTCGTCTTCCTAGTCTAGTTGTAATGCTGATTTCAGAAATAAAATGATGTTTTTCTCATTTGGATCATCTTCTTTTTATTAATGTTAGTGTGTGTGCGTGTATGAGTTTAGCTTTATTGCTTTCATAATTTAGTTTTATTGCTTTTATAGTTAGTTTTATTGCTTTCATAATCTAGGTTTACTGTTTTCATAGCTTAGATTTACAAGCTTTCATAAAATAGTTTTATCGTTTTCTTCGTCGCCTTATTTTATCGCTTTCATTTTAAACGCTTTCTTTTTCAGTTTCTTTTAGAGTGTGTGCGTGTATGAGATAGTATTTTCCTTTTTTGTAGCTTAGTTTTTATTTCAGTCTTTATATAACTGCTATATACCACCCTCTTCTCAAATAAGAGGCTAATTTACTTTAGCACTTATTTAAGTCGGTTGGGACTGATATTATTTCTGCACCTTTATAAGTCTTTTCATTTCTATACCACCCCCTTCTTAAATAAGAGGCTAAGAACTTTTTAGCACTTATTTAAGTCGGTTGGGACGGATATTATTTCTGCACCTTTATAAGTCTTTTCATTTCTATACCACCCCCTTCTTAAATAAGAGGCTAAGAACTTTTTAGCACTTGTTTAAGGTGGTTGGGACGGATATTATTACTGTTTTTATATAAGTCTTTTTATTTCCTTTTTATCCGCTTATATCCGCTTTAATTATCAAACATGTATTTTTCAACCGATAATGCCGTCTCCATTCCGATGAGTGGCTAATTTCCTTTAGCGCACGACGTCGAAGAGCATTGGGACACAAAAATAGTTTTTCTATAAAAATTAAAACATCTCTTTCTAAAATAACTAACGCTTAAGGTTTACCCGAGAATCACGTTGAGTGGAGCCACATAATCGATGTGTGGTTTTCATTTCCGTTTTCGTACCTAGTTAGCCGAGAGGCTCGTGTGTACGGACTGATCACTCACGGGTAAAGAGAAGTGCGCTCTACCCTCGAGAGAGGACGAGGTAACTCTCCCGGATTGGAAATAAAAACCCAATAGCGGGGTTCGCAACATAAAGCGAGTATTAAGAACATTCGATTGTAGAACGAGAGTTCGGTCGAATATTCATAATCTCAGGTGGGCGTACCCTCGAGAGAGGAGCGTTCATAATTATGGAACCTCCACGGCCAAGTCATCTTAATATTTTGAAAAGTCATCACTTTTAATTCTACGAAAAATCTATTTTCGTCTCAAGGTAATTCGACGTCGCGCGCTATATTTCTCATCACTTAGAACTCTAGTAAATCGCTTAAATCATCTTTCGCATTTTATCATTTAGAACTCTAGTTAAATCAACTAAAAATATTATTCCGATAAAATAATAGTTCGTCCCTCGAAGTAGCATAATCAACACGACCCGCGGAAATATACGATCCCGATATTTTCTAAAAATATCCTGTATTACTTGCGATAAGGTATACTTGACTTTATCAAATGATTAATTTGGACTAAAAATTCAAACACAGCTTTTCAAACTCATTTAGTGCAAAACTCTCCTTTTCTACTATTCAATTCAATAGAATTCGGCATTGTAGCCGAAGCGTAATTGTCAATATTCCGAAAGAAGAAAAAGATCGTTACTTCTATCCTTCGATAGGATAACGGTTAATTTCTCAAAGTAGGAGTACTTGCGAGACTCTTCGAAAATATCCGCCAATTCTAAACTCTTAATATAAAGGTTATCTTTTATTTATAAAACAAAAAGAAGAAGCCCAAGTGATCATCAGCCGCCCCTTCTGGGCGACCTCATGCGGAGCTGGCCGCCCCTCCCGGGCGACCTCGCAGGGAGGAGATCGCCCCTCCTGGGCGATCTCAAAAGGTGATTCAGGACCAGACGATCTCAGCGGTCTCAGCAGGTCCAGGCGATCTCAGCGGTCTCAGCAGCGGTCTCAGGCGATCTCAGCAGTTCCGGGCAGCCCGTTACTTTTCAGATCTGCTCGTTCGGGCAGGCCCCGTGTCTATAAATAGAGGGGTAGGGGTACCAGTTAGTGGATCTTTGGAGAGTTCCCAGCTCTAGTCGTGGACTTGAGCGGTCTCAGTTTTTGGAGACCGCCGAGACCGCCCGTCACTCTTTCCGGAGACCTCCCCGTCTCCCTCCAGGCCCTTTTTTCTTCAAGTCTTATGTTGTTTTCTTTCATACTTTTCTATTGTAACCTCAGCTGTAATTCAAGCTTTATATCAATAAAATTACCTTTCCTCCAGCTCAAAGTAACCGGCCACCCAACAGTTTCACCCCCCATCCTTCAGCTCGAGCGAGTGTGGAGTTGTTACATTTTTTGGCACCAACACTTAATTTTATAGAGAAATTAAAATAGTGATACTTATATGTGTATTGAGTGAGTTATAAAAACAAACACAAAGAGAGCACACAACAAAATACAGAAAATCACACAAACACAGGGGACATAAGGATTTTATAGTAGTTCCCCAATAAACCTGGGTACGTCTACTCTTCTACCACCCTTGGTAGGATTCCACTAGGTTTTTTATCACCAATGGGGTTTTGATCAGGTGACCAAAACACCACTTGGGCTTTTTATCAGTTGCTCTAACCAAACTACAGGTTTTTGTTCAGGTGCCCTGCCACCAAGGGGTTAACTTTTGAAGGGAGTTATAACCCTGTACAAGAATGGGATAAAGAGGGTTTAGATGTTCTTCTCTGTCAATAATCTGAGAGAAGACTAGTGGAATGATTTGATGTTGTAAAGCTCCCCATGTCTGATTGAAATTCTTGACAGTTTGAGAATAGAGCTTTCACTTGAAAGTAACAAATCTTCTTTGAAGCTGATGAATCTGTGAGACAGAAGTTTCTCAGATTTGTTGTTACTCTTTGAAGATCTACAACTTGCAGCAGAAATATAAGAGATGATTTGTATTGTTGTTCTCAGAGAATAAGATTGCTGCTTGAGAAAGAAGAAGATCTGTAAAGCTTTTTCTTTTCTGCTTGCTGTGTATTTTCTCTCTTGACTGTTTCTTCTTCCTTTTCTTCTTGCAATGCTGCTCTGTAATGTAAATCTGTCCTGTATAAATCTTCTTCCTTATTTCTTTTGAAATCTCTGACTTATTTGAAATTCAAATCCTCTGTATAAGGAATATAATAATCTGGAGGATTATTTCTTGGAACTGCAAGCGAGACTTTAATTCTTTTTCCTTTTTAATTAATGATATCCTTTTCCACCAAATGGCTATTTTCTCGGGAAGAGAATGGAAAGGAATAAATAAATGGAAAGATATAATCCTTGACTTATCTGGAATAAATAGAGCCGTTGCTAATAAATCTGAGTTCAGAGAATAATATAACTGATCTTCTGAAATAAATCTGCTGAAGAGAAATTTTCGTCGATCTGGACAAATTTCGTCGAACACAATCTGGAATTCATCGATCTTAAGCATAAACTGCTTAAATCTGCCCGGAAGAACTGAGTTCGTCGATCTGAGCATCTTGTTACTTATTCTTCGAGCGCAGAGCTGAGTTCGTTGAACGCTGAGACTGAAGTTCGTTGACTGCTGAGAGCATTTTGTCGAATGCAGAGAGGAGTTCGTCGAACGCAGAATAAGTTCGTCGAACACAAAACCTTGGCAAGTTCGTCGAATGCAGGAGCATGCCGTTGGTTGAACGCAGGATTGAGTTCGTCGAACGCAGTGTGGAGTTCGTCGAACGCAGAAACTGATTCTTTTCCTTAGTTCTAACAGCCTAAAACCTTGACCCTTAAGACTATACATTGGGGTCAACTTAGTCGTAATAAACAGATAGTGATCCTAGCCTAAACCAGTAATAAAGTTTTTCCAACATTCTCCCCCTATTTAGGTTAGGACACTAATTGACAAAATTGAATAATAAAACAAACAACAAAACAACATAGCATATATATCTGATAGATTTTAAATATTTCAGCAGATATATAAAATATGATACTCTGAGTTTTGAAATTTTACATTGAAAACAAAACTAATAAAAACAAATAAATCAGAACCTTTTGCTTTCTGAATTCTGACATTATCTTCAGCTTTCTGAATCTGAGCTGTATCTGCTATATTAACCAACATTTCTGAATTTGCAACTTTCAGCTTTCTGAATTTGTTGATCAGAATTGAATCTGCTCTAACAAAAATTATTTCTTAATCTGCTTTGCTACCAATCTGCATTTGAATCTGCTATATCTGAATCTGAAACAAAACTAAAACTTCAAACTGCTGTTATCTTTATCAAGAACTTAAAACATGCTTCTTCATCAACTGAATGATTTTTCTTTTTCATACAGCATCTCCCCTTGAAACTTTGAGCATCTTCATAAAACATCTCCCTATATCATAAAGGAGTTTCTTCAAAACCTCTCCCCCTGTCAAAAGGAAAGTATCTCCCCCTAACAAAAAGGAACTTCTTCAAGAAACATCTCCCCCTGCCTAGTTTCAGGAAGGCCTGAAGCTAGGCCCATAGAAGAAGGGACATATGAGGAGGTAGGGAAGGATGCAATCTTTTTGAAGAAATATTGCTAATGTTCCTGCAAAATAAAATAGAGATCAAGTGCAAAGGAACTGGAAGAGAAACAATTATGTAGGCATTCAGTTAAAATGAAAAAGATTTGATTATAAGGAAGGATTCAGAAAAAAATAAGCTTCATCAAAACTGTGTTCGACGAAAAATAGATTTTCGTCGATCTCAATTCGACGATCTAGATGACTTCATCGATCTTCGTTCGACGAACGGCTAGATTTCATCGATCTTAGTTCGATGAAGGTTGGGATAAGTAGAAAATTTAATTTTTTTTCAATTGATTGATTCTCTATCAATCATACCTAGCTCATTTATAAAGAAGATATGTTTCTTTTCATCCAAGGGTCTGGTGAAAATATCAGCCCTTTGCAAATCAATAGAAATGAATTGTAGGAAAATTTTATTTTTATCCACATTATCTCTGATAAAGTGGTGCCAAATTTCTATATGTTTAGTCCTACTATGGAGTACTGGATTTTGTGATATATATATTGCACTTGTATTGTGACAAAATATAATTGAATTATTTAGATTGATACCATAGTCTAGGAGCTGATTTTGTATCCACAATATCTGTGAGAAGCAACTGCCTGCAGCTATGTATTCAGCTTCATCTGTTGATGTAGACACAGATGTTTGTTTCTTACAAAACAAAGACACAAGCCTATCACTAAGAAACTGACAAGTTCCTGATGTGCTTTTCCTGTCTACTCTGCATCCAGCATAATCAAAATCTGAGAATCCAGTTAATTCAAATTCAGAAGCTGTTGGATACTAGAGTCCTAGATTTGACAACCCTTTACATATCTCAAAATTCTTTTTAATAAAATTAGGTGAGATTCTTTGGGGTTAATTTGGAACCTAGCACAAATACATGTAGCAAACATTATATCAGGCCTACTTGCTATTAAATAAAGTAGTGAGCCAACAATTGCTCTATATACTTTCTGATCAACAGGTTTCCCTGATTCATCATTGTCAATAACATCATTTGAGGGCATGGGTGTTTTCATGGTGGAAGCATCAGACATACCAAACCTTTTCACTAATTCCTTAGAATACTTGGATTGTGATATGAATATGCCATTTGGAGTTTGCTTCACTTGAGGACCAAGAAAGTATGATAACTCACCCATACTACTCATTTCAAATTTAGATTGCATTAGGTTAGAGAACCTTTTGCATAAATTTGAATCAGTAGAGCCAAATATGATATCATCTACATATATTTGAACTAGTAAAGTTTGATTTTTTATGTATCCTGAAAAATAGGGTTTTATCAACTATGCCTCTACAGAAATTGTTCTCCAAAAGAAAATTAGCTAAGGTCTCATACCATGCTCTTGGAGCTTATTTGAGACCATAGAGAGCTTTATTAAGCTTAAATACATAAGAGGAGTGAGTTGGAGAGATGACCTGGTGGTTGTTCCACATAGACTTCTTCTTTGATGTCTCCATTCAAGAATGCACTCTTCACATCCATCTGGTATACTTTGGATTTCTTGAATGCAGCAAAGGCTAGAAAAATCCTGATAGCTTCAAGTCTTGCAACAGGAGCAAAGGTCTGATCATAGTCAATTCCTTCTTCCTGTGAATATCCTTGGGCTACCAATCTTGCTTTATTTCTGACTATGTTGCCTTGATCATCTAGCTTGTTCCTGAAGACCCACTTGGTGCCAATGACTGGATGGCCTTTTGGTCTTGGAACCAAATCCCATACCTTGTTCCTTTCAAATTGATTGAGCTCCTCTTGCATTGCAAGAATCCAATTTGGATCTTGTTCTGCATCTTTTATGGATTGAGGTTCAATCTGGGATAGGAAACAAGTGTGCATCTGATTTTGGTGTAGTTGATGCCTTGTTTGAACATCTGCTGAAATATCTCCAATGATTTGAGATATTGGATGATCTCTAACTATGATGTGATCAACAGTTGGAGTTGGTTCAGCAATAGTTTCCACTTGAGGGACTTGTTCAGCTGTCACTTGATTTGAGTTGTCAGCAAGATCTGGATTATCCCCTTCTTCACTGTCTTCAATTATTTCATTTGATGGAAGTAGAGAATCTTTATTCTGTAGATCTAATCCATTAAGCTCTTCACATAGAGCTGGTACCTGCAAAGTATGTTTGGTAGAGGTGGTGTTCCTCTCCTCAATTAACATGTTAGTCTCATCAAAAGATACATGCATGGACTCTTCTATCTTAAGAGTAGATTTGTTGTAAACTCTGTATGCCTTACTAGAAAGAGAATATACAAGGAATATACCTTCAGTAGATTTTGCTTCAAATTTCCTAAGATACTTCTTATCATTGTTATGCACATAGCATTTACATCCAAATATCTTAAAATAGTTAACCTTAGGCTTTTTATTCTTAAGTAATTCATAGGGAGTTTTACCCTTAAGCTTATGTATCAGGCTTCTGTTCAACACATAATTTGCTATGTTCACTGCCTCTGCCCAAAAAGAGAGTGGCAAGTTTGCATCAGCAAGCAATATAGTTGCTGATTCAATAAGTGCTCTATTTTTCCTTTCAGCTACCCTATTTTGTTGAGGAGTTCTAGGAGCAAAGAAACATTGCCTGATCCCTTCTTTTCCACAGAATTCTCTCATCAGAAGAGATTCAAACTCAGTGCCATGATCACATATGATCAATGCAACTAGAGTAGAGTACTCAATCTTGATGGACCTGAGAAAGTCTGTCAGAACACTGAAGGTGTCAGACTTGTTACTAAGAAAGAACACCCAAGTGAATCTTGAGAAGTCATCTACAATAACTAGAGAGTAATGCTTCCCTCCTAGACTTTGTATTGTAGTAGGTACAAAAAGGTCCAAATGTAGTAAATACAAAATCCTAGGTGAATCACTCTTGGATAAAGATTTAAAACTACTTCTAGTCTGCTTACCTAATTGACAAGCACTACAGAGTCCTTCCTTCTTGTAAGAACCAGAAGGCAGTCAGTCCTCTAACAAGATTGCCCTTAGAAAGCTTAGATATTGTTCTAAGGTTAATATGTCCTAGCCTTTTATGTCATAATTCATTTGTTTTACTTATAGAATTGAATAAGCAAATATCTGAGTTGGCAGAGTCAAAATTGACTAAATAAATTTTTCCATGTCTAATACCAGATAATACATTTATGTTTTTATTATTGGTAATAAGACATAAGGAATGGTTAAAAGTTACATGATAACCTTCATCATATAACTGGCTTATGCTGATGAGGTTGTGCTTCAGACCCTTGACATAAGCTACCTCCTTGAAGGTAACTGCTCCAACTTTGATCTTCCCATATCCTTTGGTTTGTCCACAGTTGGAGTCTCCAAAGATCACCTTGGGTCCAAGATTTGCCTTGTAGTTGCTCAGGTTGGCCTTGTTTCCTGTGATGTGCTTTGAACATCCACTATCCAAATAGCATTGTTCATTTTTGCTTGGATAGCCCTGTACCTGCACAATAGAAAAAATAAACTAGTTGTTTTTAACCCAGACTACCTTGGGTCCTTTTGTTTTTCCACAAAAATTTGAAATGAAAGACATCTCAGGCTGATCTTTATAACCTTGTGGATGATATCTCCTTGGAGGAATTATCCATTCAGTGAAGGATTCTTAGTATGTGAAGAATAAGAATTCTTTAGATTTTCTGTATGTTTTCCGTTCAACGAATTCAGGTGAGTTCGTCGATCGCCGTTCGACGAAGTGAAGTGCTTTCGTCGAGCGTCGTTTGAATAATAACTATACTGGAAATCTGTCTTCAGAGTTTGTCGATCTCCATTCGACGAAGTGAATTCATTTCGTCGAGCTCTGTTCGACGAATTCTGCTGAATTCCTTTATTCTTAACAACCTTGCTTGAAATGTTTTTATTTACTTCTACTACCTCTTTGCTCTTGGCAGAAATGAATTTTATTGGTGTAGAAAGTATGTTCTTCTGAATAAGAGGTGGCTCACTTGATGATGCACCTAAGCCCAGTTTGTCACTAAGTCTGGCATTCACTGTGCTTGTGATGTCCATCAGTTTGATGCTCCTCCCATTTAGGGATTCTTCAAATTTCTTAGCTTCAGAAAACTTATTCTCAATGAGAACAATATGTTGGTTCATTTCAGCCAACTGATTTCTAAGAGAGATTATCACTTTCTCAGATTTGATTAAATCTAAGCAAAGAACTTTGAATTCATCTTTGAATTCAATTGAATTAAAATCAAAAGTAGATATTACCTGATCACTGTCAGCTTTTGATTCTGATTCTTCTGAATTATTTCCTGAGGCATTGATAGCCATCATGCAGAAGTTCCTTTCTTCTTCATCATCACTGGAGCTGGATGATGAGCATATTCTGACTCACTGTTTGAGTCATGTATTGCCATCAAACATTGGTCCTTGTCATTTGATTTTTCTTCATCTTCAGATGAACTGGATGAAGACTCTGAATCAGTTTCACTCCATGATTCTGCTACAAATCCTCTTCCCTTATGCTTGTGTTTGTGGGAGGAAGACTTGCTGGAGTGCCTCTTTTCTTCTTTGTCTTTTCTCTTCTCCTTCTTTTGGTTCTCTGGACACTCAGGCAGAATGTGTCAAGGTTTCCTGCAGCCATAATTTTTGCATGAATTAGATTTGTCATACCTTGGCTTTTCTCTGGATCTTGAATCCTTCTTTCTGAAGTCCTTCTTAGCCATTTTATAAAATCTCTTCGCTAGAAGATTCATGAACTCCATATCTCCTAGAGCTTTTTCTTCCTCTTTAGTAGCTTGGAAAACTATATTTCTCTCCTTCTTGGATGCTGGAGATGAGGCAGATTGTTCAGCTTCTCTGGATTTGATAAGCTGCTCATAGGATTTAAGTTTGCCTAACAAGCTCTCAGTGGAGATCTCATTAAGGCTTCTGGCTTCCTTGATTGGCCAGATCCTAGAGTCCCATGTGCTGGGGAAGCAAATTAGGATCTTATCATTGACCTTAGTGTTGGAGATCACTTTGTCCAAGGTCTTCAGCTCATTGATTATGAGGCTGAGCCTGTTGTACATATCAACTATTGTTTCATTTTCTCTTTTCTTGAAATTTTCATACTGGGAGATTAAGTGAGATCTTCTATCTTTTCTTTCATCTGCTGATCCTTCAACCATATTGTTGAGTGACATCCAGATTTCCCTTGCTGAAGTGCATTCCATAACTTTTTGGAAGATGTCATCAGACATTGTCTGTGCCAATATATTCATAGCTTTGGCATCAACACTTCTCTGCTTCTTCTGAGCATGTGTCCACTCAGGAGGTGGAACAATATTATTTGTTGTTGTGGTTTCAGCACTTGTTATTGCTGTAGGTGTAGGAGGTCCTGCCAAAATAATATTAAAAATATCCTCATCAATAGAATTCATGTACAATCTGATCCTTGCCTTCCATAGTGCAAACTTATTTAGATTGCACATAGGAGGTCTTGTGCTTGAGTATTCTTTGTTATGTGCCATGAGTTTTTAGAAAAAGAAACTCTAGAAGAAATTAAGATCTAATTGAGCTTTGGATTCAGGTGTTAGCCTGTATACAATCAACCAATCTCTGATACCAATTGAAAGAGATGTTAGATCTTAAAGTCACTCTAGAGGGGGGTGGGGGTGAATAGAGTATTAAAATGTTTTTCACTTAATTTTATAGCGGAATTAAAATAGTGATACTTATATGTGTATTGAGTGAGTTATAAAAACAAACACAAAGAGAGCACACAACACAATACAGAAAATCACACAAACACAGAGGACACACGGATTTTATAGTAGTTCCCCAATAAACCTGTGTACGTCTACTCTTCTACCACCCTTGGTAGGATTCCACTAGGTTTTTGATCAGGTGCCCTATCACCAATGGGGTTTTGATCAGGTGCCCAAAACACCACTTGAGCTTTTGATCAGGTGCTCTACCAAACTACAGGTTTTTGTTCAGGTGCCCTGCCACCAAGGGGTTAACTTTTGAAGGGAGTTATAACCATGTACAAGAATGGGATAAAGAGGGTTTATATGTTCTTCTCTGTCACTAATCTGAGAGAAGACTAGTGGAATGAGTTGATGTTGTAAAGCTCCCCCTGTCTGATTGAAATTCTTGACAGTTTGAGGATGGAGCTTTCACTTGAAAGTAACAAATCTTCTTTGAAGATGATGAATCTGAGAGACAGAAGTTTCTCAGATTTGTTGTTGCTCTTTAAAGATCTAGAACTTGCAGTAGAAATCTAAGAGATGATTTGTATTGTTGTTCTCAGAGAATAAGATTGCTGCTTGAGAAAGAAGAAGATCTGTAAAGCTTTTTCTTTTCTGCTTGCTGTGTATTTTCTCTCTCGACTGTTTCTTCTTCCTTTTCTTCCTGCAATGTTGTTCTGTAATGTAAATCTGTCCTATAAAAATCTTCTTCCTTATTTCTTTTGAAATCTCTGACTTATTTGAAATTCAAATCCTCTGTATAAGGAATATAATAATCAGGAGGATTATTTCTTGGAACTGCAAGCGAGACTTTAATTCCTTTTCCTTTTTAATTAATGATATCCTTTTCCACCAAACGGCTATTTTCTCGGGAAGAGAATGGAAAGGAATAAATAAATGGAAAGATATAATCCTTGACTTATCTGGAATAAATAGAGTCGTTGCTGATAAATCTGAGTTCAGAGAATAATATAACTGATCTTCTGAAATAAATCCGCTGAAGAGAAATTTTCATCGATCTGAACAAATTTCGTCGAACACAATCTGGAATTTGTTGATCTCAAGCATAAACTGCTTAAATCTACCTGAAAGAACTGAGTTCAACGATCTTAGCATCTTGTTACTTATTCTTCGAGCGCAGAGCTGAGTTCGTCGAACGCTGAGACTGAAGTACGTCGACCGCTGAGAGCATTTCGTCGAACGCAGAGAGGAGTTCGTCAAACGCAGAATAAGTTCATCGAACGCAGAACCTTGGCAAGTTCGTTGAACGTAGGAGCATGCCATTCGTCGAACACAGGATTGAGTTTGTCGGACGCAGTGTGGAGTTCGTCGAATGCAGAAACTAATTCTTTTCCTTAGTTCTAACAACCTAAATCCTTGACCCTTAAGACTATACATTGGGGTCAACTTAGTCCTAATAAAAAGATAGTGATCCTAGCCCAAATCAGTAATAGGGTTGTTCCAACACATTCCAACGATGTATGTTGGTGATCATTGGGGAGCTCATAGAAGACATTATGGAAGTTTTTATGGATGACTTCTCCGTATTCTGGAGGTCCTTTTTAAATTGCCTACATAATCTGAATCGAGTCATCCAAAGATGCGAAGACACAAACCTAGTTTTAAACTGGGAAAAATGTAATTTCATGGTCCGAGAAGTTTTATTTCTCGGCCACAAGATTTCCACCAAGGGAATGAAGGTAGATAAGGCCAAGGTCATAATTATTGAAAAACTTCCCGTGCCTTCAAACATAAATTCTTTTAGGAGTTTTCTTGGCCACGCAGTTTTTTATCGGTGGCTCATTCAATTTTTTTCCAAAATAACGAAACCACTAACCCACCTCCTAGAGAAGGATTCCCCTTTTGTTTTTGATAACGCATGCGTAGAGGTGTATAATATTATAAAAGATAAACTTATCAATTCTCCCATTCTGGTGGCGCCTGATTGGACCCTTCATTTTGAAATAATGTGTGATGCATGCGATATTGCGATGGGAGCTGTGCTAGGGCAACGTGTTAATAAGTATTTTCACCCCATCAATTACTCCTCTCACACACTCACAACTGCACAGGCTAACTACACTACAACAGAAACAGAACTTCTCGTCGTCTTCTTTGCCTTCGATAAGTTCAGGCCCTACGTCACGCTTTCTAAAGACATTGTATTTACCGATCACTCTGCCCGTAAATATCTTTTGGCCAAAGTAGATGCCAAGCCTGATGCAGGCTAAGCTCTCTGACATGGTTAATATGGATAAACACGGATTTTCCCTCTACGTTCCAATCCTACGTCCGCACAAATAATTATTTGCAGCCATCACGCTATGCAATGATTATCAATTAAAGGCTAACGTACGGGTCGGCAACGCCCTTAGAGATCAAATAATGGCTATAGGCCAATATTCTTTCTAGCCTAATGGATCCAACCGATTCGATCGAGCAATTGTTGTACCAAAAGAGATCCACCCAAAAATTACGATTCGGAAAAAGGTAGATCTCTCCCAACACAAAGAAGATGAGGTTCGCCAATCCTCATGAACTTAAATGAAATCAAGATAAACACAAGATCGAGAGAAGAAAACCATGATAAAATCAACGCTATCGAAATCAACGCAAAAGTATTCCACCACAAGATTTATCTAGAGAAAATCACAAGGTAGAAATTTCGTTACCCCGCTTGAGATGAGATTTTCTCAAGCATATAACCGCTCAAATCGCTCTTCATCGATTCCACCGGATTCACGTTGGATGGAGAGAAACTCGTCTGCCTTCCTCGCTTCACGCCAGAACGGATTTTCCCGAAGCCTCGGGATTTTGCACCTTGGTCGAAAATCTTCAAGGATGATGGAGATTTGAGGATGGCCGATTTCTTCAAGAGAGGAGGAAGTAAATATCCTTCGATTTGCACGTAATAGAGTGGAGGGAAAGGAGGGGGAAGGAGAAAGTCGAATAGAGGAAGAGGGAGGGGAAAAGGAGGGGGCCAAAATTTTGAGAGGAAGGGGGAGGGGGGAAATAAGGAGAAAGGAGGAGAAGTGGAGAATTCCAGAATTGGATTTCAATTTCAAATTTCAAATGTAATCATCATTGTCCAAATCCTTCTACATCATGGCCTTTTTATAGGCTTACAAATAAAAGAGGCTACATGCAGCCCAAATTAAAAACAAAACAAGCATTGTCTAAATACACACCAACATAAAATAAAGTTCAAACAATACAACTAATAATAAAGAAAACATGACAATAATTAATTAATAATTATAGTAGAATAATTATAAATATTAATTAAATATACATGCGTCGCGGGCAGAGGTTGTAGCGGCGATGGCGTTCTTCACAATGGTGCGGCGATAGTGTTCTTCAAAATGGTTGTCACAGCGATGGCATGCATCATGATTGTTGTCGCGACATCATCCATCTGAATCTTCAAATGTAATCTTGCGGCATCGATCAAAATAATGCGTCAAGTCAGCGTCATCAAGGAACTGGTCACAACCATGGTCACGAACATATGGAGGGGCGTCATCGCCATCAAAGCCCTTCTTGCTTCGATGGATCCTCCTCCTACAGGAATTTGACTTAGAGATCCGGGATAAGAAGGGGGTTAAAAATTTAGCCGCCAAGCACCTCTCTCGTTTAGAACGCCTCATCGCGGATGCGATGGTCCAACCTGACATAGACGATAGATTTCCCGAGGAGTGCCTCTTAACTCTTTCTAATTTAAAAACTTCTCCCATTCCTTGGTTCATAGATTTCGCAAACTATTTAGTGGTGCGGGTCCTTCCAAAAGACTTTTCAAAACAGCAAAAGAAGAAATTCTTTTCTGATTTGAAAAATAACTTTTGGAAGA
Organism: Dactylorhiza incarnata; assembly: GCA_033032865.1. Taxonomy (NCBI): domain Eukaryota; kingdom Viridiplantae; phylum Streptophyta; class Magnoliopsida; order Asparagales; family Orchidaceae; genus Dactylorhiza; species Dactylorhiza incarnata. The sequence continues at coordinate 3,312,866 of JAWHQI010000286.1, read as the reverse complement.
CCCCTTTCTTTTTCGCGTCTACGCAGACCAAGTCTTGTAGAGATGCATTTCAAGCGAGGAGGGTGCACAAATATTGCAGCACTGCCACGTGGGGCTGGCCGGGGACATTATCAAGTAAATCAGACCGCGTGTAAAGCATTAGATGCTAGCTTTTATTGGCCCACTCTCTTTAAATATGCTCACAATTTTGTGAGTAAGTGCGATAACTGCCAATGGTCGGGTAACATCTCTCATCATGACGAGATGCCCCAAAATTTATTTTTAGAATGCGAGATCTTTGATTTATGGGGCATTGACATTGTAGGCCCCCTACCTCCTTTATATAATAATCGCTACATTTTAGTGGCGGTCAACTACGTATCTAGGTGGGCGGAAGCGCAAGCTCTCCCCATCAACGATGCGAGAGTCTTCGTCAAATTTCTAAAAAATTTATTTTCTCGCTCCGATACGCCTCGCACGATAGTGAGTGATAGGGGCACACACTTCTGCAACACCCAGTTTGCAAAAACTTTATCTAAATATGGCATCACGCACAAGCTCACCACCGCCTATCACCCCAAACAAGCGGCCAAGTAGAGGTAGTAAATTGAGAGATCAAGCGAATTTTAGAAAAAACTATTTCAACGAGTAGGAAAGATTGTTCTTTTAAACTAGACGATGCGCTGTGGGCGTATCGTATGACATACAAGACCGTCATCGATTGTACGCCCTATCGGTTAGTCTATGGCAAAGCGTGTCATTTATCGGAGGAGTTAGAGCACCGCGCCTTTTGGGCTCTAAAACTTTTAAATCTCGATCTGAACTTAGCCTCTGAGAGTAGAAAATTCCAATTAAACAAACTTGAGGATTGGCATGCGAACGCTTTCGAGAGTAATAAATTTTATAAGGAGCGCTCTAAGTTCTACCATGGTCGAAAAATTAAATTTCTAAAATCATTTGCGTTGGGCGATCTTGTCCTTCTTTATAATTCACGCCATCGTCTTTTCCCGGGTAAGCTAAAATCCAGATGGTTCGTCCCCTTTGAAGTCAAAGTGGTTTGGCCATATGAGACCGTTTTTATCTCCCACCCCCAAAAAGGCGAGCTTAACGTCAATGGTCACCATTTAAAACATTATATTGCGGGCGATCTAGTGGACAGTAAACTCGATTCCATACCCCTCCCTCACTTCTAAAAAAATAAAAAAAATAAAAAATCTAAACGCCAACTTAGTCAAGCTACGCGATAGTAAACAAAGCGCTCGTGGGAGGCACCCCATATTTACTAATATTTTCATTACTTTTCCGCTTCTAATATCTTTCTGTAGGGTTTCTTGCATTTTCTCATCTTTTATTTTTGTACAAACAGTACTTTCATTTTCGCCTCTTCATACTTAAATTAAAGCATTAAGGACAATGTTGGGTTTTAAGTATAGGGGTGTTTTTGCCTTCAAAAAATTAACTTAGAAAATTCAAAAAAATTCTAAAAAACCCTAAAAATGAAAAAATTAGTTTATTTTGTACATAAATACCTTGAAACCACCCCCCAAAAAATTAAAACCCCAAAATCCAAAAAAAATCCCTAACATAAAAACTTACAAAAATTCCAAAAAAATTTATTAAAAACCCCAAAATCCAAAAAATAATAATATAGTTTATTCCATAACTTATAAACTTAGAGAAAGAAAATTTGCAAAACCAAAAAAATTAAAACAAATAGTTTATTTTGTAGTACAAAACTTAGAAAAATAAAAAAAATATTCAAAAACTCCAAAATTTCCCCAAAAAAAGAAATATATATTTATATTATTCATTACGTCGTAGAAAAACAAAAAAATATATAAAAAATATGTATATACATATATAATAAAACCCTACTTTGTATTTATTCTTAAAGCATTTAGTTTCGAAAGTATTTATTTGTGGATTTTCATAATTCCTAGTTTGCTAGTGTTTGTTTATCTAAGATTGATAGATTTAAACATCCGTGGGTAAGTTTTAAAGAATATCTTCTGTTTTCAATTTAAATAAAGGATTTGTTTTGAAGCACTACTTCAAATTAATCTAAATAGAGGCATGTGTATTATGTTAGCAAAATAATCTTAGACCTCAATTATCTTTACTTTCAGCCTTTAGAAATTCAGGAATGTACAAACTACTAAGGTTGCTCTCAAAACTTTTTTTATTAAACTCTAGAAGTATTCTTAAAAACCAGTATTATTCACCCATATAGCTTGGCATGAAAAATAGAAGAAGAAAATTTCAATTCAAAAAATCAAAAAGATCTTATGTCAATGGGAATAAGATTTCATTTCGCAAACATAAGCACCTAATAAAAATTTAAAATATCTTATGTCAATGAGAATAAGATTTCATTCCGTAAACATAAGCATTGAGTTAATAAAGAAATTTTAGATGTTGCTTCCCCTCGTAAACCACGGCGAGCGCAAAACAAAACAAAAATTCAAAAGGAGGGGTGAGAGGATAAAATTTATCACCCCTAATTCAAATCTCTTCTTTTGCCAAAGCTTTGTACCCCCTTTCCCTTAGCCAATTTCTTGTTTTAGACTTAATTTAAAATCTTTTGAGAGCATAATTAGTAACTTATACTATTTCCTCCAAAATTCTTAAAAGCAAGGGTTTTTTATAATTCCGATCTAATCTCATTTACTAATGATTGCAATTTTGCTTGCTATTTGATTAATCAAGAAGTCTTTTGGCTAAGACATTTCTGCCTACTTAAATCATTTACATAATTTAGGACTTAACTCTTTATACCTCGGTTTTTATTTTTCTGTCTCTTTTGGCCAAATTAAATGATAGCCAAGAATTTTTTAGAACTTATGTTAATCCCGTATGGATCTCTCTTACTTTTTCTCTGAAATAGCAAAAGCTTACCTATGAGGGTATTTGATGAATAACATTTTTTGCATATTTTTAGTATAGTTTTTATATAGATTTAACCTAAAAATTATGAATAATCTATGTAAATTAATGAATAAAATGCTTGTTATTATTTTTTTCATTTCTAACCTAATATTTCTTTTTTTTTTTCTATATTTTCTAAAATTTTGTTAGGTCACGCCCCTTGGTCACACCCGTGACCAAGGGCGTGTCTGCTCAATTTCAGCATTTGGCTCTCAGCTGCCTTCATGCAAGAAATGGTCAAGTCACGCCCTCGGTCATGCCCGTGACTGAGGGAGTGTACTTGGTCACATCTGTGTACTTACGATCAAGATGAAAGACCGCGCTTTCTCGACAATTGACCTGTTGTCTCGATGAATTTGCAAAGTCACGCCCGTGCCAAATATTTTACGCCTGTGACATGCCAAAATCATCTAGAAGAAATCATACACGCCATCCATCAAACCTAGCTATTGCTGCCGCCCGCCGATTAAGGTCACGCCCCGTGATATTTGGGTCACGCTGTGTTCGGCCACCTCTTCAATCAAAACCTTCCAGATCCACCCTCGATGCTAGTTGTTCCAGCTTCCCGAGCACACCGCAGGTCACGCCCCTCGATCACGCCCATGACCGAGGGCGTGTAATTTCAAAAAATTTCCTATAAATAGTAGGACTCAGCTGAGGGCGGTGATTCACAATTTCTTATCTTTTCTTTGAAGTTGTGAGCCATTTCTTGCTTTGTTTTCCTTTCATGTAATTTTTGTTTTTGCATTTTCTCTTTCCTAGGGTTGTAATCCTTTCTTTGGTAATAAAATAGTTTATTTCTTGAATTGTCTCTCCCTTTTTAATGTAGAGTGTGTGTGTATGAGTGTAGTTTTGTATTTCTCTTAATTTAGTTTTTTCCTCTTCTTTTATGTTTTGCTTTTTCTCTTTTTAATTTCCCTTTTCAAGTAAGTGTGTGTGAGTGTATGAGAGTAAAAATATTTCTTAATTTTTTCCTCTTTTTAATTTAGTTCTCTTTAGGTTTGTGTGTGTGTATGTATGAGTTTAAATTTTGTTTTTGTTTTTTTATTTAGTTTTCCTTCATTAAAGTGTGTGTGTGTGTGTGTGTGTGTATGAGAGTTAAGGTTTGTTTTAGTTTTTATTAACTTTGTTTTTAATTTAAGTTTGTGTGTGTGAGTGTATGAGAATAGTTTTGTTTTGTCTTTTATTTAGTCTTTCTTTTTGTTTTTGTGTGTGAGTGTAAGAGTGTAATTCTAATTCTTATTTCTTTTAATTTTGTTTTCAATTATCGTAGAGTGGGTGCGTGTATGAGATAGATTTTCTGCTTTCTTTCATTTCAGTCATTTCAATTCTCATAGAGTGCGTGGGTGTATGAGATAAATTTCCTGCTTTATTTTATTTCTGTCATTTCAATTATCATTGAGTGCGTGAGTTTTTAATTTAGTGTGTTTTTTTCATTTTTTAATTGTTTTTCTTTGTTTTAGCTAAACGCACAAAATCGCTTAAATAATATCGCAATTGCTATTTTAAATTTGCAAAATTAATCAAAACCCTTTTTTCGATAAAATAATAACGCGTTCTTAAAAAGTAGAAATAATCAACACGATCCGGAAAAATACAACCTTGATATTTTCTAAAAATATCAAATACTATACATGATAAGGTATACTTGCCTTTATCTAGGAATAGTTTGGATAAATAATACAGAAATTCTGCAAAAGCTTTTTTCATGAAATTAATAAAAAGAATTTCGGCGCCTCGCCGGGGAGCGTCTCTCGATAGGATAATGGTTGGTTCCTCGAATTAGGATTACTCGTCAGACCCCTCAAAAATGCTCGCCTAAATCTAATCGCACAAGCTCTATGCAAAAGAACTCTAAAAATGCCAAAAATATTCATCATATATATATATGTATATGTATTATATGTGTGTATATATATGTGTATATGTATATATATATCTGTATATATATACATATATGTGTGTGTCTATATATATATATATACTTTGATAATATCAAAAGAGGAAGAATAATATTGAAAGAAATTCACACTTAAGGGGAGTAAAATATATTTGATGCTTTGATGTAGGGGGAGCACTCATTTAGGGCGAGCATCTATATAGGGGCATATTTATACTATCATGCCTATCATTTACTATAAACAAAAGTCTTATATTTGAATGATTTCTTTCTAAGAGAATTTGTTATTATCAAAATAGGGAGTTTGTTGGAACATGCTTTCCACATCTCTTAGTTTGAGAATAACAAATCTCATTGTATTTGATCATACTTGTCATGTGTTTATAGTGTGCTGTAATTTTTAAAAGATGAAACCACATAGATCCTTTGTAAATGTTGAAAAAGTCCCTATTGATGAAATATTATTAATTATGAATAAATGGAAAAGGAAAAATATAAATCTCTGTAAAAGTGCATTCTAGACTTTAGAGAATCTCTAAAAAATATTGTGGATGGTGTAAACATCAGAAAACTATACTTCATGTGTAATTTGGAATTCACTTATCAATTATGCAATGGTAAATAATTTGGCCTCATTACAGAAATGGTCAAATCAGAATGAAATTACTTCATATGTCATATAAAACCTTTTGATTTAACTTTAGGTCTTTGGACATGAAAAATGGCTATGTATTTCATGATTGACAAAGGGTTATAACTAGAATCAATATTGGTCTATGAATAGCCAAACATAAATCTAAAGAATTTTGACTCCAACTGATCATCTCATAGACACCATGTTTATAGGGATCAATACTGCAGAATATTGGGTTAATTGTAGGACATTTCAATTGGGTGTTAACACATGAGTATAAGATTGGGCTGCATTTAGTAAAAAAACTTGATAAGGCTAAAGTCATGTAGAGAACATTATAATGAGTCAAGGAGATGATAAAGGTATGTCAAAATTCTAGAATTGGAACCTTAGGGCAAGGTTAGGAGTGAGTTTGCACATAGTCCCCAAGGCGGGTAATGTTGAAGTTCAACTAAAAGTCAACATTTCCCCTTCCTATAAATTATAATCCACCTTAGGATCCTATAGTAACTAGAGAGTGGGGATCGAATAAATTGGTAGGTACCAATAAAAATAAATATCTTGAGAATGGGAGGTTTGAGATGTCATCCCATCATACCGCCTAGTACCGATGTGAACCCTTCACCGAGTAGACCTTGGGAAGTCCAAAATTCACCATAAACACTAAAGTTAAACTAAAGAGTATGCAAGATTAGATTGATTAGGGAAAGCAAACAAGTCTAATCTACACACACACATTTGATGAATATTAGTTCTAAGTGTTGAAGGGCATGTCAGTCCTTGGAGATGTAAGCTTAGTGTTCATGAAGGACGGGTAGGTCCTATGAGTAATAGACTCGGTGATTAAGTAGAAGTGCCTGGTTAGTCCGACGAGTTGGAGGCTCGAATTATAGAGATGATATATAAATGCATGTGCATAAGATGTGATGGTTTTTTGGTACTAGCCCAGTCGACACAACGACGAAAGTACGATGACTCGGCCAGTGGTAGGGGTTTAGAGGGACAAGACTATTTTACAACGCGATTGGAAGGTCACATTACATAATAACCCTACACTTAGCCTTATAAAAGGTCTGGTTTCGATGGATCCAACAAGAGTATGTAGGAGCTTATGAGTACCGAGGACAGGTGTCATAGCGTATGTTAGGGCCTAGGTCCGGTAGTGTGTTATACCCACCTAGGTGAGAGGACGCCCACTCCTCTACCACCATTTGACCACGATGGGAGGTGCCCAAGAGGTTAGCAACCTCCAAAAAGTGGGAACTAAAAGGTCTGTACGTACAGAGTTGAGTGTGTGAGTTGCATGTGTGTTAAGTCATAGCTTAATCATTGCACCGCAAAAATACACACCATTGCATACAACAAGACCCACACCATATAAACTAGTATGAGCTCTTTTAGAGGATGGGTTTATTATGTTAAAATGACCCTTAACTTATATATTTGTATGGGAATTAATTTAAGTTAAGTTACTTCTATGCTAGTAGTTTATACTCTCTTTTTGCTTACTGCTGCTTCATTTTCTTACTTGTACACTATAGTAGAATTATTAAAGTAGGCTCCCGTACTTTTATTTGTCTACTTGTTTATATTACCTACTAGTTAGGGTCACAATTGTTGGATCGTGAGGCGTCCTTAGAGGCGGGGGGGGGGGGGGGGGTGAATAAGGGTTTTAAAACTTTTGTTATATTTTAAAATACTTGAAATGATAAGAGATTTAATTAAAGATAAAACCTCACAAAAAGAGGAGATCAAGTAATATAAATGAAAGACATGATTTTATTAACTTGAAATATAAGATTACAAAATTTGATTTCTTATGACGCTAGAAATCATAGGCGATAAAGTAAAATCTCTTTTTGTTTTCTATACCGACCCGTATCCCCACGAACCGGTTGGCTTTAGCCGATATCTCCCCAGATATGGCCTCAAGCCGCTCTAGCCTTCCTATCCCCAAAAAGGCCTCGAGCACCCCCTAGATCTACTCCCTATACCTAGTCGCCAACACGAGGCTAATTAATCCCTAAGTCCTACCCAGACCTAGTCGCCAACACGAGGCAAATTTCCGAACCGATTACAAAGATATAAATAAAAGACAAATACAAAAGAGATATATAAAACTCCCTATGAGGTAATCTAAAGGAGACACCAAAGAATCATTGAAGATCATTGAAGTCCAAACATGCGTTCTTTGCATTGAGTTAGCATGTTGATCCAAGCCTCCTTCGATTCCTCCTTTTGATTTTGTGTGGGAGATGTGTTGGTCTGAAAATACAGCCCTCTCAGAGTTTCTGAAGTGCTGGAATAGGGCTCTAATCATTCAGTACTTGGAGAAGATGAAATCATCCAATTTATAAAACTTGATCTAACGCCGACGTTAAGTCCTAACGCCGGGCGTTGACCATGTATAATAATGTTTTGATGGCTCAGATCTTCAGAAGAGGAAGGAGATTATGCACTTTAGGAATTGTTTATTTTAAGCATCCCTAATGCTGGCGTTGACACTAACGCTGGCATTAGGTCAGATCATTCCTAAAGTGCTCCTTCAATCACGGCTGCATTCCTCCTTCCAAAATCATCGTGATGGAATCAAGAGTCAACACCCAGCATTAAGTCCTAACGCCTGGTGTTAGAGCCATCTCGTTGATCGGCAGACCATCCCGTCGATCGGCAGACCATCCCGTCGAATGACAATGCCCGGTGTTAAGGGCTAACACCTAGCGTTATACATTTTTCATTCTTTTCTTCTTGTGGATAGTTCCAGACCAATATTGTAACAACCTGGTGTCATATCTGTTCAAACCTGCATGCTAAAAATACAATGGCAAACAAGATCAAATACAAGTAGGATTTGTTATTCTCAAATCAAAGGGATGCGGAAAACCAAGTTCCAACAATCTCCCCCTTTTGATAGTAACAAATCCAATAGAGATAAATCATATTCATATATAAGATATATGTTTTTAGAAGGATATATGACACTAAGCAATCATAGAGATAATAATAAGAGTTATAGTTCATTTAACATTGTGCTCCACCTACTTAAGTGCTCCCCCTTAGTGCATGTACCCATAGACTAGATTCATGCTCCCCCTTAATCTAGTGAATCCTACTCTTTGTGTTTTATCATTTTATTCTCCCCCTTTTGTTATTAGCAAAAGTGGGTGGAGTGTAATAAAAAAGAGAGGCCAAAAAGTAGAACATAACTAAGAGAGGAAGTAAGAGTTTTGTTTTAACAGAGGTAAGTCGTGATTGAGTTAAGGGAGAGAGTGGCACACCGAAAAAATATATGATAAGCGTGAAAGAACAACATTCCATGATTTTACCAAAGGAATTCTACCACTTGCTTTTTAAATTAAATTTTAAGTAGAATATTACTTGTTGAAAGAAAATGCAATATTGTTTGACAAGTACATGTGAAAGACAAATCCTTAGAAATAAGCATGAGAACACATGGTAAAAAGCCACATAGTCAAATAGGAATGCAGAAAGATTATACAAAGTTATTAAGATTTATATTTTTGTAATAGTTTGACCAATTCAACAATATATCTAGACTCTTCACATTTGAGCATTGGAACTTTGAAAATTTTCATAACAAGTTGGCAAGCATGAATCAACATATTCAAAAAGATAATAACTACAATCTAACCAATTCGTATTTTAAGTAAAGAAAACATTGTAGAAATCATGCATTGCAATCTAGTGCTTTTACTTAAGGTTTTAGAGAATTATGTAATTTTGCATTAGGATCCAATTCTCATGAGTAGAAGCTTTATGAAAATCAATGATGTGGGCATAAGGTGTTTTGATAAAAGTATACAAGTGAAATAATCAAAACACATGACATATGTAATGAAATAGTAACAATAATATTAAGATTGTAATCATATAATTACATTCACACATCACATCAATAATAAAATTTCAAAGCACAAAACATAAGTACTACTACCAAGGTGCTTCGCCCACACAATGCTTATTAAGTCTTATCTGGAAGCGAAGTAGTGCTTGGGGACCACATAAGCATTTTTTATAAAAAAATTGTATTTTTAGTGATCCGGTGTACAAATAGAAGTGATAAAAAGAAATATGTTTGCACAAGACACTTTACAATTCTTTCCAAGGTTCTCAACCTCACAATGCTCATTAAGACTTATCAGGAGGGTAAGTAGTGCTTGGTGGAGTTATCTTTGGCATATAATTAATTGATTTTTTTATTGGGGCCAAAAGTCTCCGAATTTACTTGTTGTTGCAAACATTTATAATTTTGAAATAACACTTCTATGTGTGCAAGAAATTTATTTTTTTAACAGACGGTGTAGGTAATTTAGACATACAACTTAATGTGTTAAAACTATTATGTTGGGAATCTTGCCCACATGATTCCTGAATTGAAGAAGTCATCATGTTAAGTGTACTTCACTTTGTATTTGATCGTACATCTAGTTCATAATCTCAGGAAAATATAAGTACATATCGTCGAGAAGAACAGGCGATATCGTCGACAAAGAATGCTTTTCGTCGTGATAATGAGTAAAGCAACCGCCGAAGAATGCCGATCGTCGAACGCTGAGACATGGCGAGATCGACGAACGAAGAATGTCGATCGTCAAACGCTGAGACGTGGCGAGATCGTTGAACGAAGAATGGCGATCATCGAACGAAGGATGGCAAGTTCGTCGATCGCAGAAAGCTGTTCATAGAACGCAGAGAAAAATCAGAGATATCTAAGGAAGGAATGTTGTCGAGAAGATGCAGTATCGTCGACATCAACAAAGTGGCCATACTGTCAAGAAGAACAGACATCGTCATGAAGAAGGCATGTCGTCGAGTAAACAACATGATTACGACGACATATTGCAAGAAAGAGGATCTCAACGACACAGTCAGAAATGTCATTTCGTCGTATATGCAGAATCGCCAGGATGTTTCGTATTGTCGTGATACCAGCATCAGAGGCAGAAGAAAGATGACATGAAGGTCTACCAGAGTTCATGGCATCGACAAAGTCCTGTCGTCGAGATAGTATCCATATCGTCATAACAATGGAAATATCGCCGAGACATATTCAAAATCTTGCGGACGTACTATCAGCAGTTAATGCCACCGCCTGATTGTCCAATCAGCGCGTGCACTTAATGAATCGGGGTATTAGTGCGTACTCCAAAAGAAACAAAGATATCAGCGCGCGCTAAAAAGGAATGGAGGTCTGACACATAAAGAAACTTCTTAGAAGACCGTTGGGAGACATCGCAGTCTTATAAAAAGGATACATGAGGTTGCCCTAAAAGAAGAATCATCAAGAAAGAACTTGTGCATATAGCGAATCGAAAAACACAAGCGCCGCAAGAAAGAAAGAGAAAAAGAAGGAGCAGTCATCTTCATCGACTGCTAATAAGCCAATCCTCATATGGATAAGAAAAGATTTGAAGAAGAAACGTGCGCTCAAGATCTGATTCAGAACAATCTTCTTCAATCTTAAGGAGCCGATCTTCAATAGGCTAAAGGTGTTGATCTTCATCCGGCAGAAGAAACATTTTATTATTGTATTTTCTTGTAAGGCTTGCGGGCCAAATTGTCTAGCTTGAGGGCAGGAGAGTTGTAAGGCTTGAGGGCCAGGGCAGTGCACTTGCGGGTGCGACTTGTCGAGCTTGAGGGCTCGAGTGCAGTAGGGGCTTGCAGGCCTAGGCTGTAGGCACAGGACTTGTGGGCCTGTCTTGTGTAAGGCTCGAGGGCCTGAGTGTCGAGCTTGCGGGCTCGGGGGCAGTAAGGGCTTGAGGGCTTAGGCTATTGGGACTTGCGGGTCCGTGTTGTAAGGCTTGTTGGACTGAAGCTTTTGGCGTAGTTTGCCGAGCCCAACACACTACTGGGTAGGCGTAGAGGGAAAGAGGACTACTCAAGACACCCCATCTTGAGGAACCTCTATAGATCTTGTGTCGTATGGTGTGACTTATTTGTGTGTTAACTTTGTGCATTGCTTGAATATTGATAATTCACACTAATAGATCAAAAAGTACCAAGATCACCTAACACCCCCCCCCCCCCCTCTAGGTGAACGTTCCATCCCCAACAAGTGGTATCAGAGGGAGGTTGATCAAAAGGAGACTTAACAGTCTGATCTAGATTATGAACGACTCACCATGGCCGGTGGAGATCCGAATCGCGAAATGAGAGCCATGAAGCTTCCCATCTGCACAAAAGAGAATTTCCCCATTTGGAAGGAAAGAGTAAGACTCTTTATGGAGGCAGCTGACCCGAGAATCTACCTGACAATCAAGCAGGGTCCCTTCATCCCTACCACTGCCTCCACTATTGATCCAACAAGGCAGGTGATAAAGAAATATGAAGACATGACCAAGGACGAGCTGGCCTTGGCAGGTCTAGGCAAGAGGGAACAAAACGTCATTGTAAGTGCCATAGATGACTAAACTCTCCAAAATCCAATTCACTGCAAAACGGCCAAGGAGATGTGGGACTCCTTGATCGTATACATGGAGGGTACTAAAGAGGTGCAGGATGACAAGAAATCTCTCCTCAACTAGGAATATGAAGCTTTCAAACAAGGCAAGAATGAAACAATATCCAACTGCTATGAGAGATTTTTCATAATCGTGAATGGACTGAGAAACTACGACAGAGAGTTCACAAACTCTGATCTAAATGACAAATTTCTCAGATCCCTCACAAAGGAATGCGATATCAAGATATGTGCCATCAGAGAGATGGGCCAACTAGGCAACATGGAGCCCAAGAACCTATACGGGAAGCTACTGTCTCATGAACTTCAGCTTAATACAAGAAAGGCTGAAGAAGAAGAAAGCTCAAAGGTGACCTCAAGAGAAAGATCGGTGGCTCTAAAGGCTGAGAGCACCAGAAGATTCAAGGGCAAGACCTCTGCTTCTCAGAATAGAACTGAGAACAGTGAGGAATCAGAAGTCGGCTCCTCTGACTCTGATGATACTGATAGAGAGGTGGCCCTCCTCTCAAAACAATTCAGAAAGCTACTACACAGAAGGAGGAGGGACAACAGCAGAAGCTCCTCCTCAAGCTCCAGAAGATCTGACTATCGGGACAGATCCAGGGCTCCCATGGAGGACAGGTATAAATCCAACTCCGGTAGATATGATTTAAATAATACTGTTTGTTATTCTTGCAGCAAAACAGGTCACATGGCTGCAGACTGCCCCTCCAAGAAAAAGGAGTCAAGGAACCACGAAGAGAGAAGAAGCTCTAGGAGCAAGAGAACCTCTGAAAAGGGGTTCGTGGCAAAGAAGACCAAAACATTGAGTGACTCTGACTCAAGCTCCTCTGGGACTGAGGAAGAAGCACTTATTGGACTGATGGCCATCAATGAAGGTAACCACGATGACAACTCTCCTGGAAAGGTAAAACACAAAACTTCTCTATCTGCCTCTGATTCTGGATCAGTGGCAGATTCTTTGCATGATGATAAGGAGGTGTCTGCTGCCAACAGCACAACCTTAAGATCTCAGTATGAAGTTGAATCTGAACTAATAAGGCAATATAAAGCCTTATTGAAAGCCTTTAAAAGCAGAAAGAAACTCCACAAGGTGCATACCAAGGAGTTAGAATCCTTGAAGCCTGTCCAATCCAAGCTCCAGGAGACAGCTGGGAAGCTAACTTCTATGAGCAAAGAAGTGGACAAGCTTAAGGAAGCCATAAGACTTAAGAATGCTGAGTTAGGACAGAAAAACAAGGTCATTAGGGACCTTGAGGAAATGTTGTTGGCTGAGAAGAAACTTGCTTCCTCTCAATGCCCAAAACTATCCTGCCAGCAACTGACACCTTCTCTGGACAGTTCAGAGCTGGTATCAGTTTCAATCAGGAGCCAGTCTTGTGCAAAGATCCTGAAGCTAGACCCTCTTACAAGAAGGTGCTATTAGCAAGTCCTTCAGCCCACAGACCTGCAGCAATAGCAGACAAGAGAATGGGAAAGGCTGTTCCTATAAAGCCTGCTCCCAAGAAGGTGAACCAAAGAGTGGTGAAGCCAATTCCTCCCCCGGCTCACACACATGAGGTTCACCCTAGATCTGTAAGACATGAAGCCTTCTCTCCTGCTCATCAGCACTGTCATCCTACTCAGATGATGAAGCAGAAGAGAAGATATAACAGATATGAGTGTTGGTGCTACGGGAAAGTAGGCCACTTTGCATTGGACTGTTGGTTCAACCCAACAGGGCTCAATGCAAGGAGAGTGCAGAACCCTCTGAGTTTTGCCATTCCTTTCTACCACCCTAACAGAAACCAAGGACCCAATCCCTATTGGGTACCTGAGGGGAAGTGATTTGTTTTGTAGGTAGATCCAAATTCCAACCAATCTCCAATTTGGTATTTGGACAGTGGCTGCTCCAGGTATATGACTAGAGTCAGAAAGTATTTGAAAGAATTCATCCCTGTGGAGAATGGACCGACTGTTATCATTGGAGGTTCAAAAAAGGGAGTGACCAGGGGTGTTGAAACCAGTAACCTGGTTTCGACGTTCGCAAGGGGGATGCAGCTAACCCTTACTTGACCTGAGCGAGACCCTTGACCAGTCACTAAGAACCGAAGAACCTTGCCCTTAGAGAACACCTAAGTCCACAAATGGACCCTTAAGCTGTAGCGTGGGGGTCCTACCACATACCCGGAAGCACTCAAGGAACTTCCCCTCCCAAGCCAAATGCTGAGCCTGGGCACCTTGGAGGGCACTAAGGATCACCTCACCGTCCACCTTCAATGACAGGGGGAGGGGAGGAGTAGTGCTTGCTCACGCGTGAGGGAGGGGGTAGAGACCAACCCTTCCCAAGGTGCCCATGGGGGTCTATTTATAGACTTTCCCGAAGATGGACTGCGAATAGCCAAAATTGGATTGCGGATAGCCAGAATTCTGCTATCCGCAGTCCGACCATGGCCATGAACAGTCAACATAGGAGGAGGGGCGAGTGGGGTTCGAGGTGCCCACTCCCCCCCTCATGGGAGGTCTTGCCTGCCTCCCCTAAGGATGTCGGGCGAGTGGGAGGGTCCCCCCACTCGCCCAAAGGGGGCGGCGAGTGGGAGAGCCTCTCCCACTCGCCCCCAAGGGGGCCGGCGAGTGGGAGGGCCTCTCCCACTCGCCCGGCAAGTGGGAGGGCCCCTCCCACTCGTCCAAAGGGGGCGGTGAGTGGGAGGACCTCTCCCACTCGCCCGGCGAGTGGGAGGGCTCCTCCCACTCCCCCTGCATAGGGTCGGCGAGTGGGAGAGCCCCTCCCACTCGCCCAAAGAGGGTTGGCGAGTGGGAGGCTCCTCCCACTCGCCCAAAGAAGACCGGGCGAGTGGGAAGGCTCCTCCCACTCTCCCGAAGGGAGTCGGGGCAGCGGGTGCTCCCTCCGCTTCCCCCACTGTCTTTTTTTGCCTTAACCGGTCTCGACCGTTTTGGCGCGGTCGTTTTGCTTGTCTCGGCCACCCTTACTGTCCTGATCTCACCCGCGTCGGGTCGCACCGACTCGGAAAATATGAGGGTTGTACAAGGGGCTACAACAACATAACTAATGGGTTAGTTACCATTACAAAGGTAGCTTATGTGGAGGGGTTGAGACACAAACTCATAAGAATAAGTCAGCTTTGTGATCTAGGCTTCGTTATTACTTTCCACAAGGACAAGTGTCTAATTAAGAAGTCCTCAGATTCTGAGAATACCTTAACTGGCACTCGGAGTGGGAATATTTATCATTTAAATTTCCTTAATATAAATTCTTCCATGCCCATATGTCTTGTAGCTGATTGGAAAGAGGCTCTGTGTGTACAATGGCACAAGAGACTTGCACACATCAATTATAAGACAATAGGCAAGCTTTTCTCACAAAACCTGGTCAGAAATGGACCTAACATTAAGTGCATCAAAGATGGTCCTTGTCAAGCCTGCCAACTTGGAAAGCAGACTAGGACTAGCTTTAAAAGCATCTCTAAAAAAGAGTCCACAAGGTGCTTATTTTTACTGCACATGGATTTATTTGGTCCCATGTCAGTTTATAGCTTAGGAGGGAAGGCCTACACCCTTGTAGTTGCTGATGACTACTCAAGGTTTACTTGGGTATTCTTCCTCAAAAAGAAATCAGATACCCTCGATATCTTGAAGAATTTTGTCAGGCAGATCCATAATGAGATGAGCTGTACTGTGGTCAAATTCAGAAGTGACCATGGGACAGAATTTCAGTCAGGGGCCATGACAGAATTCTGCCAAGACTTAGGTATCTCCCAAGAATTCTCCTCCCCCAGAACTCGTCAACAGAATGGGGTTGCTAAAAGGAAGAACAGAACCTTGATAGAGGCTAGCAGGACAATGCTAAGTGACTCCTCATTACCAGAATACTTCTGGGCAGTGGCTGTCAACACTGCTTGTCATGTGATAAACATGGCCTCTATCATCAAAAACCACAAGAAAACTCCCTATGAGCTAATGAATGGCAGAAAACCAACTCTATCCTACTTTAGGATCTTTGGTAGCAAATGTTATGTCCTTAATAATGGGAAATCCAAACTAACTAAGTTTGCTGAGAAAAGCTATGAAGGTATTTTTGTTGGATACAGCTCCTACAGTCGGGCATACAGAGTATACAACCTCAATACCCAAACAGTGGAAGAATCTGTTCATGTTGTATTTGATGAGACTAGCCTTATCCATAAGGGCTGGTCTAGTTCTCTAGTGAATGCAGGTATAATGGAAAGATTAGAGAAGCTATCCATTGAAGACAATGCTGACACCTCATTCAGCAATAAGAATCAGCCAGTGATGGTTGAAATAGAGGTAGAACCTGCAGAAGATACAGAAACGACAGAAGAATTGCGGCCTGAAGAAGTAGCTCCTGCAGAAACAACCAGAACACTTCAAACTGCCTTAAGACAAATAAGAGATCATCCCCAAGAGCAGATAATAGGAAATATCAACCAAGGGGTGCTGACAAGGAGTAGAGCTGCAAATCAAGCATTGTACCTGAGTTTTCTCTCTCAAATTGAACCCAAGAAATTTGAGGAAGCAAATCAAGATCCATTTTGGATTGCTGTAATGCAGGAGGAACTGAACCAATTTAAAAGATGCAAAGTATGGAAATTGGTTCCAAGACCCCAAGGGCACAACATCATAGGAACCAAATGGGTCTACATGAACAAGTTGGATGAAAATGGAATCATCACCAAGAATAAAACAAGACTAGTGGCAAAAGGATACAGACAAGAGGAAGGGATAGATTTTGATCAGACATTCGCTCCAGTATCCAGACTGGAAGCAATAAGACTGTTCCTCGCCTATGCAACATACAAAGGTTTCAAGGTCTACCAAATGGATGTGAAGTCAGCCTTCCTAAATGGTGACCTCAAAGAGGAAGTATATGTAGAGCAGCCTTCAGGTTTTGTCGACTCTACTTATCCTGATTATGTTTACTTTCTTAGAAAAGCACTTTATGGCTTAAGGCAGGCACCTAGAGCCTGGTATGAGACTCTGTCAAGATTTCTAATTGAGAACAAGTTCTCAAGGGGAAAGATTGATAAGACATTGTTCCTAAGGGATATGAAGGGCAAGATCTTGCTAGTGCAGGTCTATGTAGATGACCTCATCTTTGGCTCTACAGATAACAATCTCTGCAAAAAGTTTGCCAACTTGATGCAGGGAAAGTTTGAGATGAGCAGTATGTATGAGCTCAAATACTTCCTAGGTCTCCCAGTGAAACAATCTGAAGATGGGATTTTCATCTCTCAGACCAAATTCACTAGGGAGCTAGTCAAGAAATTTAGATTGGAGAGTGCTTCTTCAATGAAAAATCCAATGGGAACCATTGTGTCTCTAGACAAGTATGAGAAGGGCATACCCTTTGATGAAACTAAGTACAGATGCATGATTGGATCCTTTCTCTATCTAACTGCAAGTAGGCCTGACATAATGTTTGCTACACGTGTCTGTGCTAGATATCAGGTGAATCCTAAGGAATCTCACTATGTCTCTCTCAAGATAATCTTAAGATACCTAAAGGGTACATCAAATCTTGGCCTATGGTACCCTAGGAACAATGATTATGAACTGACTGGTTATTCATATGCAGATTATGCAGGGTGCAAGGAAGATAGAAAGAGTACCTCAGGGACATGCCAATTTCTTGGTGGAAGACTGATTTCCTGGAGCAGTAAGAAGCATACCAGTGTGGCAATCTCGATAGCAGAATCAGAGTATATCTCTGCTGGGAGCTACTGTGACCAACTGCTATGGATTCAACATCAACTTGAAGACTACAATCTAAAGATGACCAAAACACCCCTGTTTTGTGAATCTTCAAGTGCTATCTCAATTGCTAAGAACCCTGTATCCACAGCAGGACTAAGCACATTGAGATCAGGTATCACTTCATCAGGGAGCATGTGGAAAATGAAGATATCACCCTTGAATTTGTCCCAATAGACAAACAAGTGGCTGATATATTTACAAAGCCCCTAGATGAAGCTAAGTTTAACTTCTTCAAATTCCAATTGGGAATGTTAAACTTAGAGTAACCCTCAACTTTACTATTTACTAATGTCTTTCTCGATGAGTGGTCAAAAAATCTCACAGGACCTTGAAGAATCATGCCTGATCAAGGGGGAGCTTGTGCTACTCCCTGGTTAGAAAAGCAGAAGGCAAGAAGTCAGAAAGGGGGAGAAATGGTGCTCAAGTGGTGCTCAAGGAGACCTTAAAGGCATGGGGAGCAAGGAAGAGGCATCAAATCAATGGGGAGCTACAAGCTTGATGTACTCCAAGAGTTCTGCAAAAGATAAGTTAAATCTTTAAACAGTTCCATCTAAGATTATGATATTTAATGTCAAGTGAAAGTAGGCTTGAATTGAGATTCTGACTTCTTTAAATAGGGGGAGATTGTTGGGAATCTTGCCCACATGATTCCTGATTTAAAGAAGTCATCATGTCAAGAGTACTTCACTTTGTATTTGATCGTACATCTAGTTCATAATCTCAGGAAAATATAAGTACATATCGTCGAGAAGAACAGGCGATATCGTCGACAAAGAATGCTTGTCGTCGTGATAATGAGTAAAGCAACCGCCGAAGAATGCCGATCGTCGAACGCTGAGACATGGCGAGATTGTTGAACGAAGAATGCCAATCATCGAACATTGAGACGTGGCGAGATCATTGAATGAAGAATGGCGATCGTCGAATGAAGGATGGCAAGTTCATCGATCATAGAAAGCTGTTCATAGAACGCAGAGAAAAATCAAAGATATCGAAGGAAGGAATGTCATCGAGAAGATGCAGTATCGTTGACATCAACAAAGTGGCCATACTTTCAAGAAGAACAGACATCGTCATAAAAGAAGGCATGTCGTCGAGTAAACAACATGATTATGACGACATATTGCAAGAAAGAGGATCTTAATGACACAGTCAGAAATGGCATATCGTCGTATATGCAGAATCGCCAGGATGTTTCGTATTGTCGTGATACCAGCATCAGAGGCAGAAGAAAGAAGACATGAAGGTCTACCAGAGTTCATGGCATCGACAAAGGCCCGTCGTCGAGATATTATCCATGTCGCCATAACAATGGAAATATCGTCAAGACAGATTCAAATCTTGTGGACGTACTGTCAGCAGTTAATGCCGCCGCCTGATTGTCCAATCAGTGCGTGCACTTAATGAATTGAGGTATTAGCGCGTACTCCAAAAGAAATAAAGATATCAGCGCGTGCTAAAAAGGAATGGAGGTCTGACACATAAAGAAACTTTTTAGAAGACCGTTGGGAGACATCACAGTCTTATAAAAAGGATACATGAGGTTGCCCAAAAAGAAGAATCATCAAGAAAGAACTTGCGCATATAGCGAATCGAAAAATAGAAGCACTGCACGAAAGAAAGAGAAAAAGAAGGAGCAGTCATCTTCATCGACTGCTAAGAAGCCAATCCTCATCTGGCTAAGAAAAGATTTGAAGAAGTACCGTACGCTCAAGATCTGATTCAGAACAATCTTCTTCAATCTTAAGGAGCCGATCTTCAACAGGCTAAAGTTGCCTATCTTCATCCGACAGAAGAAACATTTTATTATTGTAGTTTCTTGTAAGGCTTGCGGGCCAAATTGTCTAGCTTGAGGGCTAGAGAGCTGTGAGGCTTGAGGGCCAGGGCAGTGCACTTGCTGGTGCGACTTGTCGAGCTTGAGGGCTCGGGTGCAGTAGGGGCTTGCGGGCCTAGGTTGTAGGCACATGACTTGCGGGTCTGTGTTGTGTAAGGCTTGAGGGCCTGAGTGTCGAGCTTGTGGGCTCGGGGGCAGTAAGGGCTTGAGGGCTTAGGCTGTTGGGACTTGCGGGTCCATGTTGTAAGGCTTGAGGGCCTGAAGCTTTTGGCGGAGTTTGCCGAGCCAAGCACATTGCTGGGTAGGCATAGAGGGAAAGAGGACTACTCAAGACACCCCGTCTTGAGGAACCTCTATAGATCTTGTGTCGTCTGGTGTGACTTATTTGTATGTTAACTTTGTGCATTGCTTGAATATTGATAACTCACACTAATAGATCAAAAAGTACCAAGATCACCTAACACCCCCCCTCTAGGTGAACGTTCCATCCCCAACATATTACACTACA
This sequence comes from Dactylorhiza incarnata, assembly GCA_033032865.1. Taxonomy (NCBI): domain Eukaryota; kingdom Viridiplantae; phylum Streptophyta; class Magnoliopsida; order Asparagales; family Orchidaceae; genus Dactylorhiza; species Dactylorhiza incarnata. Next base: position 3,292,833 of record JAWHQI010000286.1, on the reverse strand, counting down.
CAATCATGCAAGACTAAGATTATGAGCACATGTAGATTACCAAAATAGTGAGTGTATGAATCATTGATTAACATAAAGCATTACTCATACTTAGAGGCATGCTAGGCAATCATACACAATTATCTATAGACTATTTCGTTGCACATAATCAGATTAAGGTCAAGGCATGACAAAAATAATGTTTTGAAAATTTGAAATTAAAATTAGACATTAAAGAAAAATCCTTGTGAGTATGCCAAAAACAATTTTGACCATTGGAAACAAAATAACAAAGATGTTTGCTCTTGTGAAGCTTTATAGTCAAACCATAATTTTGTAAAGAGTTAAATAACAAAAACATATTTTTGATCATTTTGAATTATTTGGTTTTTTTTTTGTATTTTAGAATAAAACAACAAAATTAATAACAAAATAACTTGAAATCATACAAAATAAACTAAGAAACATCAATAGAAAAATACCAGAAATATGCTAGAGAAAGCAGAATTGCAATCTGGTCAAAAAGGCTAACGCGTGGCGTTAACTAGTTAACGCCCAAATAGTACTCTGTTTTTTAAATTTTTGAATTTGTTTTCTTTGGAATAGGTAGTATGCATATAGACCTTCTTAGTATAGAAATTTCAGAGAAGTTGGAAATGATTAGAAGGCTATTTAAGCATGTTTTATTTGTTCAACAATGATTTTTATATTTTTATTTGGTTTTCATATATTTGTGTTTTCCAAGATCATTAGAGCTCAAATATGATAAGATATGCAAAACACAACATCAGAATGTTCGATCAAACCAAGAATGCATGAATACTATTAAAGAGTGTATGCACAACATATGATATAAGTATGTCCTAGATTATAATAACCTTACTATATGTCTTCACACTAGCCCCATACTAAGTGATGGATGGGCATGAGGAGCTACACACATGCCATAGGATGGGGTGTTAATCCCATATGCACACCCTAGAGAATGCTCAACCTAGCACTCTTCCCCCCCAGTGCCTCGCAAGGCCCAATTGGAACCTTCCCCGGTTAAGGACAAGACATGACTTAGAGGTTAGGTCATCTAATGCATACAATCCTACGCCCTTGCTATTGCGAGACACATAATGTGGGTGAATGATCATGGACATCCTAAGCATTTTGTCCTATGTAATCAATCTATAAACTATCACTTTTTATGAGAGATTGATTTCTAATTATATTTTAAAGCAACATACTTATTATGAATTTTAACTTTTACTTGTTCTACTTTAAGATGAATTCATTATGTCATTATTTGATAGCTAGCATGAATGATAATATTCATTATATGATAATGCTAGAATGATGAGTTTGATATAATGTTGCATGTAATCAACAATAGTATTTCAATTTTTGACATATAAATGGAATACATGCAAAAAACTTAAGTGAATCATATACTAATCATGATCACAAACTATATGTTGAAAGCAATAAGATCTTTTGTAGATATATTTAATGTTATAAGTAAAAAGACCTTTTGATTTTGCATGATCATTAATTTTATCACATTGAAATTTAGGTACTCATGATTAATTATTCATAATGAGGTAGGTGAGGTATGTAAAACAATTCATATTCAACCTTTTCAAAATATCATAGACAAAGATTGTAAGGCGAAAATGAATATAGTGAGAAACTATTTTTGGTTATTTTTGAATGGTTTTATAAATTTTTTCTGTGATTTTTGAATATTACCAAACCATATATAGTAATAATTGTATTCTTTTTCGGTATACACATGAGTCTATAGTTAATTTTATCTTTGCTAGGTTTTAGTTAGACTTAGCAACTTATAGTGGATCTAGGAATTCCCGAGGTCTACCCTGTGAAGGGTTCACACCAGTACTAGGAGATGTGATGGGGTGACATCCCAATCCTCCCTTTCTCAAGATATTTATGTGTTATTGGTTGCTACCTAAACTAAATATTTAAATTTTATTGAAAAAAATTGTCGAAAAAAGAAAAATTGAGATAACTTTTATATGGAGTTGAATTTTGGCAATTTTGAGGGTCGAAACGAACTCAAACGAGCAAACTTGGTTTTCCATTGCGTAGATCTTCTTGACCTCATTCCGAAAAGTTATTGTGAGCGAGATTCTGACAAGCGGATCAAAAGTTATGATCGTTTGAAGTTTGGGTCAAAATCTCACATATTTTTGTATATTTGATTTTGGTTTTTGGTTAAAAACATATGATTTTTGTGATTTTTCAATTCCGATTTTTTTATGATTATGATTAATATTAGAGGCTATCAAATGACACAGGGATATTATATAAATATTAAACCTCTTGTGCATTTTATACATTTAGCCTAAGACCCCTAATTTTCCTTTAAATCTCCTTTTAGACAATTATTTTATTAGTCTTCATAATATAAAAAGAAACTTTTGCATTTAATTTATAATGATGATATAAGACTTTTAGAGGTAATAGATTAAAAAAAAGGATAGATAAGTCACTTGAGAGATGATATGACTTTTATTCAATTTCATTCACTTTGGTTCATTAATGAATTTGTGGCTTAATGTGTGAAAGTCATATCACATGTTATACAAAGTGACCATAGCATGATGGAAAAAAAATAAACAAAAAGAAGTTTAAGAATATCATGAATAGATGATATAACTTTTATACGGAGTAGAATGATACCTAATGAATATGAGATTTAGGTATCCAAAGGGGACCAAGTGGGATGGTTCCTTTGGGTACCCAAATACATCGTATTTACTTTTGGGGAGACATGGATGAATGGACCCAGTCTTTTGACATTAGTGTGTCATTCTTAAGTATGAGTCTCCATTCATACCTTGGACAAACATTATTTTTAGTTTTCAAGTTTCCATAATAATCATTTACATGAATATTTGGATAAAAATGATTTTTGAATTTATAATTTGAAGGAAATTTGTTTGCATTTAATTTTATGCTGGGAGAATAATTATGCTGTAAATGATAATGATGGTAAAGTTTTGGAATTTCATTTACAAGCTTTTGTTGCATTTTATTTCCTGTGTATTGCTTGGATAAATTATGAAAAATCATATTTAACTTGTATTTCGATTTTGCTTGATAATTTGAATTTATGTGTTGAGAATTTTTCTTTATAATTTCCTTAAGCAAGTTAATTTTTTTTTCTAATTCATAGTTTTTAACTTTGAGATTATGTCAACATTATTATAAGCAAATGTGCTATTCTTATAAGTGGAAACAATAAAGTCAATATGATTTTTATAGTTATTTCTAAATTCTTCAAATGTTTCATCCATCTCTTTAATTTCAATTTTATAACTTTTACACATAGCACAATCACTTTTTAAAGTTGAATTTTCTAAAGACAATTTTTCATTATGTTCTTTTACAAAAAGAAGTTTCTGTTCAAGTTCCTTGTATTTTTCTTTTAAATCATTAAATTCTATACACGGTGTAAAATTTTCAATTAAACAAACATGGGTAGAACTAGATAAATTAGAATTTGATTCTTCATTAATTTTTGCCATTAAATCTTTATTTTCTAAGCGCAATTTGCAATTAGCATTTTTTAATGTCATAATTTTGCGCTTTGTAATTTGTCGCAATTGTAATGTAGAAATTCAATTACACACAATAAGAGATTTTGATTTCCTTACAGCGCTTCTGGATGATGCAATATTTGAACATATAGTTCCTTTCTCTTCTTCATCTTCCACATCCAAACAGGAGTTTCCATTATCCCTTCCGCTTGATGTGTATTCCATGGATCCATCATGTGAGGAGTTTTCTTGAACATCCGTGCAAACTTGTATGTTCTCCAAGTATTGCGTTTGTTCCATACCTATAGAAGGAGTCATAGGTTCTTTCAAAAAAATCCAAATTTCATATGCGGTAGGCAAATTATAAATAAGTTTGAAAATATTTTGATCTAACACACAAAATAGACTATTTATAGATTTTGCATTTAAAACAATTTCATTTCTAGTTAGTACACTAGGTGGCTTTTCAATAGTAATATTCCAAACAGCTTCATCTAAAGCTTTAAGAAAAATTTTCATTAATATTTTCCACCCTTTATAATTTTTGCCCATAAATAAAGGTGGTGATAATACTTTTTCATTTATATTAAATTTTTCCCCAATAGTAGAAGCGAGATCATGATCAAGAGACGCCATTATTCCCGGTTGTTAAGCTGATTTGGAATAACCTGGCTCTGATACCACTTGTTGGATCGTGAGGCGCCCTTAGATGGGGGCTGAATAAGGGTTTTAAAACTTTTGTGTTATTTTAAAATACTTAAAATGATAAGAGATTTAATTAAAGATAAAACCTCACAAAAAGAGGAGATCAAGTAATATAAATGAAAGAAATGATTTTATTAACTTGAAATATAAGATTACAAAATTTGATTTCTTATGACGCTAGAAATCGTAGACGATAAAGTAAATTCTCTTTTTGTTTTCTATACCGACTCGTATCCAGACGAAATCGTTGGCTTTAGCCAATCTCTCCCCAGATACGGCCTCAAGCTGCTCTAGCCTTCCTATCCCCAGAAAGGCCTCGAGTACCCCTAGATTTAATCCCTAGAACTAGTCGCCAACATGAGGCAAATTACTCCCTAAGTCCTACCCAAACCAAGTCGCCAACACGAGGCAAATTTCCGAACTGATTACAAAGATAAAAATAAAAGACAAATACAAACGACAAATATAAAACTCCCTATGAGGTAATCTAAAGGAGACGCCGAAGAATTGCTGAAGATTGTTGAAGTCCAAGCGTGCGTTCTTTGCATTGAGTTTGCGTGTTGATCCAAGCCTCCTTCGATTCCTCATTTTGAATTTGTGTGGGAGATGTGTTGGTGTGGAAATATGACCCTCTCAGAGTTTCTGAAGTGATGGAATAGGGCTCTAATCAATCAGTACTTGGAGAAGAAGAATTCATCCAATTTATAAAACTTGATCTAACTCCGGCATTCAGTCCTAATGCCGGGCGTTGACCATGTATAGTAATGTTTTGATGGCTCAGGTCTTCAGAAGAGGAAGGAGATTCTGCACTTTAGGAATTGTTTATTTTAGGCAACCCTAATGTTGGCATTGACGCTAACGCTGGCATTAATGCTAACGCTGGCGTTGACGCTAACACTAGCGTTAGGTTAGATCATTCCTAAAGTGCTATTTCAATCTTGGCTGCATTCCTCCTTCCAAAATCATCGTGATGGAATCAAGAGTCAATGCCCAGCATTAACTCCTAACGCCTAGCGTTAGAGCCATCCCATCGATTGGCAGACCATCCCATCGATCGGAAGACCATCTCATCGATCGGCAGACCATCCCATCGAATGACAAAGCCCGACGTTAAGGGCTAACGCCTGGCGTTATACATTTTTCATTCTTTTCTTCTTGTGGATAGTTCCAGACCAATATTGCAGCAACCAAGTGTCATATCTGTTCAAACCTGCATGCTAAAAACACTGTTGGAACAACCCTATTACTAATTTGGGCTAGGATCACTATATGTTGATTAGGATCTGTATTGACCCCAATGTATAGCCTTAGGGTCAAGTTTTAGGCTGATTAGATTAGCAGAACTTAGGAAAATTCAAGCTCAACACATGGCAAGTGGTGTTCGACGAATGACCAGATTCGTTCGACAAATTGCCTCCAGCAGACTGAAGAAACTCACAGTTCCAGCGGTCGACAAATTCTAAGCCAGCGCTCGACAAATGACTAGCAGCGGTCGACAAATTCTAAGCCAGCGCTCGACAAATGACTAGCGGCGGTCGACAAATTCTATCCAGTGCTCGACAAATTGCTTTCTGATGTTCAGACTTATATTCTCAGTGGATGTCAGTTCTCTGAACTCAACTCAGCAGAATAACGGATATATTTATTTCTCCTGGGATGTATTCAGGCAGCCATGTAAGGATATCTTTCTTATTTAATATATCCTTATATTCCTTCTATTCCAAGAAGAAGAATAGCCATTGACATTTAATGCCAAAGGCATCTTTCTCGACAAAAGGAATTAAAAGGACCTGCCAAAGTCGTTTTTGGGTGGCTACCTAGTTCCAAGAAGGATTTAAGTCAGAAAAATATATTCCTTAAATAGATAAAAGATTTTGAATTTGAAAATGACGAAGCTATTAAAAAGATATATAGATCAAGTATTCTGTGTGAAAAAAAAAGAGAAAGAGAACAGAAACAGTTTAAGAAGAAGAAGAAAAATATATTTTCAAATAGCATTCTTCCTCAGCAAAGCATCATCCTCTTCATTCTGAGAACAACATTCAATCCCTCAGATCGGTTGTAAAACAAAGTCTTTCAAGAGCAACAACAATCTGAAGATTAACCTCTTCCAGATAATCAGCTACAAAGATTTCTGTTTGTGAAAGCTCTGTCCTAAAGGCTGTCATCAACTCTCATTAGACGGGGGGAGCTTTCTGCTTCAACAACTTTTGTCTTCTCTCAGATCATTGACAGAGAAGAACACTCTATACCTCTTATCTCATCCTGTACAGGGTTAATACTCCCTTAAAAAGTTTACCCAGTGGTGGCAAGACACCTTATCAAAAAATCCCAGTGTGTTTTTTAAGCACTTTATCAAAAGCTTATTGGTGTGTGGACACCTTATCAAAAACCCCTTGGTGCCTGGGCACCTTATCAACCCTCCTAGTGGATTCCTACCAAGGGTGGTAGAAGAGTAGACGTACCCAGATTTATTGGGGAACTACTATAGCTCCTTGTGTCTTCTGTGCTTGTTTATTTTCTGTGTGCTTGTGCTGTGTGCTTTTCATTACTTCTGTCTCTATCTTTCACTCTCACTGATTACATGTATATTTACTCAGTATTTTAAATTCCGCTATAAAACTAAACAAAAAGTTTTAATACTCTATTCACCCCCTCTAGAGTAATTTAAGATCTGACCTCCACTTTCAATTGGTATCAGAGGGGTGTTGATTCTTTACAGGCTAACACCTGAATCACAAAGATCAACCAGATATTAATTTTTCTAAGAGTTTCCTTCTCTAGAATTTTATCTTATTTAAAACTCATGGCACAAAACAAGGAGTATTCCAGCACAAGACCTCCTATGTGCAATCTCAATAAGTTTGCACTATGGAAAGCAAGGATTAGGCTTTATATGAACTCCATTGATGAGGAGATTTTTAATGTTATTCTTACAGGACCTCCAGCACCTACAGCATCAGCTAGTACTGCTGCAACAACAGACAACACTGCTGTTCCACCTCACTGAGGCTCAGAAGAAGCAGAGAAATGCAGATGCAAAGGCCATGAATATTCTGGCCCTAACTATGTCAGATGACATATTCCAGAAAGTAGTTGAGTGCACCTCAGCAAAAGAAATCTGGGAATCTCTCAACAACATGGTGGCAGGCTCAGCAGATGAAAGAAAAGATAGAAGATCTCACCTGATCTCTCAATATGAGAACTTCAAGAAGGGAGAATCAGAAAATGTTGCTGATATGTACAATAGGCTCAACCTCATAATAAATGAGCTGAAGTCTTTGGACAAAGTGATCTCACTCACAGAGATTAATGACAAAATTCTTATGTGCTTTCCCAGCACATGGGACTCCAGAATCTGGCCAATCAAAGAAGCCAGAAATCTCAATGAGATCACCACTGAAGCTTTATTGGGCAAGCTCAAGTCTTATGAGCAGCTCATCAATACTAGGGAAGCTGGAGAATCTACTTCATCCCCAGCACCCAAAAAGGAAAGAAGCATAGCCTTCAAGGCTGCAGATGATAAAGGAAAAGCTCCTGACAAAGAGGAGTTTATGAGTCTGTTAGCCAAAAGATTCTACAAGATGGCTAAGAAAGATATCAGAAAACAGCTATCCAGAAGTCATGACAAACCAAGGTATGACAAAAATCACTCTAATAAAATTATATGTTTTGGCTGCAGGAAACCAGGACACATTGCTCCTGAATGTCCAGAGATTCAACACAAGAAGGAAAAGAAGGAAAGAAGAAAAGAAAAGGAAGAAAAGAAGGGCTCCAGCAAATCTTCCTCCCACTCTCACAAAAAGAAGGGAAGAGGATTTGTAGCAACATCCTGGAGTGAAACAGAATCAGAATCAGAATCTTCATCTTGCTCTTCTGATGAAGAAGAAACAAAAGAAAACAGCCAATGCTTAATGGCTATTTATGACTCAGACAATGAGTCACAATTAGCATCATCATCCAGCTCTAGTGATGATGAAAAGGAAAAACGTTTTTGCATAATGGCAATCAATGCCTCAACCAACAATTCTGATGAAGAGAAATCAGAATCAGAAACAGAAGATGATATTGATCAGGTATTATCTGACTTTGATTTCACTTCTATTGAATTCAAAGATGATTTCAAAATTCTTTGCCAAGACTTAATAAAATCTGAGAAAGAAATAATCTCTCTCAGAACTAAGTTAGTTGAAATGAACAATATAAGTGAGGAGAATGCAAATCTTAAGAAAGATTTGGCTGGCTCCAGAGAACACATCACTACTCTTGAGAATAAGTTATCTGAAGCCAAAGAGTTTGAAGAATCCCTCAATGGGAGAAGTATCAAACTGATGGACATCACAAGCACTGTCAATGCTAGATTTAATAATAGCAAACTGGGCTTGGGTGCTTCATCAAGTGAGCCATCTCTGATTAATAGAAACATCCTCTCCACACCCATAAAATTCATTTCTGCTAAAAGCAAAGAGGCTGCAAAAAGAAATAAAGACATTTCAAGCAAGTCTGTTAAGGATAAAAGAATTCAGAAGAATTCGTCAAACGACGCTCGACAAAAGGATTCAAATCTGTCGAACGAGGCTCGACGAAAACTGAGAACATATTTTCAGTATAGTTATAAAATGAACAATAATCGATGAATTTATTCAAATTCCTCGAACAAGCACTATACAGAAAACTCTAAGAATTCTAATCCTAAATATACGAAAAATCCTTTTACTGAGTGGACTACACCTCCAAGGAGATATCATCCACAAGGCTACAAGGATCAGCCTGAAATGACATTTATCTCTGAATTTTGTGGTAACATAAAAGGAACCAAGGTAGTCTGGGTCAAAAACAACTAGTTTATGTTTTTGTCTTTGCAGGTACACAGCTATCCAAGATTAAATCAAAAATGGTACTTGGATAGTGGATGATCAAAGCATATGACAGGGAACAAGGCCAACCTGAACAACTACAAGGCAAAACTTGGACCCAAGGTGATCTTTGGAGACTCCAACTGTGGACAAACCAAAGACTATGGTCAAATTAAAGTTGGAACAGTGACATTCAAGGAAGTAACCTATGTCAAGGGTCTAAAGCACAACCTCATCAGCATAAGTCAGTTATGTGATGAAGGTTATCAGGTAACATTTAATAAATCAGAATGAATCATTAAATCATCTGATAATATTATTGTTCTATCAGGAATTAGACAAGGAAATATATATTTAGTAAATTTCAACTCATCTAAATCAGAAATTTGTTTATTTAATGAGTTAAGCAAATCAAGTGAATTATGGCATAAAAGATTAGGACATGTAAACCTTAGGACCATTGCTAAATTAGCTAAGGATAATCTTGTTAGAGGCTTTCCATCAGGTTCATACAAGAAAGAAGGTCTTTGTAGAGCATGTCAATTAGGTAAGCAAACCAAAAACAGCTTTAAATCATTATCTAAAAGTGATTCACCTAGAATCTTATACTTGCTACATATGGACCTTTTTGGACCTATTGCAATAAAGAGCTTAGGGGGGAAGTCCTACACTCTAGTTATTGTGGATGACTTCTCTAGATTCACTTGGGTGTTCTTTTTGAGAGAAAAGTTAGATAACTTTAAAATTCTTACAGACTTTCTTAAGATCATACAGATTGAGTACTCTACTGTAGTTGCATTGATCAGAAGTGATCATGGCACAGAGTTTGAGTCTCTTCTCATGCAAGAATTCTGTGAGATGGAAGGTATCAGGCATTGCTTCTCAGCTCCTAGAACTCCTCAACAAAATGGGGTAGTTAAAAGGAAGAATAGAACTCTAATTGAATCAGCAAGAACATTGCTTGCAGATGCTAACTTGCCCCTATCCTTTTGGGCTGAGGCTGTCAGCACAGCAAATTATATTCTGAACAGAAGTTTGATACACAAACTTAAGGGTAAAACTCCCTATGAATTGCTTAAAGGGAAGAAACCCAAAGTGGATTATTTTAGAACTTTTGGATGTAGATGTTTTGTTCATAACAATGATAAGAAATATCTTTAAAAATTTGAACCAAAATCTGAAGAAGGAATCTTCTTATGATATTCAATAGTTAGCAAAGCATATAGGGTATTTAACAAATCCTCTCTTAAAATAGAAGAGTCTATGCATGTTTCCTTTGATGAAACTAACATGTTTTACAAGGAAAAGAGCTCTTCTACCAAGAACACTTTGCAGGTACCAGCTTTATGTGAAGAGATTAAAGGGTTAAATCTACAGACAGGAGATTCACTGCATCCATCACCTCAAACTCTTGAAGATAGTGAAGAAGAAGATCATCCAGATCTTGTTGATTACCTGAATCAAGCAACAGCAGAACATCCTCCACAGGATGCAATAGCTGAACAAATTCCCAATGAGGATACTACTGCTGAACCAACTCCAACTGCTGACCACATCACAGTCAGAGATCATCCAATTTCATAAGTGATTGGTGATATCACAGTAGGTGTTCAAACAAGGCATCAACTACACCAAAATCAGATGCATACTTGCTTTCTATCACAAGTTGAACCTCAAACCATAAAAGATGCAGAACAAGATCCAAATTGGATCCTTGCAATGCAAGAGGAACTCAACCAGTTTGAAAGAAACAAGGTTTGGATTTGGTTCCAAGACCAAAAGGCCATCCAGTTATTGGCACCAAGTGGGTCTTTAGGAACAAGCTTGATGATCAAGGAAATATTGTGAGAAATAAAGCAAGATTGGTAGCTCAAGGATATTCACAGGAAGAAGGCGTAGATTATGATCAGACATTTGCCCCTGTTGCAAGGCTTGAAGCTATAAGGATTTTCTTGGGCTTTGCTGCATTCAAGAAGTTTAAGGTATATCAAATGGATGTGAAAAGTGCTTTTCTCAATGGAGACATCAAAGAAGAAGTCTATGTGGAACAACCACCAGGTTTCATCTCTCCAACAAATTCCTCCTATGTATTTAAACTTAATAAAGCTCTCTATGGTCTCAAACAAGCTCCCGGAGCATGGTATGAGACTTTAGCTAACTTTCTCTTGGAAAACAATTTCTGTAGAGGCATGGTAGACAAAACATTATTTTACAAAGTACATAAAAGTCAAACTCTACTAGTTCAAAAATATGTAGATGATATTATCTTTGGATCTACTGATTCAAATTTATGCAAAAGATTTCCCAATCTAATGCAATCAAGATTTGAAATAAGTAGTATGGGTGAAATATCATACTTCCTTGGTCTTCAAGTGAAGCAAACCCCATCAGGAATCTTCATCTCTCAATCTAAGTATGCTAAGGAATTAGTGAAGAGATTTGGAATGTCTGATTCTTCTACTATGAAGACACCCATGGCCTCTAATGCTGTTATTAATACTGATGAATCAGGGAAACATGTTGATCAGAAACTGTATAGGGCAATTATTGGCTCTCTACTCTATTTAACAGCTAGTAGGCCAGACATAATGTTTGCTACATGCATTTGTGCTAGGTTTCAAGTTAATCCTAAAGAATCTCATCTTACTTTTCTAAAAAGAATTTTAAGATATCTAAAGGGTTGCCCTAATCTAGGACTTTGGTATCCAACAACATCTGAATTTGAATTAACTGGATTCTCAGACTCAGATTATGCTGGATGCAGGGTAGATAGGAAAAGCACATCAGGAACTTGTCAGTTTCTTGGTGATAGGCTTGTGTCTTGGTTTTGTAAGAAATAAACATCTGTGTCTACATCAACAGTTGAAGCTGAATACTTAGCTGCTGGAAGTTGCTGCTCACAGATATTGTGGATACAAAATCAGCTCCTAGACTATGGCGTCAAATTAAATAATTCAGTTATATTTTGTGACAACGCTAGTGCAATATCTATAGCACAAAATCCAGTTCTCCATAGTAGGACTAAACACATAGAAATTAGGCACCACTTCCTCAGGGACAATGTGGATAAAAACAAAATTTGCCTACAATTCATTTCTACTGATTTGCAAGGAGCTGATATTTTCACCAAGCCCCTGGATGAAAAGAAGCACATCTTCTTTATAAATCAACTAGGAATGATAGATGGAGATTCAATCTGCTAAAAATTAAGTATTTCTATTTATCTCACAAATTCGTCGAACGAAGAACGAAAAATTTGAATCATTTGTCGAACGGTGGTCTCTGAAACCTCTTAAACGCAGAGTCAGTTAAGGCAATTTCATTTGTCGAACGACGGTCGACGAAAAAGATGTTCTCGTCGAACGCTTTCAGATAAAGAAATAAAAGCCTTCTCGACTTCCAACTTTATTAGGTTTGTCGAACAGTGGTTTACGAATGCGCCCTCATTCTTCGACCTTTCTATATAAGCCTTATTTTATCTTATTCTATGCTTTGCGCCTACAGAAATCGTCTTTCCCTCCAGTTCCCCTCTGCACTTGATCTTCAACTTTCTTTGTAGGAACAATGGCGATTCCTCAGGCCTCTCTGCACCTAATGAAGTTTGACGCAGGTTTCGACATTGACATGGACTCGTTTGCACAGTCAGACCAAATTTTCAAGGATATTCTTCAAACGCTGGATGAACAACATTTAAGGAAGCTTCTAAGCACCAGGCAGAAGATAGCTGTTGCAGAGATAAAAGAATGGGTTTTCACTGCAAAACCAGTCGATGAAAGCTTGTCGGGAACAATCTCAGGTCATCATGTCTCTCTCTCTCTCCCATCATCCTTTCTGAAATCTTTGGTTTTGAAAATGGTGAAGATGAATTAGACATAAGCTCAAATGAATTTGATGAAGCTTTAGTCAAAATGGGCCATCTGACTGGAAACCCTAGCCACCTTCTGAAAAAGAACCTGTCTCAGGACTACAACTTCTTAGCAGATATTGTTAGAAAAGTCTTGCTGAGCAAGACTTCTGGGCATGACTATATCAGTAGGCACCAATTTCTGTTAATGGTGGCCTTAATGGAGAAGAAGAAAGTCAACTGGGGATCAATTCTTTTTGACCTAATTAAAAAGAAAAACTCTAAAGACAATGTGTGCTTTGGAAGAGTTTTAGGGATTTTTCTGCAGGAAAGGCATCCAGAGCTTCTGGTGTCACCAAAAGTAACAATAAATGCCAGCAAGAGGCTGACCTCAGCACTCTTTGCTAAATGGGATAGAGTAATTCCCAAGAAAAATACAGGAGCTGATGCCTCCAGAAAAAGGAAAGCTTCTGAGGACACGAGGACTGATCAGGTCACTCCCTCTACCCTTCTAGAAGATCCTTCCTCAGTTCCTCCTTCCTCTCAAATCCTCTCTCCACCTGCTTAACAATCTCCTGCACATTCTCATTCTTCATCCCCTCCTTCAACTGCAATATCACCCATTAATGATATTCCACTCTCAACTGCCCACATCAATGATGTTCCACCTCCACCTCTATCTTCAGAACCACTACCTACCACACCTCCCTCTCCAATACACAATGAATATCATTCACCTATTCATTCTCCTAGTCCAATCCATCTAGACATTCCCACACATACCACCAACATCAGCAATATCATTCCTCCAATATCATCTCTATCCACTTCACAACCATCCTCTAGTCATCCACCAGATTATCCATCCCTCAACCTCTCCTCCATTGCTGATCAAGTTTTTGATCTTATCCGTCCTAAAATAAGCCAGCTCCTGGATGCAAAACTTGCTCCAGTTCTTCAGGCACTTTCTACTCTATCTGCTAAGATAGCTTCTCTTCCCTCCTCCACTGCTGTCCCTTCTACTAGGGGCCTAGATTCAGGCTGTCCTGAAGCTAGGCAGGGGGAGATGTCCTATGAAGAAGCTCTAGAAACAGAAGAAACTCCAGAAGATACAGCAATTACAGTTTTTGATATAGATACAGAAATTATAGTCTTTGATACAAATATAATTGATTCAGATACACAAGTTATAGAAGAAATAAATAGTATATGCATTCATCCATCCTGTGATCTATATAGCTTATTATCAAAATTTGATGTCACATATACTTCAAGGGTATCACCAAAGGTATACATAGAGGATCTATCAAAGGCTGTGATTTGCCTTCCTCAGAAGACTCATTCTGATATCATACAATATTACATATCCTCTATTCCTTCATCCACTGTTCAAGACATTCAAATAAAGGATCATTCTGCAGAATATGAAGATGATCTTGCAGAATTCCTTGATGATACAATAGCCTCACAAATTACTTCTTCACCTCCAATTCCTGTATGGAATGAAGAACCAATGCCAAGCTTTGAGGAAATCTGGAGAGAAGCAGATGCAGAGTTTGACAAAGTTGAAGAAGAAAGATTAAAGGCTCGTGAAGCAATCAAGAGAATTGATGATCTATACAACAAGCCAATCTCATCTTCTGACTCTGATGAAGATGATGACAACAGTGATTCCTATGATACACTTTCAAAGAAAAGAAAGAAAAGAACAGCTAAGTCAAAGGCTGCTCCCAAGCCCCCAAATCCAAATAATGACATTCCTCTGTACATTTTGTATAATGTTCCTCTTGATGAGAAAACTCCCCACTGGATGAAGCTCTCCAGAAATGAGAACAACAGGAGGAAGAAATTCAAGAAGACTGGCTACATCCCTGACAAACCAGTCAAGCACAATCAACCTCCTCCTCCTCCTCCTCCTCCTCCTCCAGCAGCTGGTGCAACAGGATCAGCAGGTGTATCATCTTCCTCTCAGAAGCCAATCTCTCAACATTCAGGGAGACCTGGTAGTTCTAGTGTTTCTCAAGCCTCTGGATCAGCCAGTGCTCCTTCCTCTAAGAAATCAGCACCTATCTTTCAAGAAAGTCAAACCTTTTCTTCTTCTCAAATATCTTCAGAATACAAACTTCACATTTCTGATGGATCTCTTCACAGAGATAGAGTGCCTCAAAAGGTCATTCAAGACAAAAATGATTCAGAAGATATTTATTACTTTTCAGATCCAGAAGAAGAGAAAATCTGTCAGATGGCAAGACTGAGAGAAACAATTGCATATGCACAGATTAAAAAGGCTAAAGCAGAAGGCAAAGACTTCTCAAGTTTCTCAACCATGTCAGAATACAGAAGAAAAGAACTTGAAAAATACAAAATAGTTAAAGCATTCAATACTGAGGAATATATTGATATGCACCCAGAAGCATTTATCCCTCATGTCAAAGAACAGAAAATCATTGGAGCTCAAGATTTGTTTATCAGCAAAAAGAAATCAGAAGACCCCAATAGGAAAATCATATTCAAGCCACCTTCTCAGGACAAAAAGTCTTAAATAAATTGCTTGGTTATGAATGTAAAGTTTCTAAACTCAGAGCATTTATTTTTATCTTATCTGATGATCTATTTTAATCTATCAGATATATTTCATTTCATTGTTGCTCTGTTGATTATACTTTCTGTTGTATCTATTCAATTATTTGTCAAATAGTATCCTAACCCAAATAGGGGGAGATTGTTGGAACAACCCTATTACTAATTTGGGCTAGGATCACTATATGTTGATTAGGATCTGTATTGACCCCAATGTATAGCTTTACGGTCAAGTTTTAGGCTGATTAGATTAGCATAACTTAGGAAAATTCAAGCTCAACACATGGCAAGTGGTGTTCGACGAATGACCAGATTCGTTCGACAAATTGCTTCCAGCAGACTGAATAAACTCACAGTTCCAGCGGTCGACAAATTCTAAGCCAGCGCTCGACAAATGACTAGCAGCGGTCGACAAATTCTAAGCCAGCGCTCGACAAATGACTAGCGGCGGTCGACAAATTCTAGCCAGCGCTCGACAAATTGCTTTCTGATGTTCAGACTTATATTCTCAGTGGATGTCAGTTCTCTGAACTCAACTCAGCAGAATAACGGATATATTTATTTCTCCTGGGATGTATTCAGGCAGCCATGTAAGGATATCTTTCTTATTTATTATATCCTTATATTCCTTCTATTCCAAGAAGAAGAATAGTCATTGACATTTAATGCCAAAGGCATCTTTCTCGACAAAAGGAATTAAAAGGACCTGCCAAAGTCGTTTTTGGGTGGCTACCTAGTTCCAAGAAGGATTTAAGTCAGAAAAATATATTCCTTAAATAGATAAAAGATTTTGAATTTAAAAATGACGAAGCTATTAAAAAGATATATAGATCAAGTATTCTGTGTGAAAAAAAAAGAGAAAGAGAACAGAAACAGTTTAAGAAGAAGAAGAAAAATATATTTTCAAATAGCATTCTTCCTCAGCAAAGCATCATCCTCTTCATTCTGAGAACAACATTCAATCCCTCAGATCGGTTGTAAAACAAAGTCTTTCAAGAGCAACAACAATCTGAAGATTAACCTCTTCCAGATAATCAGCTACAAAGATTTCTGTTTGTGAAAGCTCTGTCCTAAAGGCTGTCATCAACTCTCATTAGACAGGGGGAGCTTTCTGCTTCAACAACTTTTGTCTTCTCTCAGATCATTGACAGAGAAGAACACTCTATACCTTTTATCTCATCCTGTACAGGGTTAATACTCCCTTAAAACGTTTACCCAGTGGTGGCAAGACACCTTATCAAAAAATCCCAGTGTGATTTTTAAGCACCTTATCAAAAGCTTATTGGTGTGTGGACACCTTATCAAAAACCCCTTGGTGCAGAACCAACACATCCGGAGGGATGAGCATGACGAGGTGATCCACCCCGGCTAGCACCTACCGCAGTAACCACTGTAATGAGTGTGCAGAGATTTTAGCTTTTCTTCCGCGAGCATTATAGTGATCATATGATGTACTGGGCTTAAGCCCTTTTATTATCCATACTCTTTTATCACATCTGTGAACTTTACTTGTGACTATATATATATTTGTGATGTGATTTGCGGACTTAGTCTTTATTTACTTTTTATTACTCTATGATTCATGGTTGGTCGGAATGTTTGAATTGCCGGTAGGATCGACGTCTTGTAGTGGCGACCAGCCAGCGTGTTGCTGTCACTACAAGGCGGCAGTTCTGAATGTTTGATCTGGAAAACAAATACAAACAGACGGAGCTCAGAATGTATGTGCTTGAAAGGCTATACTTCTACAGTTAGCTCATGGGTGATCATCTTCTAGAAACCAAGAACATTATGGTTGATGTGTTAATATGCTGAAGGCTAAACTATCTAATATTCAGGTTATCTGTAAGCATATATCTGAAGAAGTTAGAAAGGGGAGAAAGTAATAACTAAGGCTAGTACTGAACAAGCTATATGGACTTTAAAAGAAGTAAGGTTGGCCCTCAATCTACCTGAGCTGCACTATTCTCCAGAACCTGTATATAACCCCCTAGCAGAGCATACTTTTGAAAGGACTTATCAAGTTGAATCATCATCACAAAAGAGAAAAGAACTCACAGATGAACTCACAGCTAATGAGTTGATGGCCAGGAAGAAGAGAAGAGCAGAGGAAAATGCTAAATACCCTAATTTTGAATAGGGGAGCTCCAAATCCAAAAATATCATTCTATATACCTAGAAAATTTTTGGTAATACAGGAAAAGAAACCAGAAGGTACTACAACTCTGTTGAATGGGCCAAATATCAACAATCAGAAACACATTGGAGAATTTATTGGAAAATGTAGAAGTATGGGGAAGCATCTGATACTCCTGAGCCAAGCAGGTATATTCCAAATCTGCTTAGATACTTTCTAAGACAAAAGTAAAAGGCCCAAGACAAAGTTGATGAGGAAAAGAGAAAGGGAAATACAGATGCATAAGTTGTGGATGGATTTAGCTTAAGCTAATTCATTGCTTTAATCTTTGATAAAAACATTTAAAATCAGACATATATATACATATGATATAGTGTGCATGTATTCTCATGTTTCATATTTATTAAGTGTAGTTAACTTTAACTTGAGGTTCTCACATCTTTAAATAGTGGGAAATTGTTAGAAAATTGCCCACAATATTCCTGATTTGAAGAAGTTTGCGGGATAAAAATAACTCACTTTGTGAAAGTATCTAGTTGTATACATAAATCTCCTAGAGGGGGGGGGGGGGGGGGTGAATGGGTGCGTTATATGGAATTAAGCGAAATTAAAATACTTTAGAAAATATGCACACAGAATAAGAGAAAACACACAACATATACACAAGAATTTATAGTGGCTCCCCAGAATGGGTACATCCACTTACCCGCCTCGCCTATCTAGCACTTCGGGATAGACTCGGCTACTTCACCAAACTCAGATTTCACAAATCTTACACCTCGGAGTCTTCAACTTCTACAAGCTCGGAGACAACGACCCCTACAAAAACTCATAGAACACCTTCTCCTACACTATATCCTCTAAACTAGGATCTACAAAACTCTGAAGCAAAACTTCCTACAAGAGTTGTAAAAGGTTTCTTTACAAACAATAGATTGAAAAAAATCTTCTTAGAAATCTCAAAGAGATATATCGTCTGACCTAAGAAAAAGAGATTCTTCTTCCTTTCTTAAGAGAGAAACTTGAACTTGAAGGTTGATGGAAAAGAATGACTTGAACTTGAGAGACCTTAATCTGAACTTGAGAATCGTCTGGATCTTAAAGCAACTTGAAGTATTTGAAATCAGAGATCCTGTCGAAACTTTTCTTCGAGAGGAATCACGAAATCAAGTTGTCGGCGATGAGATGTTCTTCTTACGAAAAAGAGAAATGTCGGCAGAGAGAATTGCGTATTTCTTTTTCTGTTCATGATTAAGGTTTTCTAAAAATAACCCTTAACTATTTATAGGGATTCCTCTTCTAACGAATAGAATGAGACTTCAAGATGGAGCTCCACGTGTACTGTACATGGCCGGAGCCCTAAAGGAAAGCTGTCAACTATTTCAAAAAGAAAAACTGTTATGTCCATTCGTCGAGTATTCACGTGACATCTCTAAATTACTCGACGAGTTAGTCTTAACCATTCGACAGATTAATCTTAACCACTCGACGAATTATACTTAGCTTTGATTTGAAATAGTATAAAACTTTACTTTAGTGATCACAAGACTTCTCGAGAGCACTCGACGTATTCATCGAGTATTCTCAAGAAATCACTAGATCACTCAACGAATTTTACTTGTCCAAAACTGGAAACAAGATAATATACTTTCTGAATTGTCTCGAGTAAACTCGACGAATTGGTCGAGTGCTCACGTGAGATCTTGATGAATGAACCGAGTCTTCATGTGAGTACTCAATGAATTTTACTTAGAACATTCTTGTCAAACTAGAATCCAGCAACCGGCTACTAGTATTTTCCCCTTGCATTTGGAAATGATGTACACCCTAATAGAGAGATTGCACATGAATCAACACTATGTCATACACAATGAAGAATTACATTGCATAGTTCAAGGGGGACTTCTTCAAATCAAGGTTATTGTGGATACAATACCCAACAATCTCCCCCTATTTGAAGAAGTCAGAACCCTATATACTAAGTTGAATTGCACAGAGAATAATAATAATCACAGATGCAGAAAAATGACATAGCGAATTTAAAATTAAACACTAGATCAGCAAAACATTAAAGTCTATATAAATGTTCTTAAAGGCATTCATAATTCACATAATATTTCACTGAGACATTTTATACTTCTGCCTCTTGCTCTTCTCTAACTGTCTGTCAGAGTAAGCAAAGGGCTTGGGATAATATTAGGGAGGAGGAGGAGTTGCATCATCTGAGCTTCCATGATTCCTGAAATGAATCCTACTCTTCACATTTGATAATTCATGCTTTTCCCACTCATCTCTGCTGTAATAATCTTTGCGGTTCTCATTCCCATTTTCTACCAGTGTGAAAGTATCCAAAATAATGCCTTTGGAGATAGTACTCCAAACATCAGCTTTGCTCTTTGTGGTTCTCATTCCCATATCTTCTTCTTTTCACAGGAGGCCTAGAGTATTCTCCAAGGAATTTTTCTTCTACAGGATCAGCCCAAACTCGAGGATATTACTATGGAGGAGCATACTATCCTACTTCAAAGAGGTTAGATTGCCATGTGCTCTCAACAAGTGGATCTGGCACTGTCCCGGTTAGTTCTTCATGAAGCCACTTAAAAATCTGATAATTAAATACATTTTCCTCATGAATTTTTTTTTCACCTCATGACTTAGCTCTTCCATTTGGGCCTGTAACTTTGTCTCCCACTTTCTGACTTCTTCAGTTAGGAAAGAGACAATATCATCACCATGCTTAGCCATTTTCTCATCAATATAATGCATGCTTGAATCATGAGAATGCATCATGGTCTTTAGTTGAAAGATGGGCTACCTTGTCATAAATATGATGAATACCCTCCATGGTAAGTGAAAGTGGGGATAGATCAAGATTACTCTAGAGGGGGGGTGAATAGAGTATTTTAAAATAATCTTTCTTAGCTTAAAGAAATCTGTATTAAAACAATTTTAGTTATTTAGTATATGTGTAAGTAAGTGCAGCACATGTATAAACACAAACTAAAACACAGCACACACAGCACAAACAAATAATAAAGGCAAGCACAGAAGACACAAGGATCTATAGTAGTTCCCCACAACCTGGGTACATCTACTCTTCTACCACCCTGGTAGGAAATCCACTAAGGCTTTTTGATCAGGTGAGCCTTCACCACAGAGCTTTTGATCAGGTACTCTAAACCACAATTTAACTTTTAAAGGGAGTTAGAACCCTGTACACAATTATAGAATAACAGTAAAATAAAGATGATGATATCTTCTCCTTTCTCTAACAATAGAGAAGACTAGTGGATTGTTGAAATTGTCAGATCTTCCCCTGTGAGTAAGAGTAAGTAAACAGGAGAGAAAATCTGCTCAGGGTGTAGGTCTTCTTGATCTTCAGAATATCGCCAGCACAAGTTCTCTAGAGGGAAATGATGCAGATGATTTCTAGAGATTAAGAGTAGGTGTCTGGAGAAGACGAAGATCTTTAGAGTGAAATAGAGAGAGTTCTTCTTCTGGAATGAAAACTGAGTAGCACAACTCTTATATATATTTGTGTCTCTCTCTAGTATAAAAGGCAATGATAATCTCTTTACAGGAGAGAGTTGATCCTCTTTTAAAAATTCAAATAGGGCTGGAAAGGAAGGAGACAGAAAGGAAGGATTTCTCTGGAATACCAATATATTAAATTCCTTGAAACTTGCAATCTGCCTTAAAATAATCTGCACGCAGCCCTTAATTAATGCAGCAACGGTCATAAAATCTTTGATAGAGAATACTGCAATAACTGACTGATATTTTAATAGGAACAGCTGTCAGCCTTCAAAAGAAATCCTGAGGATAACTCCAAAATAATACTCTGAATAGAAGAGGTCACCGAATATAGAGACTCTGAAGAAGTTCGTCGATCTGAAGGGAAGTTCGTCGAACTTAACCTGGGAAGTTCGTCGAATAAACAGAAACTTTCGTCGAACAGAACTTTGACGTTCGTTGAACCAAGTTCGTCGAACGAAAACTTGAATTCGTCGAACGAACTAGAAGTTCGTCGAACACCCTGACTTAGCTAATCTTCAGATTTCTTCTAGACTTAGCCTATGACCCTTATACTATAAATATTGGGTCAAAACAGATCCTATACCTGGAAATAGACATCCTAGCCCAAATCAGTAATAGGGTTGAACTGTGTTCCAACAGTAAGATTCACATCTTTACCTCCTTGGTTTAACCATTCATCCATTTCTGCTTTGAAGTATCACATGGTATGCTTCATCTCAGATAAGCCGTTATTCAAATAGGTTTCTACTTCCTTGACTTTGTCAAACACTTGTTTCATGGAGAAATCAAAATGCTCTTTTTGCATGATGAACAGTGCTTCTATAGACTTTAACAAAGAGCTATCAGAAGGGGAAATAGAGACATTCTGAGATCTAGGGGCTCCAAAACTTCCTGCATCTGAAGAGAAATGACTAGAGTGACCTCCCCCTGGAGATTGGTGACCCTTGACCAAGAGCTGCTCCTGCTCCTCATCCTCTCTTATTTCGTTAGAGGCAAAATCAACAATAAGGTCCTCTTGGCGAAAGCGAATTGATTTCTCCCCCTCAGCCTCTGCAACAACTTCGTTCTCCACGTTATCTTTTGTTATCACTAGGACTCCACCAGATGTGGATCCTTTCTCACCAGAAACTTGAACACTTGGGACTTCATCAACAATTTCATTCTCATCAGGAACATCCTTCTGAGCTTCAGGTACTAGAGTGTAGATAACAGGTGGTACTTGTGGCTGATCTTCAGAAGGATCAAGCAAGCTTCAGGATCATGTACATTAAGATTCTCCCCTTCAACAACTGCATCAGAGTTTTGAGGAGTATCATGGGGGGGGGGGGGGGGAGGTGGAGACTGAATCCTTGGATCATTTCGAAACTCTTCCTCTTCTTCATGACCTTTCCTTGCACCAGGATTTGTGATTCTTCTCTCCCACCTACTAAAAATTGAAGAATCTATCTTCTTGAGATGATGTATGGGCATGCCAGAGGACATATCAAATTGATTCCTATCAAACTGATTCAAGTACAAGATGAGAATTCTCACAAAGTTTGGTGTCATTAAACTTGCTTTAATTCTGTCAAATAAAACTATTCCCTAATTTATCCTCTTTCTGCAAATTACTGCTGCCAGGAGTTGAACATGTCACTTGATACATAAAAATGAGACACAGTCTTGCACAATACAACCTTTCCAATGATATCAGTCAATAACTTTCCTTCTTCATTTATTCCTTTCCGTCGAATTGAAGTATAACTTCTTGCTAATTCAGAGAAGGATAGAGCCCTGTTGTAATCTCTATCTTCTAGAACATCTTCTTCATCAGTCATGGGTAGGCACAGATATTGGTTGAGGAGACTAGGCTTCAATCAAACCATAGTGTTCCTAATATTACTCTTGATCACAGAACCTTCACAATGAAGTTGTGTGTTTTTGTAGAACTCCAAAACTTCCCTGTCCAGAACTTGGCATTGGTGCTACAAGAGAAATGACAGACCGACGACTTCTAGCAAGAGGACTATGTTCTTGAATTCATGTGAGGCGCTTGCAAAACCTGTGCAAACAAGTTCCCCTCCTACCTACAAATTTACAGAACTTCTGCGCGCCATTGGAATCGAGAAGACGAATCAATGGGAGAGAAAGGAGCTCGCTTACTGGACTTTCTGAGAGATCTCAAAGAAATGGCGTGATTTGTCGTGAAGACCTTATTCTATTTATATAGTTTTAATATTTTGAAGAAATAGAGACGCACACCTTTTTAGGGAAATGACTCTTGGGATCCAATATAATAATTAGAAAGAATTTCTGAGTGATGAAAATGTGTCAAAATGAAATGGAAAGACTACACTAATTCATCAAAATGATTCGAGAGACTTGTCTGATTCGTCGAGATAATTAGATAAGACTTGATGAATTCGTAGAAATTATACGAGTAATTTCAATTGTCTTCCTTGAGTCCTTAAGAAGTTTGAATTTCTATACATGGGCAGATTTCCTGAACCTTTCGTGACTCCTTGTTGAGCATACCAAGTTCCATTTTGAAGAAAGTGAACTTGGCCTCATCCAGTGGCTATATGAAAATATCTGCAATTTGCTTATCTGTAGGGACATAGCTGAGATTAATATTCTTGTTCTCCACATTCTCCTGGATGAAATTTTAGTGTATCTCGATGTTCTTTGTCCGTATGTGAGAGACTGGATTATTAGCAATTGTTATGGCACTGGAGGAGTCGCAAAACATTGGAATCTTAAAATTATAATCTTGTAGTTGATTCCTGATCCACAGAAGTTGTGCACAACAACTGCCTATGGATATATATTCCTATTCAGCAGTTGAGAACGCTACACAATTCTACTTCATACTGCTCCAAGAAATAAGCCTCCTTCAAAGGAATTGGCATGTCCCGGAAGTGTTTTTCCTATCGTCCCTGCTTCCTGCAAAATCAACATCTGAAAATCCAATTAGATCAAAGTCATTACTTCTTGGGTACCATAATCCAAGATTTGGTGTGCCTTTAAGGTATCTCAAAATCCTCTTTGCTGCGACATAGTGAGATTTCTTAGAGTTCACCTGAAATCTAGCACATACAGATGTTGAAAATATTATGTCTGGTCTACTGGAAATAAGGTAGAGCAAGGATCCAATTATGCTTCTGTACTTGGTTTCGTCAAAGGTTTCCCTTTCTCATCCTTATCCATACTCATAGTTGAACCCATTGGAGTCCTCATTGAGGTTGCATTCTCCATATCGAGTTTCATAATTAACTCCTTGGTGAACTTCGTCTGCGAGATGAAAATTCCATCTTCAGATTGTTTCACCTGAAGTCCTAAGATATACTTCATCTCACCCATACTGCTCATTTCAAATTTCCCTTGCATCAAGTTAGAGACTTTTTGTATAGGTGATCATCTGTAGATCCAAAGATAATATCATCGACATAGATTTGCACAAGCAGAATCTTGTCTTTTTCTATCTTTCCTCTTGTGAACTTGTTCTCAAGAAGAAATCTTGAGAGCATCTCATACTAGGCTCGGGGAGCCTGTTTCAGACCATATAAAGCTTTGCGTAAGAAATAAACATAGTCAGAGAAGGATGAATCATCAAAACTTTGGGGTTGTTCCATGTGTAATTCTTCATTTAAATTACCAATAAGGAAAGCTGACTTCACGTCCATTTGATAGACTTTAAACCCTTTGTGAGCAGCATAAGCTAGGAACAACCGGGTCGCTTCAAGTCTGACTACTGGAGAAAATGGTTGATCAAAGTCAATCTCTTCTTCTTGTCGGTAACCTTTATCTACAAGCCTAGCCTTATTCTTGGTGATTACTCCATTTTCGTCCAGCTTGTTTCTGAAGACCCATTTTGTCCCTATCATATTTTGACCTTTGTGCCTTGGTAGTTTCCAAATTTGGCACCTCTTAAATTGATTGAACTCCTCTTCTATTGTGATGATCTATGAAGCATCTTGGTTTGCCCCTTTAAATTTTTTTGGCTCAATTTGTGAAAGAAAACTTAAGTGCAATACTTCGTTAGCTGTACCTCTTCTTGTTCTAACTCCATAACAAGGATCTCCAATGATCTGATCAATTGGGTGATCTCTTGAGTGTCTGATCACTGGATTTCTTGCAGCCTCTGTGTCACCAGGAGGTTATTCTACTTCTGGTGCACCTTCAGCCTCTTGATGTTCTTCTTCTTTAAATAAGGTTTGAGAGCTCACTTTGATTGACTTTGGGGTATCGTCTTTAGCTTCTTCTTCCAGGCTGAGCTCTTTTAATTTATCACCTGCATCTTCAACAAATATACTAGAAGATCTACTATGAAGCATACTCATCTCATCAAATACAACATTTATGGATTCTTCTACAACTAGGGTTTTCTTATTGAAAATTATATACGTCTTAATGTGGCTACTATATCCTACGAAAATACCTTCAAAACATTTTTCACTAAATTTAATTTTGTAATATTTCCCATTATTAAGTACAAAGCATTCGCTTCCGAAGATCCTAAATTAGGACACAGTCGATTTCCTTCCCTTTAGAAGTTCATAAGGTGTTTTACGATGGTCCTTGTGGATTAAGGCTTCGTTCTGCACCTGACATGCAGTATTGATGACATCGGCCCAGAGGTACTCTGGTAATGAAGAGTCATTCAACATTTTTCTGTATGCCTCAATTAATGTTCTATTCTTTCTCTCGGTGACTCCATTTTGTTGTGGAGTGCGAAGAGAGAAAAATTCATGAAAGATACCTTGGCATGAACAAAACTCTATCATGACACCAGATTCAAATTCTGTTCCATAGTCACTTTTGATTTTGACCACATAGCAGTTCAATTTGTTATGTATTTGCCTAACAAAGGTAGTGAAAGAGTCAAAGGTGTCTGACTTGTGTCTTAGAAAGAACACCCATGCAAAATGTGAGTAGTCATCAACAATAACCGAGTTGTAAGATTTACCTCCAAAACTACGAACAACCAAGGGACCAAATAAGTCCATATGAAGCAGATATAAACTTCTGGAAGAATCATTAGTAGCAATGCTCTTAAAGGTGGCCCTTGTCAGCTTACCCATCTGGCATGCGTAACACGACCTCTCTTTAACGCACTTAATATAGGGAGCATCAGACACTAAGTTGTGAGAAAATAACATATTTATCGTTTTGAAATTAATATGTGATAATCTCTTCTGCCACTGATCACATAGAGATGCACTATCTTTTGCCAAAAAGCACACTGGTGTAGAAGATTCTAAACATAGAAAATTAAGACAAAATATATTTCTACTCCGAGTGCCTGTTAAAATAGTTTCAAAATTAGAAGACGATTTTATCAAACACTTGTCCTTGTAGATTCTACAACATACCCTTTGTCACAAAGTTGACTTATGCTGATGGGATTATGCTGTAATTCCTTAACATAAGCCACATCTGTGAAAGATACGATGCCATTAGTAATCAGCCCATAGCCTTTAGTGATTCCTCTGTCAGATCCGCTAAAAATATTTTTTGGACCATCTTTGACTGAGGTATAATCTCGTAGTAGGCTTCTTGTTCCTGTCATATGCATGAAACATCCACTATCCAAATACCAGATGGATTTTTGTTGGCCATTATACATACCTGCATTCACAGATAAAATACCCTTAGGAACCCAAATAGATTTGGGTCCTTGGTTCCTTGTTACACAAACACCAATAGGGATGTTAACATTGTGAGGGTTCGTGCTTGCATTGTGAAAGATTTAGGTTGTCTATAATACACCTAGATGGGGGTGATTAGGTTTTTCAATGTTAATTGCTACTTTAAATTTTAGCTAGCATATCACAAAAGAAATACATAAAATACACAGGATTTATAGTGGTTCCCGTCAAGACAATGTGTCAAGAGGTAGTCCACTGTCCTTCCTACCAATCTATCAATATGCTAGACTAGGAACATTCTCCAACTCAGATCTCTTCTCAATAAGCCTATCTTACAACTCAGGCTCACAAAGAACCCTACCAACAACTCAGACTTTACAAGTCTTACAACAACTCAGATCTTCACCAAGATCCTACAAAACTTAGGCTCACAAAGAACACTACCAAAATCAGGCTCGCAAAGAACCATAACAACAATTAGATCTATTATAAGTTCTTACAAGCTCAGGCTCACAAAGAACCCTACAAAACAAGAAAGATGTTTTCCCGTTGCAAAAGAGAAGGCTTCATTTATGAGCTTTTGAATGAAAGGTCTTCTTTTTCTTCTTGCAAATATAGGACCAGAGATCTTTTGAATCACTGAACTGTTCTTGAGAATCTACTTCAGAAAAATATCAAATGAACTTTTCAACCAGGGAAGAAGATTCATTCTTGCTTTTTCTTTAATCTTCACAACACATCAATTAAGTCTTCTTTTTGAGCACTTTTCTCTCTTTTCCTCTTGTATGTGTGAGAATAAGAGTTAGAGGGAATAAATGTATCATGTGTCTTTTGAAATCAACAATTTCTCTCTTTTGTATTCTTTTGCAATTTTACATAAAGGCCCTTATTGAATTATGTCATAATTAATTGGGTAGTTAGGAATGTTGATAGAATTGGCAGAATATATTATCATAAATGCTTTACCATTCTTGTAACTTGCAGAATATGAAAGTGAATAAAATTCTTCATTAATACTGTGTAACAGCTATATTCTGTGGAGAAAATATCATTTAATATTCATTGATTTGCGCACAAGACAGACGATGTGCACTTTCCCTTATTTCAATTTTTGAGAAAATCGGCGCATTAAATGCAGCTCAACATCTGTCACGATGATAATTTTACTTCAAGTCGATATCGTCTTGATCGTCTCGACGATATGTAAAATTTACGGCGATATCGTCGACATACTTTTTTTCAAGACTCTACTTGTTATCTCAATGATATTGGTTCTTCTAGACGATATCGTCGAGATCTTTTCTTCTACACGATATCTTCAACCTTCAAGACGATATGTCTTCTTCAAGACGATATCGTCGAGACATCTAAACTTAGCTTTTTCAATGATAAAATATCTTTAAAATGATATTGTTGAACTATCTCGACGATTTGTTTCCTTTCTCAACGATTTTTCTATTAAGCCTTGAGATGATAATTTTTATAGTTAATCTTCATTACTTTTATAGTCTTGACATTTGTAATGTAACTTTGATGTATCTATCACAGCATGAACTTAAACATAGCATCAAAAATAACTTGGCTTATCTATACTTGTGTTCCTTCTTCAAATCTAGGAACATTGAGGGCATATTTCTCAACAACCTCCCCCTATTTGAAGAAGTCAGAACTTACAAGTATAATAGACTTGACTAACAAATAAAATCAATAACCATCAAATACATAAAGCTTTTATCATTGACCTGAGCACTTCTTCAAATCAAGAACATTGCTGGACACAGTTCCCAACAGTCTCCCCTATTTGAAGAAGTCATAACTCGCTTCAATGATAAATGCCAAATAGTGAATAAAATCAAATTTAAAGATACTCAGCAAATGTAAAATGACCCAACCATCAACCTTATATAACCAAAATATTTCACAGTCATTTACCCGATGTCATAATAAAAAACAAACATATGTGTTTCTTAGGTCCTGCTGCTGCTTCCTTTGCCTTTCATAGAAGCTGATTGGCTTTGGTATCTTCTTTTGAGAAGGAGGAGGACCATGAGGGAATACTAGCTTATAATTTCTCCTTTTCTCTATTTGATTGAGATGAAGATTCCAGTCAGCAAAATAATAGACTCTTTCTGACCCATCTTGAGGGTATCCAAAATCCATCCAAGCTTCTGAGATGAGGGTCCTAGAGTTAGGAATCCACTTGCCTGACTGTGGATCGTACTCAATTTTCCTTAACCTTTTCTGCCTGTACTTTTTGCTCGGAACTCTCTTCCTTTTTCTGAATTGGCAGATTCTCCAATTTCAACACCATATTCTTCTGAAGCAGTGCTTTCAGATGGTTCTGCTAGCTCATACATAGAGGGAGGCATCTGTAAGGTTTGCTTGACTTGATTTATAGTCCGCATGAACTAATCTGAGCCTGCATTTATTATTTCCTTCTCCCACTTTAGGACTTCTTCATTATTGTGATCATCTAAGGTTGTTTGAACCAACGTGACTCTTTCAGCCAGATGATGTTCAACCTCCACAAATTATTTCTTACTTCCAGCAGATGACCATCTATGTTCTGAGTATTCACATCCACTCTATTCAGAATTTGCTATCTATCTGCATTCATAAAGCTTGTTATCTGTTGAAAAATCCCTCTCAGTATTCCTTGACATAATGCCTTAGTTTTGAATGATTTGGTGAGTCTGATGCCCAACCTTGTTGATCTCCTTACCAAGATGCTCCATGGATAGAGCTGCTATGTGAAGGAAATGAGTATGCTGAGTGTTGAGATGATGCATGCCATCCTTCACACTTTGCAGCTTAGCCTTCATCTCCTGCCTTAAGCCGTCCACTATCTGCAGAATGAATCCTTCCATCTTCTCCCTTTGAACATTATGCAATGCAGAGATAATATGGAATAGGAAACCTGATTGACCCGAAGATGATCCAGCAACATTCACCTATGGAGCAACATTCTCTTATGGAGCACATTTAGGAGCACTATCATGGCCCCGAAAGTCAGGAAAGTCTACCTGCATCTGCTCTTCTTCCATTAGCTCTTCCTTGCCTTTAAAAAGAACTATATCAAGCCCAGCCTAGGGTTCAACACTTTCAACTCTCTCTGTCTCCTGGCCTGCAACTTCCTTTTCTGGCACTTGTCCTACATTTTGCTCTTCTGGCTCTTGGATTGGTGGAAAAACAAACTTCTCCCCCTCATTCTGAGCAGGGTTTAGATCACTACTAGGAGTCCCAACCTTTCCAGTACAAATTTCTTCTCCTTGATCTCCTAGGATAGAGCACCCCAGATTACTATCCCCCTCAACTTTCTCAGTCTTTTGGGCTAATCTCCCAACAAGGAACTGCCCCTTAACTAGTTCACTACCCTGAATAGGGCTCCTCCTCTCCTCAGCATCCTTGAACAAATTTGGGTCTAGAATTGATGGCACTTCTTATTCTGAATTGCTTGATGACCCTACCTCTTATGAGTCATCAACTACTATGGCTTTCTTTTTCTTATCTTTTAGAGTTGCTTGGGCATCCTTAGAAGATTTGGAGATAACTCTATCCCTTTGTCCAACAATTCTTGAGTCCAACCTCTTAGAATATTGTAGAGGTACTCCCATTTTTCTTTTCATCACTTCCCCAAGGGAATTCAGAAGAAAGTGAGATAAGATTCTTCCAAAACTGGGGGACTTCAAAGTGTTCTTTAACCTTTGGAACAGAAACTCTCTCCAGTCGGTCTTCTTTGAAATAATGATTCTGCACATAACCTTAAATATTTCTTTAAAAATCCTGCCATGGGAACCAGGCTTGCACAGTAACACCTTCCCCACAATGTCAGCAAGAAGTTTTCCCTTATGGTTGAATTCTGCTCTTTTTATAGACCCATAGGACTTTCCACTGTGCCCACAATAGAGATATCATGCAATAAGATCTTCGACAGTTAATCCTTCCTCTACTTATTCCTCCCTAGACAGGGTAGACGCAAAGCTTTTCCCAATCTTTTAGCTGACATTTTTATTTTCTTCTTATCCACGACTGACTTCAGTAAGGTCTCAGAATGATTGAGTCTTGCTCCATCAAAGAACTCCATCAATTCGATATGCATCAAGACACCTGGCTTACACAACAGATACTCTAATCCGACTGATTCGAGTAATTTAATGACTAACCCGATCTCTTAAGAGCAATAGTTGAAGACTCCTCTTTGAAGCTCACATGCTGAAATGATTGTAGCTTCTTCCTTCTTGGGGGCCATTGAATCTGTAAGACCCCAGTGTTCAGGTGTAAAGAAGTTAACGAGAGGCTAAGGCAGAGAGCTATCCCCAGCGGTAGTGCCTATCATCGAAATGTTGTGTATCGTCGAAGGGACTTTTGGGAATCATCGAAAGCATCAAGACAAATCACCGGTTACTAGTGCCAGCGCTAGTGCTAGCGCCGACGGTAGAGATCTCGATGACTTTGTCTCCCGACTAATGTGTTTCGACGAATCATTGTAGACACTCGTGAATTCGGCTCATTGAGAGTTAGCACAGGCGGTAGCGCTAGCGCTCTCAACGATTTCCTTAAGCGGCTATAGATAAGTTTGGCCATACCGCCTTAGGGCTAGCGCCTGATGTTAGAGGCTAACGCCGGGGGTAGCGGTTATATATACATAGCCTCCAAATCCATGATTTTCCTTATTTTTTCTCTCTGGTCCTCTCTCCTATGGAAAAGTCAGTAGTATGAAGAGAAGGGATATTTGTTTGGCTAGGCAAGTCTGAGGAAGAAGAACTCTTGCGTGTTTGTGTCGTCTTCGAGTCTGCAGAAAGGCATCCTGGTCAGATGGAACCAAAACAAGTATCAAGGGTCCTTTGATTCGCATAGTAGCAGGAAGATTTCCACTAATTAGTGGATCGGCTCTTCCGATGGATCGATATGGAGTATCACCATAGAAATTGCATATAGAGTTCAGATCTTTGTACGAACATAGGCGTACTATGTGAAGCTCATCTGGACAGGTTGGTCTGGATTGGTGATGTTGATATTTCTATATTGCACTCCGGAGAAGTCTCCGAGTATGTACGCTTGTTTTCGGGTTCTGGGTGATGTGATGTGCTATAAGGAGTCCTAGAGGTTACCTCAAGAAATAGTTGAAAGAGAGGGCATAATGGCATTCTGTTAGATAGCACCAACGCTAGTGCTAGCGTCGATGCTAGCACTAGTGATATCAGATATCATGTGGTGTGTTTGGAAATAGCCCCTGAGGCTATTCTGATAATCATGTGTGGTTGTCTTGTTAGCGGGCACAAGGGGAAGATCCACCCATGTGGGGTAGTTAACTTGCTCGGCAATATGAGCACGGGAACAAAGCTGAACCGAACCCATCTCTTAGCCAGTCAGTGATGAGGTTGCCCCTCCATTTCACTGAGGGAAGGTTGGGAAAGGAACCATTAGGTTGGGGACCTTGACGGTAAATGCTCATAATAGATCTGTGGTGTAACTCGGTGAATACACCAAAAATGTGCCTTGAGAACACGATATGTGCGGCCCAACATCGGCATATGTGGTGAATGTTTCTATATGGTGCTTAGACGCACCTATGAAATATCTGCTACTATCACTTGTTTGCAGGGAAGGAGTACCGCCGCCCCGGGCATGGGTTGGGGTCGTTATAATCTTGGTCAGCTAAAGCTATCCGGTTACTTATTTTCCCACTACTTAGTGGATTGTGCTTTACAGGTCCTGGAGAGACGAGCGTGAAATAGTGGGTTGGAACCCCAGCTGTTGAACTTTGCCGGCCCTCAAAGTCCATAGTGTTTTGAGTGGTTTTCTTTCATGTATTATCGGTCTGTGTGCCGATGTTTGGAAATCATGTAAAAGGAGAATCACATTTTGATGTATGGCCTTAGTGCCAAACACGTTTTTACATATATATATATCAGTCGTTCCTCTTTTGTATTATGAACATTTATATTCTAGTTCAAGAGATAATTAATTCATGATTCCGTTATCGTGCAATCTCTGAGATGTTGTTGGTTAACTGAAAGAACACTCTCGAGAACTCTTCCATTGAGATGTCTGTCAGTTGCCTGTCGGCATACTGATGCCTTTCCAAACCTTCCCACCACATCCTAGCCTCTCCATCCAATAAATAGGTAATAAGGAATACCTTCAGCCTTTCCTCCGTCTCTGTAGCTGTTAGGGTTCTCTTCACCCAAGACAGCGAATCCTCAGCTTTTGTTGGCGTTCCTATCCCTTCAAACATAGGAGGGTGGAAACTCAAAAACTGCTTCAAGTGAAGGTTTAACGCTCGTGGCGCTTCAACCGGTACTGCCGGTACTGGTTTTTCCACAACATGCTTAACTGCGACAACCGGTTCCGGGGCCACCCCAAGGGCAGGAGGCTGTGTAGTCCGTCCTGGTTGCGCATTGATCATGGTGACCACTACATCAGCAAGCCTTCATATTGTTTCATCAGAAGGAGGAGGCATAGGCATCTCAGCAGATACACTACTCTTGGCAGTGCCCCGGGGTTGGTACTTCCCTGCACTACTTATAGTCCCCTATAGTCATGTCGTACACAATTTAGTGACTAGTAACACAACAAAATAGCAAGTAAGGAACACGCAGGTTGCACAATCATGCTAAAACATATATATAATGCATTCCCAAGTGTACAATATGGTTATTTAAATGAATTAAATGGTGATGCACACACGTTCCCACCACCCCTTAAAGGAATTCGGACATGAATTCGCACGGAATGGAATGAGACCCTTAGCTGATACCAAATTGTAACATTCCACCCGTTGTGCAGTATATAATAGTAGGTCCGGCCGGGACCCCACGCCATACAAGGTGAAAAAGTAAGAGGGTTACGTATTCAATTATACATGGACGCCCTTTTCTCGCCACCTCTCGGGCAATTATTGATGTTAGTAATGGAAAACTTCTCATACGAGTTGGGGATGAAGAAGTTATTTTTAGTATAAACAACTCTATGAAAAATTCTTTTTCCAACGATGACTCCTGTTTTACTTTAGAAACAAATTTTGAAGAGGAATCGTCGTCTTTTTCAGAATTAATCTCACCAATTTTTGAAGATCTGGAATTTGTTACTGTGGAAATACATCGGTCTTTAAAATTCGAACAAATAAATTCAATTAATGAAAAAATTAGAACATGTTATGACGAACCACTGAGCGTTGAGTTAAAGCAACTCCCCGAACACTTAAAATATATTTTTTTGGAAAAAGATTCAAAATTTACCGTAATCCTATCCTCTGCGCTTAACGAATAGGAAATTTCCAAATTAATTAAAATTTTAAATAATCATCGCCATGCAATTGCATGGCAAATTTCGGATATCAAGGGGATTAACCCCTCATTTTGCATGCATAAAATAAATTTAGAAAATAATTCTCGTGAAACTATTCAGCCTCAACGACGCCTTAATCCCAATAAGAAGGACGTTGTTAAGGCCGAAATTATAAAATTATTAGATGCGAGAATTATTTACCCAATTTATGATAGCGCTTGGGTCAGCCCGGTGCAAGTCGTGCCTAAAAAGGGCGGAATAACGGTAGTTACAAATGAAAAGAATGAGTTGATTCCAACCCGTACCGTTACGAGTTGGCGGGTATGCATTAATTATATAAAATTAAATGATGCTACCCGCAAGGATCACTTTCCGTTTCCCTTCATTGACCAAATCTTAAAATGTCTCTCCGGTCATTCACACTATTATTTTCTTGATGGTTCTTCGGGATACTTTCAAATCCCAATTGCGCCCGAAGACCAAGAGAAAACCACTGTCACCTGTCCTTTCAGCACCTTTGCATATCGAAGAATGCCATTTGGTCTTTGCAATGCACCGACTATATTTCAAAGATGTATGTTGGCAATTTTTAATGAATTAGTAGAAGTTTTTATGGATGATTTTTCAGTCTTTGGTGACTCCTTTAATAATTGTCAAAACAATCTTGATCGTGTTCTTCAATGTTGCGAAGACACAAATTTGGTACTAAACTGGGAGAAGTGCCACTTTATGGTCCAAGAGGGATTAGTCCTCGTACATAAGTTTTCTAGTAAAGAGATCGAGGTCGATAGGGCCAAGATCGAAGTCATAGAAAAACTTCCCCCTCCAACAAATGTTAAATCTATAAGGAGTTTTCTAGGACACGCGGGATTTTATGGGTGGTTTATACGTGATTTTTCAAAAATAACAAAACCGCTAACGCAATTACTAGAAAAAGAATCCGTGTTTATTTTTGATGAAGATTGTTTAAAGGAGTTTAACAAAATAAAAAATGAACTTATCAATTCGCAATTTTAATCGCACCAAATTGGTGTTTACCGTTTGAAATCATGTGTGATGTAAGTAATTTTGCTGTAGGGGTTGTCTTGGGCCAACGGGCAAATAAATATTTTCACTCAATCTATTACGCAAGTAAAACGCTTGCATCCGCCTAAGCTAATTATACAATAACGGAGAACTTTTAGCGATCATTTTCGCATTCGATAAATTCCATTCATATATAACGCAATCTAAAATTATTGTTTTTACAGACCATTCTGCCCACCGGTACTTGCTAAATAAAGGGGACGCCAAGCCCCGACTACTGAGATGGATTCTCCTCTTGCAAGAATTCGATTTGGAAATCCGAGACAAGAAAGGAGTGGAGAACTGGAGCCCGACCACCTCTCAAGATTGGAGAATTCGACGGCAGGAGAACTAGTGGAGGCCGAAATTGATGATAAATTCCCTGAAGAGCGCCTCCTCGCCATCAAAAAGGTAATGACTTCTTACACCCCTTGGTACGCATATTTTGCCAATTATTTAGTGGCTTGGGTCCTCCCAAAGAGTTTTTCAAGTCAACAAAAGAAGAAATTCTTTTCGGACTTGAAAATTTACTTTTGGGAAGACCCCTTTTTATTTCGTGTCTGTGCGGACCATGTGGTAAGAAGGTGTATTTTGGGCGAGGAAGGTGTCCAAATATTACGACACAGCCACGAAGGACCAACCAGTGGTCACTATCAAGCAAATCATACTTCAAGAAAAGTGTTAGAGGCGGGCTTCTATTGTCCCACCTTATTCAAAGACGCTCAAAATTTTGTGAGTAATTATGATCGGTGCCAATGGTTCAGTAACATTTCTAACCAGGATGAAATGCCCCAAAACATTATTTCAGAATGCAAATTTTTTGGTTTATGGGGCATAGATTTCATAGGCCCGTTACCTTCCTCCTTTAGTAATAAAGTCATTCTTGTTGCGGTCGACTACGTGTCAAGGTGGGCGGGAGCACATGTAAGACCCCATTTTTTGCTACAAAACTGAGTCTTATGCCCAGAACCGCCGCTTTGCGGTGACACCAACACTCGGGAAGGTTGCAATAACAAAATGCCGATCCTGCCGGCCATATCGATCACATAAGAGGAAAAGTATATTTGAACATATTAAAGCTCAAGTCCACATCACATGTTGTATATAGATCATAATAATGGTCCACAAGATAATAACTGACATAACAGAGTAATAATAAGAAGGGCTCATGCCCAGTACATCATGTCCTCACTACAAGGTCACTCGCGGAAGCAAATCTACTAGTAAACACTCACAATCCTGAGGCTGGTGCTCATATGCTAGACTAGCCCACCTCCATCTGTACTGACCGCTTGTTGTGCTGTGTCTCCTTGGTCTCCTAAAATGATAAGGTCCATCGACCGTTAGTCAAAAGACTAAGAAAATCGCCCACCCCTCCCCCGGTGACTCCTAGGCACCGTGCGGGAGGAATGAGGCGGAGGACAGCAAGGGGTATAAAATAAAGCAGATGACATGTCTTAGCTACAAGAGTATCTATTACTACACAGGTGTATAATTATATAACAGTAAGTAAAGCATGGTAAGGAGCATGTAAAGAACAGTAAGTAAAAGTCCCATACAGATTTATACGATAGGGGTAGGAGTTGAAATGCACTGCTTATTCCATGACATGTAGAGTTATGCAGTTTAATGCTATGTTCACACAAGTGCAACTCACACACTTCAACTCTATGTGCACAGACCTTTAGTTCCCCCATTTTGGAGCTAGCAAAACTCCTAGGATACTCCCATAGTGGAAGACGAAAGCGGTGGGTTGGGCCTCACCTACTTCTAGGTTGGTATCCGCACTACCTACCTAGACCTATCGTACGGCTCAATGTGAAGAACACAATCGCGGAGCGCCTGCGTACTCTTGCTGGCTTGCCCCCCAGACTTTCATGGCTAAGTGAAAACCACTCTTGCCGAGTCAAATCATCGACGTCGGTGCGAACAATCGTCCATACTAAAGACCCACCACCTTTATGCATATGCAATTATGATTACCATCTATCTCCGAGCATAAGCTCTTTGGGCTAACCCGCCCGTCACCATAACCTTCTGAGCCACCGGCTCGCCGGACTAACCCTTCCGTACCTATAACCATCGAGCCTACTTCTTGTAAGACCAAACCAACCTAATACCCATAGCAACAGGATATGAGTGAGTGTATTATTAAGTTAGTCTTGCATAACAAATTAAATATACTGTTTGAGGTTAATCTTGGACTTCGCGAGGTCTACCCTGTGAGGGGCTCGCATCGGTACTAGGAGGTATGGTGGGATGACACCCCAAACCTTCCTTTATCAAGAAACTTAATATTATTGATAACCACCATTAATCATACCCCTCTTACAATTTCACTTGAATTACCCCTAAGTATTTTATCACTCTCCAAGTGAAAGGCGATCTATCGTCAATCTTGAGCACAAACTTGCCCTTAACCACCGGGCACACTCAACACATAGACTCCTATTGGTGATCTCAAATCTCTTCAACCAGACTAGGTACCCCAACTACCACTCATTCCTACCAAATGGTGTACAAGTTATCTTAACTCTACAGTTTTACTATACGCAGACCAAATGAGCTATATAAGTTGCATGAGAGGAGGTACTCCAAATAATCATCCAAATGACCCAAGATTATTACTAGGGGTGTGTTATGACATTTTAAGACATGCTCCAGAAATTCAAAATTTTCCTATTTTATTTGTCATTTATTATAATTTTTCCAAAATCAAGGAACCCATGATTTTGAACACCAAGTATGGTTTTCTGATAAGCTATGGCCATAATAAAATTTGTGCAACTATATGTCATCAAAATAACAGCCACATATGAATTTCATTATTTTCCTGAAAGGTTTTGACCTCCAAATAAAATATTGTCCAATTTATCAAAATCAAGGGTTAACAAAGGAAGTACCAAAAATACGCATTCAAAAATTCTAAGAAAATAACCAAGTGTCTATAGTAATCAGAAAAGTTCATTGATTGAGTTTCATAATTTTCTAGAGTCATTTTACCATATAAATACTTTATTTGATTAAATAGAGCCTATGACATCTTGTGAAGAGCATCATGTATAAATTCTTCCTAAAACTATATTAAAATTAACAGGTCATATACTTGCCCTAAAAAGTCCTTTGACCGAGTTTCATGATTTTCCAGAGGGTATTAAATCCATAATTAATTTTCATACAACTAGGGCAAATATTGGGAGTTGTGAATGAAGTTGTAGCACCCTTCCAATACGAATAATATAACAGTAGGTCCGGCCGGGACCCCACGCTATACTAACCACACTAGCTAGGCGTTAAAAGGAGATATACAGAAAAGAACTACACCAGAGTATACTAAACATAAGCATAAAGATTTAACATTTCTTTTATAATAGTCCGCTTTCACAGGAATGAAACAATAAAGTGTAGAGTTACGACCTTAAGGCCTTACATTCCAAAAAGTACAAAACTCCAAAAACATACTTCGGCACGCAGGCCGACAATACATGAAAAGCAAAAAAGAGGATGGCCTTCGAGGGCAACACAGCAAAAGGGCCACCGCCCGCTATTTCCCGCTTGGCTCACCTGCACCTGCAATAACGATGCACCAAAACGTGGCAAACAGGTAACCGGTCAGCTAAAGCTGACCAAAATTATAACGACCCCACCCCTAAAGCCGGGGTGGTGGCACTCCTTCCCTGCAGGCATACAATATAGGCATAGATTGTAAAGGTACATTCAAACACCACATGTACAAGCAATCAACACCAACATGGGCACGCACGGCCACACATTTCGTGCTCTCAAGGCACTCTCACGGTGTACTCTCCGAGCTACACCTAACAACTCCTTAAACAAAGAGTTCGCATGAGCTTTGACCGTCAAGACTAACTTGCCTTACAGACCAATCCCAACATCATACGGTGCACCGAGGAGCTACCTCTTCACCGATTCGGTATGGGAGCGGGTTTGGTTCAGCTTTGCCTGTGCTCAAATCGACGGAATCAAACGTCGCGACGCGGGTACAACTTCACCTCGGCCCGAATAACGAAAGGTGGTTTCACACCTCCACAACCAGTTCCCTTGGAGCTACCGCCGGCACTAGCACTAGCGCCAGACGGTAGTGGAAGATCTCCGAATCCACCCACAACTTCCGGTATTTCCTGGAGGTTACCTCCAGGACTCCCTGCAGTACTCTACTGTACACAGAACCCGAAAATAGCTCAAACAAAACACGGAGTCTTCTCTGGCATAATTAATCACTATAGCCATCACCAATCCAGACCAACCTTGTCCGGATGGGTTTCACACACAATGCCTATATCCGTACTACAATTCTGGATGCTAATGTAAGTAACCAAAGGGGATCTAAATGATCAACCCACTGCAAAACTCCCTTTTCTCCACCAATCGGTGGGGGATTTTCCATGCAAAAATGCCATAAAAAGGAGGACTTCACTTGTCCAAGTAGAAGATCGTTACCCTTGTCGTTTTCTTGTTCACCATGAGAATCCAAGATTCTAATCGGATGGAAAGGACCGCACCGGGCTGCTCTCCGTGGATCTGTAAACGGCTCACGATTCGGAGCTTCGGAGATCCGTCAATGGTGGAAGACACCTTCTTCTTCCTCCTTGGCTTTCCTCTTTCTCAAGCTTGAAGAGAGATAAGACTTTAGAAATAAAGAGAATATCTCCTCTGGTCAAGGCTTAAGAAATCCTAGATTAAACCCCAACCATCGGATCTAAGAACATAAGGATTTGACGGCCACGATTTCAAATCACGGATCTGTATCGCGCGCTAGCACCGGCGCTAGCGCCTGCGCTAGCTTCCGTCTCGACGGCTAGGGTCTGTCGACACTTAAAGCTTCCGTCTCGACGGCTAACAACCGTCGAGATGGCTAGCGTCAGGCGGTAGAACTACTGCCTGCGCTAGCTCCCAGTAGCCCAATTATGCTTCAAAGTTTTGGGGTGTTATAACTCCACCCCCCTTAACAGAATTTCAGCCCGAAATTCCGAAAACAGATAGGTACAAAAAGATTATACCTGACAGGAAAAGCTTGGGGTACTCCGCAAGCATATTTTGCTCTCTTTCCCAAGAGAGTTCCTCTTTTTCACAGTTGTTCCAACGGACCTTCACCATCCGAATGGAATTGTTCTGCAATTGCTTCACTTTAGTGTCTTCAATGCAAATGGGTTTGACTTTCGTCGCTAGCCCACCATCTACCGACACTTCGCTGACCGCAACAACATGAGTAGGCTCTTTCATAGCCTTCCGCAAAACAGAAATGTGAAATACGTCATGAAGCCCGCTTAGATCCGAAGATATAGTAAGCCGGTAGGCATCTTCACCAATGCGCTCCAAGATCTCGAATACTCCTAAGTACCTCGGACTTAGCTTTTTCAAGCGTCGGATCCTCGATACTCCTTTGAACGGTTTGATCTTCAGGTAAACCCAATTACCAACGGCGAACTCAACGTTCCGGTGATTTGCATTGTAGTACCTTGCCTGCCTATCCTGGGCAATGAGCAACAACTCTCGTATTGCCCGGATTGATGTATTTGCCTCATCCATGTCCTTGCATTTTAACAACTTAGTGTCGCCCGTTTCAGCCCAAGATAACGGTGTGCGACATTTCCTACCATAAAGAGCCTCGAAAGGTGCCATCTTTATACTTGCTTGGTAGCTATTGTTGTAAGCAAACTCAATCATATAGAGATGGTCCTCCCATCTCTTTCTGAAGTCCAGGGCGCACATCCTCAGCATGTCCCCCATTGTCCTATTTGTCATTTCGGTCTGTCCATCCGTTTGCGGGTGGAAGGACGTGCTAAACTTTAGCTTGGTACCCAATAATTGATGAATCAGCCTCCAATCATTTGATGTGAACCGCCCATCACGATCACTGACGATGCTACGGGGAATCCCGTGCAACCGTACGATGTTATCGACGTACAACTTTGCCAGCTTTTCCACAGAATCATCCTTCCGGTTCGAAATAAAGTGTGATACCTTCATCAATCAGTCCACAACCACCCAGATGGCGTCGTTTCCATGTTGCGATGTCGGCAATCCGTGCATGAAATCCATCGAAATATCATCGAACTTCCATTCCGAAATCGGCAAGGACTTCAGAAACCCGCCAGGACGTTGACATTCCGCCTTCACCAACGCGCAAGTATGACACTTGGCCACGTAGAGGGCAATGTCTTTCTTCATACCCAGCCACCAGAAGAGTTTCTTCATATCCATGTACATTTTTGTGCTCCCAGGGTGGATCGAGTACTTGGTATGATGAGCCTCGTACATCAACTCCGCCCGTAGAGTGCCAACATTTGGGATGCACAATCTGTCCTTTTTCCACATAAGGCCATCTTCGAAAGAGAAATCAGCGTTTGACCCATCGACGGTCTCCGCTTTATAGTGTTTCATGCTCTCATCCAGCTCCAATGCTTGTCGAACTCGGTCGGCAAAGTCGTATTGAACTTCCATCCAGTTCAAGCATGCTGAAGGAGACGCTCTTCTATCGACGCAAATGATCTCCATATCTTCTAGCTCGCGGATTAGACACTCATCGTGCATCAAAATCCAATTTTCTTGAGCAGGAGTCCGACGACTCAACGCGTCCGCAACTACATTTCCCTTACCAGGAGTATATTTGATGTCGAAGGTGTAGTCCCCAAGGAACTCCATCCACCTCCTCTGACGCATATTTAACTCCCTTTGATCCAACAGGTACTTGAGGCTCTTGTGGTCAGTAAAGATATCGATCTTCACGCCATACAAGTAATGCCTCCAAATCTTGAGGGCAAAAACCACGGCCACTAGCTCCAAATCATGGACCGGGTAGTTCCTTTCATGAACCTTCAGTTGTCGGGAGCCGTAGGCAATTACCTTTCTGAACTGCACTAGGACGCAACCCAAACCACTCCCCGAGGCGTCACTATAAATTTCGTAGCCTTCCGTACCACATGGCGAGCATAGAATGGGCACCGTGGTCAGACGGCTCTTCAATTCTTCAAAAGCTCGAGCGCACTTAGGTGACCAATCGAACTTGTGATCTTTCCTAGTCAGTTTAGTGAGAGGGAGTGCGACCCTCGAGAAGTTCTCCACAAAGCGCCTATAATAGCCGGCAAGTCCTAAGAAACTTTGGACTTCCACTACGTTTTTCAACACAGGCCACGCTCAGGTTGCTTCTATTTTCGACGGATCAACCGCAATTCCATCCCCACTAACAACATGACCCAGGAATGCCACTGACGATAGCCAAAACTCGCATTTGGAGAACTTGGCATATAGTTGACTCCTCCTCAGGGTGTTCAAAATTGCGTGCAGATGCTCTGCATGCTCCTCATCCAACTGAGAGTATACCAAAATGTCGTCGATGAAGACGATCACAAACTGATCCAAATACTCTCGGAACGTTCTATTCATTAAGTCCATGAATACCGACGGTGCATTAGATAGACCGAATGGCATAACAGTGAACTCATAGTGCCCAAAGCGGGTACTGAACGCTGTCTTTGGAATGTCACAATCCCGAATACGAAACTGATAATAGCTGGACCTTAAGTCAAGCCTAGAGTATACCGTCGACCCAACCATTTGGTCGAATAAGTCGTTGATTCTTGGAATCGGGTAATGGTTCTTCTCGGTCAACTTATTCAGCTCTCAATAGTCGATACATAGACGCAAGCTCCCGTCCTTCTTTTTCACAAAGAGGACCGGTGCACTCAAGGCGGTGAACTCGGACGTACGTAGCCTTACTCTAGCAGCTCTTGCAATTGGGCCTTCAGCTCTGCCAATTCCTTTGGCGCTATCCGGTACGGTGAACGGGCCACAGGTTTGGCACCTGACACCAATTCAATACAGAAATCAATCTCCCGCTGAGGCGGATCCCCAGGGAGTTCGTTAGGAAACACGTTGGCGTACTCCACTAGAACTGGGACATCGCATAACCTGGGCTTTGGCTCCGAAGCCTCCAACAGGGTGAAGAACAACTCCGCCCCTTTTCTCACCGCCTTCACCACTTGGAGAGCAGACATCAGTGTCTTGCCCGCTCCTAGTATACCTGCGAACGTGGTTTCGTCTTCGGTGTTCTTTCCCAGAGTGATCTCCTTTGAATTGCAATCTATGCATGCTCGCTGCTCCAAGAGCCAGTCCATGCCGAAGATCACATCAAATTCAGCTAACGGTAATAACGACACTTCCAAGTCGAAATCCTGATTTCCTATCCGCACCTTCACACGGCTCTTCCTATCCGCACTCATGCGAGACCCGTTAGGTAGCACGACCTCCAATATATCTTTTGCTAAGGTTGACTGCACTTCAATTCGCACCACGAAGCTCATAGACAGAAAAGAGTGCGATGCTCCCGTATCAAATAGAGCTCTCGCCGGATAGTTGAAAATTAGGATGAAGCCTAATTGGACACAAATAAAACATAAGGCCGCACAACGGTATCAATCACACATAGCTATGTAAAATCTAACATTTAATTCATACCTGTGACGACATCAGTTTGTCGTATGGCTTCTTGCTGGCCAAGCGAATAAACTCTAGGCTGGGTCGGAATGTGCTGGGAAGCAGAAGAGTCCGCAGCTTTACCCCTTTCCGTATGACCCGCAGCCCGAGCATAGTCCAACGCTCGGTTCTCCGGCTTCGGGGGACCACTTCTACACACACGCGCCTTGTGTCCCACCTTCCCGCAGGTGAAACATGTAATAGGGCTATATGTTGTCGTAGCTCCCGACACATTTGAGCGAGTTGGCTCTGCCGGTTTGAACTTCCTTTTATTCCTCCTGAACTCTGACTTGGACTGAGAGGCCGACGCATGAAACTCGGGTTTCTTTGCCACGCACTGTGCTTGCACTCTCTTCATGTCCAACTCCAGAGATCTGGCGCTTTGCACCACCACATGGAAGCCAAACATCATTGGGCCTGCAAGGAGCAGCCTCAACTCATCTCGAAGACCTTCATAAAACTTGTTCGTCTTCATTTCCTCATCTTCCACCAAAAACCCTGCATAGCAGCCCAATCTAGTGAACTCGTGCAAGTACTCGTCCACCGAGCTATCGCCTTGAGTTAACTTCAAGAACTGGTTCTGCAATGCAATGCGTTGGGCAAAAGGAATATACCTCTGAAGAAACGACT
The DNA here is from genome assembly GCA_033032865.1 of Dactylorhiza incarnata. NCBI lineage: Eukaryota > Viridiplantae > Streptophyta > Magnoliopsida > Asparagales > Orchidaceae > Dactylorhiza > Dactylorhiza incarnata. The sequence continues at coordinate 3,248,536 of JAWHQI010000286.1, read as the reverse complement.
TTGAGAACTCCGCTAATGTGATCTGGGTAATCTTCTTGCCTCCAAACCTATGCACTTCCTGCTCGGCCCACCAAAGCTCTACCTCTCCGTTAAGGAGGAAGATGGCTATTTCTACTTAAAGTGCTAGATTCGGGGTGGCCTCGACTTCAAAGAGTCTTGTCAGCTTGTTAGAACGCGACCGTGGCACATTCCACTGATAAACATTCATGGTCATCTCCTCAAAAAGCTCTTAAGCGGCCACGGTGATTTTGTTATTATGGGTTCCCCCTGCGGCCGCATCAATCCTCTATCTCATTTGGAGATTCAAACCATTGTAGAAAGTTTGAACTTGTTGCCACACCGGGAGGGCATGATGAGGACATCTCCACAAAAGTTCCTTGAAGCACTCTCATGTGTCGTAGAGAGACTCCGAGTCTATTTGCGTAAAGAAAAGAATGTCCGTATGTAATTTAGCGGATTTCGCTGGAGGAAAATTTTTCGTTTAGAATTTCTCCGTCATCTCGGCCCATGTAGTGATGGAACATCTAGGAAGAGATCCCAACCACTGCTTGGGCTTATTCCGCAAAGAGAAAAGAAATAAACGCAAACGAATGGTCTCATCAGTGACGCCATTTATTTTAAATGTATCATAAATTTCCAAAAAAATTTAATAAATGTAAATTAGGATCTTCATCTGGTAAGCCATCCAATATGATGGTTTGTTGTACCATTTGAATGATACTCATTTTAATTTCAAAATTATTATTCTCCAACGCCGAGCGAATAATACTGGATTGTGCTCCCTCCCAATTTGGCCTCGCATAATAGGACATGGTCTGTAGTGGGGCCTCGTTATGGTCGGGATCTTCCATTATTTTTTCGTTAGTTTCTTTGATTGACTCTTCGCGAATTATTGGTAGATCACTAAATCGGAGACATCGCCGCAAGTTGCGCTCGATTTCCAGATCAAAACACAATTCAAGATTAATTGAAGAGTTTCCTCGGGTCATAAACTAAAAGAAAAGAAAAAGTGAAAAAGAAGGGAAAAGAATAAAAAGGTGAATAATGAAAAATTAAAATTACTAAATATTATTATAATATTTTAATTAAGAATATATATATAATTTTTTCAAAGAGCGGGTTAAGTTAGTCCCGGACTTCCCGAGGTCTACCTTGTGAAGGGTTCACACGGTACTAGAAAATGCGATGGGATGACAAGCCCAAATCTATCTTTCCGAGAATTTAAGTTGCGCCTTTTTAGATTTAATAAAAATTTTGAGAGAGGGGTGAGAAGAAAGAGAACAATAAAATTAATAGATATTCCTTTTTTCAAAATATCAACTCAATTCCCGCAAACGGCGCCAAAAAATTGATGGAGCAAAACTATATCCGCAAATGACAACGACAAGTGTACCGTGTCGGAAGTAGTATAGGTTTATAAAAACCAAGGTCGTATAAAAATCTAGGCGAATCAAATACTTTTACTTTAAGAAAATCTCTATTATCTTATCAATAAAACTTTGGGTTGGTATTGCTTGAGAAGCTAGGTGAATTAAAAATGAGAATTAAAACAATAATATGGAAGATTAGCGCTCGGTCTTGAAATGCCTTAGAATAAAAAAATAACAAGAATAAAATAATACTCTAATTCTCTTTCAAAGAAATGCTTAGACCGTGGAGGTCCCAAATTTCGAGCGCACATTCGGTCGAGGATACGCCCAGCTGAGTTTAGGTTGATCAATCAAATTTTCGCTCTACAATCAAACCCCCTAAAACTCACTTTACCGAGGTGAACCCAGCTATTGGATTTGATTCCAATCTGGGAAATTTATGTCATCCTGTCTCGAGGGTTGCATGCAACTCTCTTTATCCTTGAATGATCGATTAGCCTTACGAGCTGATTCGGCTATCTAAAGAATGAAAACTAGAACGAGAATCATATATCTCTAATATAATCTCATTACGTTAGAATCAAGGATAAATCGTAAGTATTCTAAGGAGAGAAAAAAAGAGAATCTAAATTTAATTCATGAAGTTTATTATTACTTGGATCATCTCGACGGAGTACTAATAGAGGTTTAGCTACTCATGGAGATGGAGGAATTGATGAAAATAAAAGAGTACATGATAAAATTGAGAATATGATAAGAACGAGAAAAGAACTATTTTATTGATTGCAAAAGAAAATTACAAACTATGGAATTGAGAATTACAATTTACAAGAAAGAAAAAGGACTACAAGAACTACTAAAAACATGAAAATAGTACATGAAAAGAAGACTTAAGCTCCCAAAATTTGTGCCTTTAGTTCTTGTGGAGCTGGCTTTAAATAGGCTGCAAATTGAGGTTACACGCCCTTGGTCATGCCCATGACCAAGGGCGTGTACATGGCGTGATTGAAGCTGGTGTAGGATAGACGCCTTCTTGCTTCAATGCAGACATTACGTGCGCATCACGCCCTAGGTCATGCCCGTTATTCTTTAAAACTGCGTTTGGCGGGAAATCTTCAGCGGGAAAATGCGCGGGATGGTTCACGCCCGTGAACTGGATGTCATGCCCCTGGTCACGCCCGTGACCTTGGGCATGTAATTTTAATTGACATGGCAGGTTAATATGGCTGCTGGAGGCGGGTCGCGGCCGTGACCTGGGTCACGCCTTTAATCACGCACGTGACCTGGGGTGTGTACTTGGCGAATCTTCATGGAATGAGCCCAGGGTGGCGACAGCAGGTCTGGAACACATCTTAGGCTGTCACGCCCATGGTCATGCCCGTGACTTTGGGCGTGTACTTGCAATTTTTGCTCAAAATGCCCTAAAAACCTGAAAAACCCAGAATAAGCTTAAGTTAGCTTATATAAATGAAAAGAAATAAATTACATTAGATAATTCAAATATATTATATGAATTTAAATAAAAATAATATTAAAAATACATTAAAAGATGAGTATAACTACTCATCAAACACCCCCAAACATGAGTTTTTGTTATTCTAGAGCAAAAGAATGAGAGATAAACTACAATACATTGACACTATTTCTTACTAACTAAAATTTTATTAAATCAAGAGTAAGTTAAAGACATATTCTAGAAATTCAAGAATTAAGTCACAAATTATGGTGTTAATTTAAAAAGAGAGACATGCTTAGCTAAGAAGACTTCTCAAGATGACTATTTAGCAAGCAAAAATGTAGAAATTATCATACAAAGTTAGATTGAAATTATAGAAACTCTAACAAAAAAGAAGCTTAAGGAAAAGACACCTACCAAAATATTGCTCTCTTAATAATTTTATTTAGAACTAGAACCATTGAAATTGGCTAAGGATGGGTTTTAAACAAACTAGCTAAATGAAGAGATACTAAAATAGAGGTGATGAATTTTATTCTCTCACCTTATTTGAATAAGAATTTGTATGTACAGGAAAATAATGAATTTTATTCTCTTACTTTCCATGTCATATAATCTTTTAAAATTTCTTTTCAAACAAAAACCTAAAATGTATATGTTTAGAAGTAATGAATTTTATCCTCTTACTTCATGACATATAATCTTTTAAGAGATTTTGGGTGCATATGTTTAGGGGATAATGAATTTTATCCTCTTATTCCCATGACATATGATCTTTTACTACTTTTTTCTATTTTTTTTATTTGCCAACAAGGGCCGGGGGATAAAGAAATAATTCTAGTTTATTCAATTAAATAATTTTGAGAGCAACTTTTTAGTGGAATGAACTTTCTAAAGATCTTGAAAGTTAGTAGAAAAAATAATAAAAATCCAAGGTTGTTTAACCAATTTACTACAAAGTTGAGCCATTTAAAATAAAAAAGAGAAGTAGTGCTAAATAAGATCTCTAATTGAATTATAAACATAAAGTGTTTCTTAAAAATAAATTACTTCATATTTAAATCTAAAAAATTCTGATAAAACAAAACGTTTAGCTAGAAAAAAAAAAGTAAAAATGCTTATATAAAGAATTAGATTTTAATAATATTTTTAAAAAAATTTATTTCTTTTTATAAATTGAAGAGAAAGTCTAGAAAACTACACTACACCCTCATACTTAAAGTTAAACATTGTCCTCAATGTTTAAAACTAAGTATGAAGTATCATCAAGATAATAAAAAAATGCAGTAAAAAAATCAAAATAGAGATGAGAGGAGGGGAGAAGGGGGCTTTCTCGGTTGGTAGATTGGGTTGCCGGAACAAAAACCTGCAAAATAAGTTAAACAAACAAAGCAAAAGCAAGAAAAAAGATAACGTTAGGGTGCCTCCCAATAGAGCTTTGTTTATCGTCACGTAGCTTGACTAAATGATGATTGTTTTAAAGATTATGAAGTTTAAGCATTTCAATGTTTCCGGACGTAGGGTCGTCGGGGTGGTAAAATTTTAACCTATGTCTGTTAACCTTAAATGTGCCATTTTTGGGGTGCTCTATTAGAATGGTCTCATATGGCCAAACCACGTTTACTAAAAAGGGTCTGGACCATATGGATTTAATTTGCCGAGAAAAAGCCTAAGTCTAGAATTAAAGAGAAGGACTAGATCTCCCGACGAAAAAGACTTTGGGATTTTTTATTTTCTGTCATGATAACACTTAGTATGCTCTTTATAAAATTTATTATTTTCATAGGCGTTTGTGCGCCATTCATCTAATTTGTTTGATTGGAAGTTTCTTTGTTCAGAGGCTATGTTTAAATCTAAATTTAAATTTTTAAGCGCCCAAAATGAGCGCTGTTCCAATTCTACCGGTAAATGGCACGCTTTTCTATAGACAAATCTGTACGGCGTATATTTGATGGAGTTTTTGAATGCCGTCTGATAAGCCCATAAAGCGTCGCCTAATTTTAGCGATCAATCCTTTCTATTAGTCGACACCATTTTTTATAAAATTCTTTTAAGCTCTCGGTTCACTACCTCCACTTGGTCATTTGCTTGTGGGTGATAGGCGGTTGAAAGATTGTGCACAACGCCATACCTTACTAAAATTTTAGCAAGTTGGTTGTAAGAAAAGTGTGTGCCCCTATCACTAATTAGAGCATGTGGTGAGCCAAATCGTGAAAATAATATTTTTAAAATATTTACGATGACTCTCGCATCGTTGTGGGAAGGGCGTGTGTAACGCCCCTGATTTTTGTTAATTACTTACGTGGCCGCTGTGACGTAATTTTGGCGTAAGGGCGCTACGTCAGCTCATCAGGATTACTTTTGGGCCTTAGCTTAGTTAAAGTATGTTATTTAGATCGAGCGTGCGAGATTACGCGTCATTCGAGTTGTAGAGAAGATTTTGTATAGTTATCAAGACTTTAGCTTCGAGAATCTTTATCCCAAGTTTGGCTAATCGGAATTGAATTCTGACTTCGCCGTTGGATTCGTAGCGCCGATTTTCAATTTAGGTGCGATTTTCATGAAAATCTGAGGTGTTTTGCTCATCCTCGCTGTTTGAGTAAAAGGGGAGAATTATTTAATTACTTAAATATGGAATTTACGGTTATATAAATAACTAAAATTCTCTCCAAATTCTTCTTCTTCTTCCTTTGTCGAACCAAACCAGCCGCCGAGCGAGAGAGGCGAGAGCGGAGTGTCATGGAGCTTCCGATCGGCGATTTGAAGGTCGTAGTGGTCGGAATCGCGTTTGGAGTACAGATTTGGAATGCTCTCGGCGAGATCTTCGTTCCAGTGGTAAGTGTTTCCTGTTTCGTTGAATTTTTGGAGTTATGGTAGTGACCTAATTCTTCTTTTCGACCCGAAAAGTTTTAAGATTTCGTGCTCGGTTGAGTTCTTGGCCGATCCATAGCTTTTGTCGCGGCGGACTCCGAGTTTAGCAAGGTTTAAGGCAAGTGGCTATTTTCTTTTCTCCTCCTTCTTCATGGTTTGTGAAGCACTCTTCTTTGCTTGAAGTACTCTTCTTATTATTTGCCTCCTACATTCCTGCAAGTTTTTATCGCATCTGGAGTTCTCCCGTGAAATCAGCCTTTTTCCCATGAAATCAGCCTTTTCAGCTTGTTTTTCCTGAAATTCGTCGAACGCCTTAGAGTTCGTCGATTTGGATGGAATTCGTCGATGGGAGCGTTCGATGAATTGCTTGGAGTTCGTCGAACGGCTTGGTATTTCGCCCGTTGGTGCGTTTGACTAACAGCTAGGCGTTCATCGAACAGCCCGCATTTGTCGAACGGCCCGTTCGACGAATGGCCTGGCATTCGTCGAATGGCCCGTTCGACGAATAGCCTGGCATTCATCGAATGGCCCGGCGCATTCGACGAATTGCATGGTTTTGTCCCCTGCATCATTTTTTCTCGAGAAATAGTTTTTCCCTGCTTTAATTTCTCGAGAACAGCCTTTCTCCTGCATTTCAATTCTCGAGAACCTTTATCTCGAGAAGCTTAGACCATGCCTTAACTCTCTCGAGAAACTTTTCCCTTAATTTAGTTTCTCGAGAGCAACTTTTCCTTTACTTTATTTTCTCAAGAAATATTTTATCCCTGCCCCTTTCTTTCTCGAGAAATGCTTGATCCCAGCTTTAATTTCTCGAGAAGCAGCTTATCCCCTGCTTTTAATATCTCGAGATATGATTATCCCTGCCCTTGGATCTCTCTAGAACCTCTTGTTCTTTGTCTTTGACTTCTCTTGAAACCCTTGTATTTTGACCATTGGGTTCTCAAGAATTGCTCTCTACTTCTTAGTACTTGAGTTATGTCTCCGATTACTTCTACTCTTTGAAACCTCGTACCCGTTGTGGTTAAATAACTTATGTCTTCTCTTATGAACCGTCTTTTACTGTGGTTATATTGTTTGTGACCCTATCCTTAGGGTATCCTGGAGATTGTTCTTTTTGGGCTACGTCCCATGTATTAATTGAAATTAATTAATAAGAATCATTGTCTTTGTCCCTGCACGATTGTCGTGTTTGGGGGGGGGGGGGGGGGCAGTGGGGAATTGTTATAGGCTTGCACAGTGGCCATTTTAGAGGTGAATCGCAGGCTTGGTCTGTGGTCCCGTGGGCCGTGTTTTGGTGGTTGGGTCTAGTAACACCCCCACCCGGTTTTGGGCTTTCGGTGGCGGAGGTAAATACCCGCTCCCATTTAATTTGAGCTGATCAGCCTCTTTAAATAATTTAACAAGATAAATGAACTATGCATGTTCCTCTGTGTGATACTTGGTGCACTTGGTGCATTGTTTAGTCCTATGTTTGGAGCTTCATTTCCTGTAAGTGTTGGGCTTGGGTTGGTACCCCTTATGCCTTATTTACTTTACTTCTTATTTTCTGCCACTTGTAATCCCTTGCTGAGGCATTCTTTGTTTTATTAAATGCCTCAAATGATATCTGCCCGTTGTGCAAGCGGAAAGGGCATGACGTGGCCCAGTGTTGAACCAAAGATAAAGTCTGCTTCCAGTGCGGACAGAAGGGGCACTTGAAGTTTCAATGCCCGCGAGTTCAACCCCCGTTGCAGCCAGTTCCGCTTTGATCCTCGCCGCCGCCGCAGTATCAAGATAAAGGAAGAGGAAAGATGAACGTGTTAACCCAGGAGCAAGCGCAGTCTTTGACCCAAGTGATCGCAGGTTAGACCTTAAGCCGACTGTTTGGTCTTGATTCTTTTTAGTTACGCTGTATTAGACTAGTTTCTTGTTCGCGCTTATAGGGAGATTTAAGGTAAAGAATCTTTGGGCGCGTGTTCTGTTCGATTCAGGTGATACCCATTCATTCGTAGCAAGGGCTTTCATCGAGCGTCACCGTTTGACCCCTGAGCTGGGCAATAATTTGTTCCGTATTAAGTTCCCTTCTGGTGATTTGGTGTCCTCGAACTAGTGCATCCGAAGTTGCCCCATTCTCTTAGGAGATTTCTTTGCTGTTGCTGATCTCAAGGTGTTGGACCTAGAAGACTTTGACATGATATTGGGCATGGACTGGTTGTCCAGTTATGATGTTGTCATCTGATGCAAGGAAACGCGTCTGGACTTTGTGATGGACAACGGTCATCCTATGAGCGTTTTTGGTTCTCCGTGCCAGAGTTCCCAAATAATTTCTGCGGTATGTGCTCTGAAACTGCTATTTTCAGTTGTTTGGCTTGCCTTGTTTCTGTAGTAGAAACTGTTACAAGATCGCCGTGTATTGAGGGTGTTCTGGTGGTGCGAGAGTTTCCTGATGTCTTCCCTGTCAGTCTTCCTGGTAGAGTTGTGGAGTTCGTTATTGATTTTGAGCCTGGTACTCATCCTATCGCTAACCGCCTGATAGAGATATGGAGTTCGTTATTGATTTTGAGCCTGGTACTCGTCCTATCGCTAAGGCACTGGACCGTATGGCCCCGCGCGAGTTAGAAGAGTTGCGAACTCAGTTAGATGATCTGTTTGATCAGTTGCGTGGTAGCATGGTGCTTTCAAAGATTGATCTTTGATCAGGCTACCATCAGTTGAGGATCCGTGAGTTCGACGTTCCCCGGACTGCCTTACGTTCTCGTTATGGTCATTTGAGTTTCTGGTTATGTCTTTTGGTTTGATGAATGCACCCTCTGCATTTATGGACATGATGAACCGCGTGTTCAAGGATTTTCTGGATCATTTTGTTGTGGTATTCATCGATGATGTGTTGGTGTATTCCAGAAGTGCTGAGGAGCATGCTACGCATTTGCGCTTAGTATTGTCGACTCTTAGAGAACACAAGTTGTATGCGAAGCTGAGTAAGTGCGAGTTCTGGCTTCCTCAGGTATCCTTTCTTGGTCATGTGGTGAACAAGGATGGAATTACTATAGACACTGCTAAGATTTCTGCTGTGTTGGATTGGAAGATGCCTTCAACGCCTAAGGAGATAAGGAGTTTCTTACGGTTGGCTGGGTATTATAGGAGATCTGTTCAAGGGTTCTCGGTGTTATCGACACCTTTAACTAAGCTTACCCAGAAGAATACCGCTTTTATTTGGAGCTATAAGTGCGAAGAAGCCTTTCAGGAATTAAAGAGGCGTTTGTGTAGTGCTCCTATTTTGGCCTTACCGATCGAAGGAATAAAGTATGTTTTTTATGTGGATGCATCTCACATTGGGTTAGGATGTGTTTTGATGCAAGAAGGAAAGGTGATTGCTTATGGGTCTAGACAATTAAAAGTTCATGAAAAGAATTACCCTACGCCTAACTTAGAATTTGCTGCAGTGATTTATGCATTAAAGCTTTGGAGGCATCTGTTGTATGGAGTGTCATGCAAGATTTTCACGGATCACAAGAGTCTGAAGTATGTCTTTACCCAGAAAGAGCTGAATTTGCGCCAGCTAAGGTGGTTGGAGTATGTGGCGGATTATGAAGTTGATATCCTGTATCATCCGGGTAAGGCTAATGTGGTGGTCGATTCCCTGAGCAGAAAGACAGTGCATATCTTCAACCATTCTGTGCAGTCCTTGGTAGAGGAGTTTATGTTGATGGATATTTCAGTCGGTAGTTGTACCACGCCTTCGAGCTTAGAGGCTGAAGAGCCTTCTTGGATTACCCTTGCGAGATTGCATCAGAAGGAAGACCCTGACTTGTAGCATCTTCGAAGCAGGACTGAGAAAGGAGAATTACTAGACTTGTCTATTGATGATAAAGATACCCTGATGTATTGAGGTAGATATTGCATTCCCGCATTAAAAGATATTCGAGCAAAGATCTGTAGTGAAGCGCATGACTCAAGTGTTTCCCATCATCCTGGTTCCACGAAGATGTATAAGGACCTGAAGCAGATCGTTTGGTGGTCAGGTATGAAGAATGATATAGTCAGATATGTTTCTGAATGTTTAACTTGTCAGCGCGTGAAGGTGGATCATAAGAGGCCTGGAGGTAAGTTGAACCCGTTGGATGTTCTAATCTGGAAGTGGGATAGTATTTCAATGGACTTCATTACCGGTTTGTCGAGGTCTCCCGGAGGACATGATTCTGTGTGGGTTATAGTTGACAGATTGACAAAGTGTGCTCACTTCGTGCCTTTTAAGACCGGCTATTCGATGGAGAAGATAGCAGAGCTCTATTTGAATGAGGTTATCAGATTGCATGGTGTGCCCGTGAGCAATGTGTCGGATCGGGATTCAAGGTATATGTCTCATTTTTGGCAAAGCTTGCAAGGAGCCTTGGGCACTGACCTTAGATACTCCACCGCTTACCACCCTCAGACCAATGGTCAGACAGAAAGAGTAAATCAAATTTTGGAAGATATGATCAGGTGCTATATTTTAAGTCATGGAGGAGCTTGGGTTAAGCGTCTTGGATTGATGGAGTTTGCCTATAATAATAGTTATCAGGAGAGTTTGCAAATGGCCCCCTTTGAGGCTCTGTATGGGAGGCGTTGCCGAACACCCTTGTTTTGGGCCGAGGTTGGCGAGAGGTCGTTGTTAGGCCCAGAGGCTTTGGAAGAGATGAGCGTTGTTGTGACTCATATCCGCGAGAAGCTTTGAATTGCTCAGGAGCGGTATGAGAAGTATGCCAATCAGAGAAGGGTGGATCTCGAGTTTGCCGTCGGAGACTTAGTGTTCTTGAAAGTCTCTCTGATGCCGGGCATTAAGAGATTTGGAAGGAACCACAAGTTGGACCCCCGGTATGTGGGACCTTTCCAAATTGTTGAGCGCATCGGAGCGTCAACTTATAGATTGGATTTTCCTGCTTCCTTCCCTAATGTTCACGATGTGTTTCATGTGAGCCAGCTGAGGAAGTGTTTGCGTAGTGATCGGCTTGTTCTCGATTCGTTGCCCGTGTTGAATCCCAATCTTTCATACATTGAAGATCCTGTCCGAATCTTGGAGACTCAGGAGCGTGTGTTGCGGAGGAAGACGATCCCGATGGTTAAGGTTCTTTGGAAGAATCAGGGTGTCAAAAGCGCAACATGGGAGCTGGAGTCCGCCATGAGAGAGACTCATCCTAGCCTCTTCTCTTAAATTTTGGGTAAATCTTCTGTCAAATAACCTTTGGATTTGATTCTGTATCTTTCTTGATCTTTGGATTTCATGTTTCGGGACAAAAATTCTTTTTAGGGGGAGTGACTGTAACGCCCCTGATTTTTGTTAATTACTTACGTGGCTGCTATGACGTAATTTTGGCGTAAGGGCGCTACGTCATCTCGTCAGGATTAGTTTTGGGCCTTAGCTTAGTTAAAGTATGTAATTTAGATCGAGCGTGCGAGATTTCGCGTCGTTTCGAGTTGTAGAGAAGATTTTGTGTAGTTATCAAGACTTTAGCTTCGGGAAGCTTTATCCCAAGTTTGGCTCGTCAAAATTGAATTCTGACTTCGCCGTTGGATTCGTAGCGCCGATTTTCATGAAAATTCGAGGTGTTTTGCTCGTCCTCGCTGTTTGAGTAAAAGAGGAGAATTATTTAATTACTTAAATATGGAATTTAGGGTTATATAAATACCTAAAATTCTCTCCCTATTCTTCTTCTTCTTCCTTTGTCGAACCAAACCAGCCGCCGAGCGAGAGAGGCGAGAGAGGAGTGTCGTGGAGCTTCTGGTAGGCGATTCGAAGGTCGTAGTGGTCAGAATCGCGTTTGGAGTATAGATTTGGAATGCTCTCCGCGAGATCTTCGTTCTAGTGGTAAGTGTTTCCCATTTCGTGGAATTTTTGGAGTTATGGTAGTGACCTAATTCCTCTTTTCAACCCAAAAAGTTTCAGGATTTCATGCTCGGTTGAGTTCTTGGCCGATCCATAGCTTTTGGAGTGGCGGTCTCCGAGTTTAGCAAGGTTTAAGGCAAGTGGCTATTTTCTTTTCTCCTCCTTCTTTATGGTTTGTGAAGCACTCTTCTTTGGTTGAAGTACTCTTCTTATTATTTGCCTCCTACATTCCTGCAAGTTTTTATCGCATATGGAGTTCTCCCGTGAAATCAGCCTTTTTCCCATGAAATCAGCCTTTTCAGCTTGTTTATACTAAAATTTATCGAACGCCTTAGAGTTCGTCGATCTGGATGGAATTCGTCGATCGGAGCGTTCGACGAACTGCTTGGAGTTTGTCGAACGGCTTGGTATTTCGCCTATTGGTGCGTTCGATGAATAGCTATGCGTTCATCGAACGGCCCGCGTTCGTCGAACGGCCTGGCGTTCGTCGAACGGCCCGGCGTGTTCGACGAATTACCTGGTTTTGTCCCCTACATCATTTTTTTTCTCGAGAAACAGTTTTTCCCTACTTTAATTTCTCGAGAGCAGCCTTACTCCTGCATTTCAATTCTCTAGAACCTTTATCTCGAGAAGCTTAGACCCTGCCTTAACTCTCTCGAGAAACTTTTCCCTTAATTTAGTTTCTCGAGAGCAACTTTTCCTTTACTTTAATTTCTCGAGAAATATTTTATCCCTGCCCCTTTCTTTCTCGAGAAATGCTTGATCCCTGCTTTAATTTCTCGAGAAGCAGCTTATTCCCTGCTTTTAATCTCTCGAGAAATGATTGTCCCTGCCCTTGGATCTCTCTAGAACCTCTTGTTCTTTGTCTTTGACTTCTCTTGAAACCCTTGTATTTTGACCATTGGGTTCTCAAGAATTGCTCTCTACTTCTTAGTTACTGAGTTATGTCTCCGATTACTTCTACTCTTTGAAACCTCATACCCGTTGTGGTTAAATAACTTATGTCTTCTCTTATGAACCATCTTTTACAGTGGTTATAGTGTTTGTGATCGACCCTATCCTTAGGGTATCCTGGAGATTGTTCTTTTTGGGCTACGTCCCATGTTTTAATTGAAATTAATTAATAAGAATCATTGTCGTTGTCCCTGCACGATTGTCGTGTTTGGGGGGGGGGGGGGGGCAGTGGGGAATTGTTGTAGCCTTGCACAGTGGTCATTTTAGAGGTGAACCGCAGGCTTGGTCTGTGGTCCCGTGGGCTGTGTTTTGGTGGCTGGGTCTAGTAACACCCCCACCTGGTTTTGGGCTTTGGCTGGCGGAGGTAAGTAACCGCTCCCGTTTAATTTGAGCTGATCAGTCTCTTTAAATAATTTAACAAAATAAATGAACTATGCCTGTTCCTCTATGTGATATTTGGGCTTCATTTCCTGTAAGTGTTGGGCCTGGGTTGGTACACATTATGCCTTATTTACTTTACTTCTTGTTTTCTGCCACTAGTAATCCCTTGCTGAGGCGTTCTTTGTTTTATTGAATGCCTCAGGTTCTGAGCCGTAGCGGCTAGCGGTGTAGCCCGAAGTCTTCGGGAATTCTAGTTGCTGTATTACCCCGCTGCAGCGAGGTAGCTGTTATTAGTTTTCTTCTTGTGTTCAGACAGGTTAGTTGGACCCAATGGGTTAGTGTCTTGTTGTTGACGCCCATTGTGCCCTTTGATACTTTATAGCTTACTTGTCAGTTTAATGCCACTACTTTTAGATCTTGTGTATCTTGCTCTCTGGGAATGATTTATGTCTAGGTGCATTATAGTTATAAAATGGCTTTTCTTTCATCCTCATTGCATCCCTTTTAAACTAAAATCCTTATCCTTAAAGTCGCCTAAAGATATTTTATATACATATACTACGCCAAGATATGTGCATATCATTTACTTTATGTCCTGTCATCACGTGCATGTAGGACCTTAAGTGAACTAAATCAAGTATTTTCCGCTGCAATTACATATATTTTCTCGGTGGACTAGTTGATCCACGAACTGAGAGACACAGTTCTTACCCCAAAAACCTAATAAATGATTTGAAATGATGATCTATCATGTAAACATGTTTTGATTAATTAAGTACTAGGTTCCCGCCTGAGCGTCTGCAGTTGTCTCTTGCATGACGTGGCATCATGACGCGTATTTTCCCTTACTCTGATATTCCTAAATTCAGAGAAAATCCGGGTTGTGACAGCGTGTGCTTCCACCCACCTAGACATGTAGTCGACCGCAACAAGAATGAATTTATTATTAAAGGAGGAAGATAGCTGACCTATGAAATCTATACCCCATAAATCAAAAATTTTGCATTCTAAAATAATGTTTGGGGTCATTTCGTCCTAGTTAGAAATGTTACCTAACTGTTGGCACCGATCACAATTACTCACAGAATTGTGAGCGTCTTTGAATAAGGTGGGTCAATAGAAACCGGCCTCTAGGACCTTTATTATGGTCCGATTTGCTTGAAAGTGACCACTGGTTGGTCCTTCGTGGCAGTGCCGCAATATTTAGACGCCTTCCTCGCCCAAAATACACCTTCTTACCACTTGGTCCGGGCAGACACGAAATAAAAAGGGGTCTTCCCAAAAGTAAATTTTTAAGTCCGAAAAGAATTTCTTCTTTTATTGACTTGAAAATTTCTTTAGGAGGACCTGAGCCACTAAATAATTGGCAAAATCTACTTACCAAGGGGTGGAAGAAGTCGTTACCTTTTTGATGACGAGGAGGCACTCTTCAGGGAATTTTTCATCGATTTTGGCCTCCACTAGTTCTCCTGCCGTCGGATTCTCCAATCTTGAGAGGTGGTCAGCCGCCAAGTTCACCGCTCCTTTCTTGTCTCGGATCTCCAAATCAAATTCTTGCAAGAGGAGAATCCATCTCAATAGTCAGGGCTTAGCGTTCCCTTTATCTAGCAAGTACCGGAGGGCAGAGTGGTCTGTAAAAACAATAATTTTAGATAGCATTATATATGAACGAAATTTATCGAATGCGAAAACGATCGCTAAAAGTTCTTTTTTCGTTGTTGTATAATTAGCTTGGGCGGATGTAAGTGTTTTGCTTAAGTAATAGATTGGGTGAAAATATTTATTCACTCGTTGGCCCAAGACAGCCCCTACAGCAAAATTGCTTGCACCACACATGATTTCAAACGATAAAGACCAATTTTGTGCGATTAAAAATGGCGAATTGATAAGTTCATTTTTAATTTTGGGAAATGCCTTTAAACAATCTTCATCAAAAATAAATGCGGATTCTTTTTTTAGTTATTGCGTTAGCGGTTTTGTTATTTTTGAAAAATTGCGAATAAACCGCCTATAAAATCACGCGTGTCCTAGAAAACTTCTTATAGATTTAACATTTGTTGGAGGGGAAAGTTTTTCTATGACTTCGATCTTGGCCCAATCGACCTCGATCCCTTTACTAGAAACCTTATGTCCGAGGACAATTCCCTTTTGGACCATAAAGTGGCACTTCTCCCAGTTGAGTGCCAAATTTGTGTCTTCGCAGCGTTGAAGAACACGATAATGAATGTTTAGACAATTAGTAAAGGAGTCGCCAAAGACTAAAAAATCGTCCATAAAAACTTTCATGATGTCCTCTACTAATTCATTAAAAATTATCAACATACATCTTTGAAATGTAGATGACGCATTGCAAAGACCAAGCGGCATTCTTTGATATGAGAAGGTGCCGAAAGGAAAGGTGAAAGTGGTTTTCTCTTGGTCTTCAGGCGCTATTGGGATTTGAAACTATCCTGAAAGACCGTCAAAAGAACAATTGTAACACCTCAATTTCCAGTGCACTGAAATCAGTAGGTTGTTAGGCTGAAAGCTAACGCCAGCGTTAGGACTAACGCTAGGCGTTAGCCCAAGCCATTCGTTAAACGCAGCCTTCTCGTCGTTCGTCGAACGCAGCCTTCTTGCCGTTCGTCGAACGCAGTCAGCCGTTCATCGAACAAAGCTTTCTAGCCATTCGTCGAACGTAGTCAGCCGTTCGTCGAACGCAGCCTTCTCGCTGTTCGTCGAACGCAGTCAGCCATTCGTCGAACGCAGCTTTCTAGCCGTTCGTTGAACGGAGGCAGCCGTTCGTCAAATGCAGCTTTCTCACCGTTCGTCGAATGCAGTCAGCCGTTCATCGAACACAGCCAGCCGTTCGTCGAACGCAGGCTTCAGGTCGTTCGTCGAACGTAGGCTGCAGAGAGTTCATCGAACGTCGTTCGATGAACTCCAGGCTGTTCGTCAAATGCCGATCATCGAGCGCCGTCAAGACTTAAGCGGTTGTGGATAGATTCAACCACCGCCTTAAGGGCTACCTCCCGGCGGTAGGTGCTAACGCCGGCGGTAGGTAAGAAAGTATAAATGGCAGCCAAATTCAGTTTCCCTTATCATGTTTCTGATTCCAAGCTCGTTCCAAAGGCAGAGAACTTGGGATTTCTGAAGGATGGAGGTCTATTTTGGGCTAGCCTTTTGCTAGTGTGGAGAGCAAATCCATGGAGGAGTTTACTTGCATTTTGCCATCATCGAGGAAGCTGTTTCAAAAGAATCCAGTCGAGTTCCTCTTGGATATATGGCACCGAAAAGATCGCCGAGGGTAACGATTCTCCTCCTTAGTGTTTGGACACGTTCGTCCTTTGATTTGCATAGTAGTAGGCAGATTTCCACTAGTGAGTGGATAGATTTCTGCCGACGGGTCGATGTTATCCCCGTAGTAATTGCATATAGAGTCTGGAATCGAAGTACGAGCATAGGCATGATGTGTGAAACCCATCTGGACAAGTTGGTCTGGATTGGTGATGTTGATATGTTATTGTACTCCAGAGAAGACTCTGTGATCTATGCTGTGTTTTTTGGGTTCTGTGTACTGATTCATACTGCAGAAGAGATCTGGAGGTGTTTCCCAGAAAATACTCATAAAAGAGTAGCAGAATTGCGTTCTGTCACTAACGCAGGGCGTTAGAGCTAATGCCGGTGGTAGCTCCCAGTGAACCGTTGGAAGCCTGTGAAGCCTATGTGCATGAACTGGGTTGAGCAGCAGAAGCTGAAGGACCGCGTACCTTGCTTCGTTGACCTTACGGGTCAAGAGCGGGTTAGGGAAAGACGTACCCATTTTAGGTGGATGTTATCCCTAATATTATGAGAGCGGGCATCTGGTAGAACCAACCCACCTAGCTATTTTGTGATGAGGATTGCAACCTCGGGTCACGATATGCCGTTTGGGACTAGACTCATCAAGGCCGTCCATCCTTGATGAGAGTCAGCTCATAGTGAGAATCAGAGTTGAAAAAGGACTTGTCGATTGCGTGCCGAGAGTGCACAAAGCGTGTAAGCCTAAAACCGAGTTGAAAAAGGACTTGTCGATGATTGCTTCTATGCGGTGCTTAGACGCACCTGTTTTATATATATATATATATATATATATATATATATATATATATATATATATATATATATACTGCTATTGCTTGCCTGCAGGGAAGGAGCACCGCCGCCCCGAGTATGGGGTGGGGTCGTTATAAATCTGGGTCAGCTAAAGCTGACCGGTTACTTGTTTCCCCACCGCTTGGTGGATTTGTTTGTACAGGTCCTGGCGAGACTAGCGGGAAATAGCGGGTTGAAGCCCCTGCTACTATGCTGTACTGGCCCTTGAAGGCCAAATCTTTTGTTTACTATTGTTCATGTGTGGTCGGCCTGCGTGCCGATGTTTGGAAGCCACCTTTATTATGTAAACAAACCTTGTAAAGAACTTGTTATGCCTTTCATTCCTAGTAGCTATTGTGGACAATGTATACACTGGTTCTAATTAAAATTAAAATGCTTCCGTTGTGTGACTCTGTGTGCTGAGATGGTTATGTTATTAACTGTTTAATGCTAATTAAGTAACGTGCTCTTCTGTTCGTATCATATGGCGTGGGGTCCCGGCCGGACCTACTGCTATATGCTATGTAACAGGGAGGGTGTTACAAATTGGCATCAGAGCTAGGTTTCGATCATAGGACCTGTGGGTTATGGTATCAGCTCCGGATCTCGATCCCTTTCCGTCTGAATTCGCGGTCGAATTCTTTTATGGGGTGGTGAGCACGTATGTGCTTCGCCGTTAACTCATGTAAATAACCAGTAATTGTCCACTTTAGGAATGAATTACATGTATGTGTGTAGCATTGGGATGGAACATTTATGTTCCTGTAGTGATCCATGCTATCGCTTAGTCGCTAATTGTGTTTTGTGCACATGTATAGGTGATTGGGAGTGGAGCGGGGCCGTCTTGACCCCCGCATTCGACTGCCAGCAGTGCACCAACTGCGGTGCCGACTCCTCCTTCTGCTGAGATAGTAAGGATGGTAGTTGAAGCAGTATTTGCTATGTTCCCTACACAATCTGGAGGGCATGTCCCTGGACAGCCTCCTACTCTTGGAGTGGCTCCAGTGCCGGTTGGGGCAGTTGAAAGGCCAGTGCCAGTGAAAGCACCGAGCTTTGCGAAATCAGGGCGATGCAGATGGAAGATTAGAGCGCGACCTTCTGGGTCAGCTCAATCTGCGGCTTCGGGTTTGACGACTGGGCGAGGCCAAGTCATCTTTTTTAACTGCGGCAAACCGGGGCATTATGCTCGCGAGTGTCGCAGCGGCTCCCAGAAAGAGTAGCTAGCGGGTAAAGGAAAGGCGGCAGAGTTCAAAGTACCAGGCTCTTCCAAATCTGGGAGTTGAAGAATTAGGCAGAAGTCTAAGTTGGCGACTGGGCGAGGCCCAGTCACTTGTTATAACTGTGGTAAGCCGGGCCATATAGCCCGAGACTGTCGTGGAGGAAAGAAAGAGGCTATGGCCTATGCGACAGAGAAAGGGAAGGCGGCAGTGTCAACCACATCCCATGCTGATCCAGCCCAGCCTAGAGTGTACATTCTTGGCCAGCAGGAGGCCATCAAACAAAGCGATGTGGTGACAGGTATGTGCTAGTATACAGCTTTTGTTGCATTTTATACTTCATACCTTGTGCATTGCTTGTAACCTTGTGTTTATTAGGCTTTGTCCTAATATTTAACTCTCCAGCGAGAGCGTTGTTTGATACGGGAGCTTCACATTCCTTTCTATCAGAGGCCTTCATACAGCAACTTGGAGTACCTTCGTCCTATAGAAAGGAACGATTAGATGTGTTGCTACCCAATGAGTGTTTTATGCGTGCGGATCGAGGCTATGTTGTAAAGGTACGAATATGAAGTGATCTTTGGTATGGACTGGCTGTCGGCGCAGCAGGCCTACATTGATTGCACTTCTAAGGAGGTCATACTAGGGCGGAATACCGAACGCGCGACTACGTTTGCCAGTTTGTGTGGATCTAGCAAGACGTTGATGTCTGTTGTCCAAGTAGTCAAGGTAGTTCGGCAAGGCGCAGAACTGTGTGTTGTACTAGTTGGGACTGCAAAGCCTCAGCCCAGCCTGAGTGACGTTCCTGTTGTTTCAGAGTATCCTGATGTGTTTCCTAAAGATCTTCCTAGGGCACCACCTCAGCGAGAGATAGACTTCACTATAGGGCTGGTGCCAGGTGCCATGCCTGTGTCACGCTCTCCGTACTGTATTGCGCCAAAGGAGATGGTGGAATTAAAGGTTCAATCATAAGAGTTGCTAGAGCAAGGCTATATACGCCCAAGTACATCGCCTTGGGGAGCTCCGGTCCTCTGTGTGAAGAAGAAGGACGGAAGCCTACGTCTCTGTATCGACTACCGTGAATTGAACAAGCTGACCGAGAAGAACAAGTATCTGATTCCTCGAATCGATGACTTATTTGATCAGCTAGTAGGTTCGTCGGTGTATTCAAAGCTGGATCTTAAATCTGGTTACTATCAATTGCGGATTCGGGAATCCGACATTCCCAAGACGGCATTTAGTACCCGCTACGGGCACTACGAATTAACAGTGATGCCGTTTGGATTGATGAATGCACCGTCAGCATTTATGGATCTGATGAATATGACCTTTCGAGAGTACCTGGATCGATTTGTCATCATCTTCGTCGACGATATCTTGGTGTACTCTCAATCTGAAGAAGAACACGCGATTCATTTGCGCGTAGTTTTGGAGACCCTGCGACGGAGTCAGTTATATGCCAAGTTCTCCAAGTGTGATTTTGGCTAGCTTCAGTAACATTCCTTGGTCATGTGGTTAGTGGTGAGGGTATCGCAGTGGAGCCAGCAAAGACAGTTGCTATCCAGGAGTGTCCCGTTTGGACGACAGTAGTGGAAGTTAGGAGATTCCTTGGACTTGCCGGCTACTATCGGCGCTTCGTTCAAAACTTTTCGCGGGTTGCTCTTCCTCTCACAACCTTGACAAGGAAGGTTTAGAAGTACGTTTGGTCACCAGCGTGTGCATGAGCTTGTGAAGAATTAAAGAGTCGTCTGACCACGGCACCGATCCTGTGTTTGTCATGTGGTACAAAAGGCTATGAAATTTACAGCAATGCGTCAGGGAGTGGCTTAGGCTGCGTACTTCTTTAGCATGGTCAAGTGATAGCTTATGGTTCTCGCCAGTTGAAAGTGCATGAGCGGAATTACCCGGTCCACGACTTGGAGATGGCGGTCGTAATCTTCGCTCTGAAATTGTGGCGACACTACTTGTATGGTGTGAAGGTTGACATCTTTACAGACCATAAGAGCCTCAAGTATCTGTTAAATTAGAAGGAGCTCAATATGCGACAGCAAAAGTGGATGGAGTTCCTGGAGGACTACACTTTTGAGATACACTATACTCCCGGGAAGGGAAATGTCATCGCAGATGCTTTGAGCCGAAGGGCTTCTGCGCAGGCCAACTGGATTCAGATGTATGATCCACGACTGATCAGTGACTTGTAAGCCTTGGAGATCTCCTGTGTGGAAAAGAGTTCTAGTGCGAGTGCGTGCTTGAACTGGACGGAGGTACAATACGATCTTGCTGACAGAATACGACAGGCCCTGGAGCTTGATTCGAGCATGCATCACTATTTGGCGGAGTCTGAAGTTAGAACTGCTGCAGAGTTTGTGTTAGACGACGATCTGATGTGGAAAGACGGTCGGTTGTGCGTCCCAAAAGTGGGTAAGTTGCGGGAAGAATTGATGTACGAAGTGCACTTTACAAAGTACTCAATTCACCCGGGTACCACAAAGATGTACCAAGACATGAAAAAGTTGTTTTGGTGGCCAGGTCTGAAGAAAGACATCGCCTTGTACGTGGCAAAATGCAAAACTTGCGCACTTGTGAAGGCGGAATGTCAGAAACCTGGTGGGTTCCTGAAGTCGTTGCCAGTACTAGAATGGAAATTTGATGATATTTCTATGGATTTTGTGCACGGTTTGCCGAGATCTCAGAGTGGGAATGATGCCGTATGGGTGATCGTGGACCGCTTGACGAAGGTAGCCCACTTTATTCCAAACCAGAGGGATGATTCAGTTGAAAGGTTAGCAAAGCTTTATGTTGATAGCATTGTACGATTGCACGGTGTGCCTCGTAGCATCGTCAGTGACCGAGATGGGTGCTTTACATCAAAAGATTGGAGGCTAATCCACCAGTTGTTGGGTACAAAGTTGAAGTTTAGTACTGCCTTCCACCCTCAAATGGATGGACAGACTGAACGTACGAACAGAACTATGGAGGACATGCTCCGTATGTGCGTCCTGGATTTCGGTAAGAAGTGGGAAGGTCAACTTTTTATGATCGAGTTTGCTTATAATAACAGCTATCAAGCAAGTATAAAGATGGCGCCCTTCGAGGCCCTCTATGGTAGAGCTTGCCGCACACCCTTAGCTTGGGTGAGGCAAGTGAGACGAAGCTAATTAAGCGGAAGGAAGTCGAAGATGCAAATTCGGCTATTCAAACAATCCGAGAGAGATTGTTGATTGCACAAGATAAGCAGGCAGAATACTACAATGCCAAGCACAAAAACGTCGAGTTCGCCATGGGCGACTGGTTTTACCTAAAGAATCAAACCGTTCAAGGGTGTGTCCCGGATTCGGCACTTGAAAAAACTGAGTCTGAGGTGCCTTGGACCGTTTGAGATTCTGGAGCGTGTTGGTGAAGCGGCCTATCGGCTCGCTCTTTCGACAGAGTTGAGTGGACTGCATGATGTGTTTCACATCTCTGTGCTGCGGAAAGTTGTGTCAGAGCCTAGCCAGGTCCTGGTAAAGAATCAGGTGTCGGACGATCTTGAGCAAAAGACATTGGTCTCACCTATTTGCATCGAAGACACTGATGTCAGGCAGTTGCGGAATAAAATGATCTGAATGGTCAAAGTCCGCTAGAACAACTGCGGTCGTGAGGAGCTTTCATGGGAACGGGAGCAAACCATGCGGGATGAGTTCCCCGAATTGCCGTTGAGGTACAACTTATGCTTTGTATCCTTTTGTTTCTTTGCACTGTTAAAATTTAGGGACAAAATTTCTTAAAGGAGGGGAGATTTGTAACACCTCAATTTCCAGTGCACTGAAATCAGTAGGTTGTTAGGCTGAAAGCTAACGCCAGCATTAGGACTAACGCTAGGCATTAGCCCAAGCCGTTCGTCGAACGCATCCTTCTCGCCCTCTATCGAACGCAGCCTTCTCGTCGTTCGTCAAACGCAGTCAGCCGTTCATCGAACGCAGCTTTCTAGCCATTCGTCGAACGCAGGCAGCCGTTCGTCGAACGCAGCCTTCTCACTGTTCGTCGAACGCAGTCAGCCGTTCGTCAAACGAAGCTTTCTAGCCGTTTGTTGAACGCATGCAGCCGTTGGCCGAACGCAGCTTTCTCGCCGTTCGTCGAACGCAGTCAGCCATTCGTCGAACGCAGCCAGCCGTTCGTCGAACGTAGGCTTTAGGTCATTCGTCGAACGCAGACTGCAGAGAGTTTGTCGAACGCCATTCGACGAACTCCAGGCTGTTCGTCGAACGCCGATCGTTGAACGCCGTCAATACTTAAGCGGCTGTGGATAGATTCAACCACCGCCTTAAGGACTACTGGCCGGCGGTAGGTGCTAACGCCGGCGGTAGGTAAGAAAGTATAAATGGTAGCCAAATTTAGTTTCCCTTCTCATGTTTCTGATTCCAAGCTCGTTCCAAAGGCAGAGAACTTGGGATTTCTGAAGGAAGGAGGTCTATTTTTGGCTAGCCTTTTGCTTGTGTGGAGAGCAAATCCGTGGAGGAGTTTACTTGCGTGTTGGCCATCATCGAGGATGCTGTTTCAAAAGAATCCAGCTGAGTTCCTCTTGGATCTATGGCACCGAAAAGAGCGACGAGGGTAACGATTCTCCTCCCTAGTCTTTGGACACATTCGTCCTTTGATTTGCATAGTAGTAGGCAGATTTCCACTAGTGGGTGGATAGATTTCTGCCAACGGGTCGATGTTATCCCCGTAGTAATTGCATATAGAGTCCGGAATCGAAGTACGAGCATAGGCATGCTGTGTGAAGCCCATATGGACAGGTTGGTCTGGATTGGTGATGTTGATATGTTATTGTACTCCGGGGAAGACTCCATGATCTATGCTGTGTTTTTTGGGTTCCGTATACTGATTCGTACTGCAAAAGAGATCTGGTGGTGTTTCTCATATAATAACTGGAAAAGAGTAGCAGAACTGAGTTCTGTCACTAACGCCGGGCGTTAGAGCTAACGGCGGAGGTAGCTCCCAGTGAGCAGTTGGAAGCCTGTGAAGCCTATGTGCATGAACCGGGTTGGGCAGCAGAAGCTGAAGGACCGCGTACCTTGCTTCGTTGACCTTACGGGTCAAGAGCGGGTTAGGGAAAGCCGTACCCGTTTTAGGTGGATGTTATCCCTAATATTATGAGCGCGGGCATCCGGCGGAACCAACCCCACCCGTTAGCTATCTTGTGATGAGGATTGCAACCTCGGGTCACGATATGCCATTTGGGACTAGACTCATCAAGGTCGGCCATCCTTGATGAGAGTCAGCTCATAGTGAGAATCCGAGTTGAAAAAGGACTTGTCGATTGCGTGCTGAGAGTGCACAAAGCGTGTAAGCCTAAATCTGAGTTGAAAAAGTACTTGTCGATGATTGCTTCTATGCGGTGCTTAGACGCACCTGTTATATATATATATACTGTGATTGCTTTCCTGCAGGGAAGGAGCACTGCCGCCACGGGTATGGGGTGGGGTCGTTATAAATTTGGGTCAGCTAAAGCTGACCGGTTACTTGTTTTTCCCACAGCTTGGTGGATTTGTTTGTACAGATCCTGGCGAGACTAGCGGGAAATAGCGGGCTCAAGCCCCTGCTGCTGTGCTGTACTAGCCCTTGAAGGCCAAAGCTTTTGTTTACTGTTGTTCATGTGTGGCCGGCCTGCGTGCCGATGTTTGGAAGCCACCTTTATTATGTAAACAAACTTTGTAAAGAACTTGTTATGTCTTTCATTCCTAGTAGCTATTGTGGGCAATGTATACACTGGTTTTAATTGAAATTAAAAGGCTTCCGTTGTGTGACTCTGTGTGCTGAGATGGTTATGTTATTAACTGTTTAATGTTAATTAAGTAACGCGCTCCTCTGTTCATTTCATATGGCGTGGGATCCCGGCCGGACCTACTGCTATATGCTATGTAACAGGGAGGGTGTTACAACAATAGTGCAAATGACCGGATAGACGTTCTAAGATTTGGTCAATGAAGGGCTATGAAAAGTGATCCTTACGGGTAGCACCATTTAAATTTCTATAATCGATGCATACCCGCCAACCCGTAACGGTAAGAGTTGGAATCAACTCGTTATTTTTGTTTGTAACTACCGTTATTCCGCCCTTTTTAGGCACGACTTGCACCAGGCTAACCCAAGTGCTATGAGAAATTGGGTAAATAATTTTCGCGTCTAATAATTTAATAATTTCGGCCTTAACAACGTCCTTCATATCGGGATTAAGGCGTTGTTGAGGCTGAATAGTGCCGCGAGAATTATTTTCTAAATTTATTTTATGCATGCAAAATGAAGGGTTAATCCCCGTGATATCCGAAATTTTCCCTGAAATTGCATGGCTGTGATTATTTAAAATTTTAATTAATTTGGAAATTTCTGAATCATTAAGCGCGGAGGATATAATTATGGGCAATTTTGAATCTTTTTCCAATAAAATATATTTTAAGTGTTCCGGGAGTTGTTTTAACTCAAGGCTCGGTGGTTCGTCATAAGATGGTTTAATTTTTTTCATTAATTGAATTTATTTCTTCGAATTTTAAAGACCAAGGTATTTCCTCAGTAACAAATTCCAGATCTTAGAAATTTGGTGAGATTAATTCCGAAAAATGCGACGATTCCTCTTCAGAATTTATTTCTAAAGTAAAACGGGAGTTGTCGTTGGAAAAAGATTTTTTTCATAGAGTTGTTTATACTAACAATAACTTGTTCATCCCCAACTCATAGGAGAAGATTTCTGTTACTAACATCAATAATTGCCCGAGTGGTGGCGAGAAAAGGACATCCGAGTATAATAGGTACTTCGGCGTCTTCCTTGTTGGATAGATAGGCGCCCTTAGAGGGGGGTGAATAAGGGAATAAAATTCTTTTTATAATTGTAAGGAAATTACTAAATTGTTTAGAAATAAATGAGAGCAAAATTACAATTTAACAAAAAATACTTTGCAATAATAAAATTTACGCCAAATGAAAGAAATCAAGTAAACACAAATAGATACATGATTGTATTATATAAAAGAGTGTTTACATAAATTTGATTTCAATAACGCTAGAAATTGGAGGCGTACAAATGAAAATATCTTTTCCTTTTCTATACCGACTTGTATCCCCACAAACTTGTTGGCTTTAGCCTATCCTTCCCTGGATATGGCCTCAAGCCGCTCTAGCCAATCCTAACCCCAGATATGGCCTTGAGCACCCCCTAGATCTAATCTCCTAGACCTAGTCGCCAACTCACGCGGTGAATTACCCCCTAAGCCGCACAAGGACCTAGTCACCAATATAAGGCGATTTTACTACAAAAATTCACAATAATGAAATAAAGTAAATAACAAGAACTCCCTCTATGAGATTTTTGAAGATAAGGATGAAGGATCGATGTAGTATAAGCGAGGTTGAAGCGATCGTTCTTTTGATGCAGCGTGATGGCTTCCTTCTCCAGAAATCTTCTTTTACTTTGAGTGGGAGATGAACTTTCGACAGAGTAATAGCTTTGGAATTGTGGCACAAGTAATCTCTTTGGAAGCTCTAACCAAAACGAGAGAGAATCCATCAATTTATAGAACATGGAGATAGCGCCTGCGGTAGCTCCTAGTGCCTGCGGTAGCGTTCGTGTGGAGGGGGTTACGAAACCGTCGTCGGCGTGGCGTTGTGCACGAACTTGAGCTAGCACCAGGCGGAAGCACTAGCGCCTGTGGTAGTGCTAGCGCCAGGAAGTATCGCTAGCGCTGGCGGTAGTGTTTCTTGCAGAAAATTGATTTCAGCTGCTTTCTACCTGTAGAGTATTGCACCTATAGTTCCTGCACACTATAAACACATGACAAGCAAGATCAAATACAATTTGGGATTTTTTATTCTCAAACAAAGAGATGTGACACACATGTCAAACAATCTCCCCCTTTTGATAATAACAAATCCTCTAAGCAAGAAATCAACAAAGGTGTTTATAGGATATGATAAGCGAGATAAAAGTGCAACTATAGTATTTGATAAGCATGAGAATGTGCATACTCCCCCTATCTTAATGCTCCCCCTACATAAATGCAATTTATGTTTTATATTCCCCCTAAATGTTAGATTAAATTTGAATTCTTTATTATCCCCTAAAACCGTCTAGATTTTCCTCTAGATTTCTTCAATTAATCTCCCCCTTTTGGTATTATCAAAAGAAGGTGGGGTGAGTGAAGTAAGGAGGCATTCCTTATAAATGATAAAGCATGATCGAGCTTTTGTAATATAGATAATGATAAAGAGTTTAAGCATAATATATAAGAGATTTCAAATAAATAAATAAGAGTGTAGGCAAGCGGAAGATTATAAGAAACATCCTTTTGTAAGCATGAAAAGCATAAGTAAAAATATGAGTTTTAAGTTCAAAATTGAAAGATGTTTTAACCATTTTGAAATCTCAAAGTTTTTCATAATGATACCAAGCATGAAATGAACATATCAAAAAGAGATTATACTACAATGTTACTTAATTTCAAGTTTAAGAGATACCAAAAATTGTAGAGATCATGCTAGGTTATCTAGTGCATTTCTTATATAAAGAGTAGTATAGATAAAGCATTAGAATCCAATACTCATGAGAAGAAGTATTATGAAAGATAATGAAGTGCACATAAGTGTATTTTGAGCAATGTTAACAAATGATTTAAATCACAAAATACAAGACATGTAGAGTTAAGTGCACAATAAAACACAAGTATATTATTTTCACACACTTTTAATGCACATAATTTTTAACAAAGTTGTGTAATAATCAAGTTTTGCACAAGACACATCTTTCCAAGTAGTGCTTGGTGGAGTTATATTTGTCTATATTTTTTGTTCACTTTTGTGAGACAATAATCTCCGAAAATACTTGTTTTGCAAACCTAACACAATTTTTTAACTCAACCACTTTTCTTAATTTCTTAAGTGCAATTCAAATATAGTGTAGGTAATAAACTTATGCAAGTTTTAATTCATTGTACAATTACAATACACAAGCAAGCATTTTAGATTTAAACACACATGTAGATTTCCAAAATAAGTGAGTGAAAGAGTATCATTATCGATCATAAAACATTTACTCATACTTAGAGGTCTGCTAAGCTTGGTTCTACACATCGTTTTCAATACAATTGATGCACTTTAAATAGATATATCAAAGTATGATAAATAAAACAATGTTCATATTAATATGAAGAAACATGTTTTAACATTGTAGATAATTCTAAATAATAGAATTCATACATGATTGATATTAGCAATAAAGATCATACAGTTTTTTGTTGTTTTGAAAAATTTTAATGAAAGAAAAAAAACACAAAAACATATTTTTGTATTTTTGAATTTTGAAGTTTTGTAGTTGATTTTTCATAACAAAAATAACCAAAGTCGGAAACAAAAAAAAAATAAGTAGTACATATGAACTAACATATTTGTATAGATATTTAGAAATTTTAAGAAATAGAAAAATCAAACACCCACGCTAGCACCGGTGCTAGTGCTAGTGCGGAAAACAGTAAGGGTCCATTCGGATCGCGGGTTTTGGTTTTAAAGAATTGGAATTCAGTAAAACCAAAAACCAGTAGGTTTTGGTTTTGCTGAATTCCAAAAAAGATGTTCGGCTGCAGGAAGGTTTTCAGCTGCAGGAATTGGAATTGAGCAATTTTGCTGTTCGGCTGCAGGATGGAATTCATTCACAGGAATTGCATAAAATCAGAATTTTTGTTTAAAATTTTACCAACAGTAGGGCAAACAATATTTAAAAAACAAAAATAGACATAAAAACAACACGAACTAAACATTCATTAACCACAAAATGTTCTAGTAAACTGCATGAAATAAAACCACGAATCCAAAAGCAGATGAAATGTGACACTCCGCTAAACATAAAAAGTAGAAATATAATAAACTGCGAACAAACATAAACACGTAATCCTCATGCGCTCATAAGTCATAGAATTGCAAGTGAAGCCACGTCAGCCTCATGCTCTCTGGCAAAGCCATGAACGTGTCGAACTTAAGTTGGCTGGCACCTAGAAGATCCATGGCTTTCACTAACTCCCACACCTGCAAATCCGGTAGTCGAGCAAGTGGTTCACAGATTTGAGTAAAAGGTGCTTTCGGAGCATCGTTGCTTTTTGCGATTGCAGTCGCTGCGTGCTCCATACTATCTGCCATTTTATTTATGGCATGTGCTATTTCCTCCCCCGGGGGTTTCTTCCTCTTCCTCTGCCTACTGCTCCCCCCTGTTGAAGGCTCTGCCGCGAAGTTGCTTTCTTCACCTACTGACTCTCCATCCAGCTCAACTACTGTCTCGTTTGCTGTCGCCGCAAAAGCACCTATTGCTTTGTCATTACCGCATAATATGCCTAAATCTCCCTAATTAATGATTACCTTATCTCTGTAGTGCTTCACAGTAGGATGTGCCTGCACAACATGATTATTTCACATCAACTATGGTTAAATAAATAAAACAAAAATATTGAATGCAATATAACTGAATATACCTTGACATAATTGGCCCATACTTCTTCACTGTCAACTTTCACTGTATTACGTTCCCAATCCCATCCGAAGCCACTTGTATCCAACATTGCAGACACCTCCTTGTCATATTTATTCCACGTCTTGAGTTTGGCCATGATTTTCTCCTTGGTGAAATCTATATTATGTAAATCTTTCATCCCTTTGATTGCTGCTGTGAAGGTCACCGCTTTCAATCCATTCGGCGTTTTGTGACCCTTACCATGCTCCTCTAGTAATACACTGGACAGAGTACGATCCATTTTAGCTGTCCAATGGACATATGATTTCTCTTTCCCTGTTCCTCTTTCCATTTGGTGCTCTCTAAAGATAGATGTATTACATTAACATCAAATATAAAACAAATACATGTATCACACTAGCATCAAATCTAAAACAAATGCATGTATCACATTAGCCAAACAAAATTATCTACACTAGCATAGATATCACAAACAAAATTTAAGCATACATATGATATTATAATATCTACTAAACCCCACCACGGGCTTGATATTCAGTAAACATTTCCATTGCTAAGTTATCTCTAAATTGAGTCCATGCATT
Source organism: Dactylorhiza incarnata (assembly GCA_033032865.1). Lineage (NCBI taxonomy): Eukaryota > Viridiplantae > Streptophyta > Magnoliopsida > Asparagales > Orchidaceae > Dactylorhiza > Dactylorhiza incarnata. Next base: position 3,219,259 of record JAWHQI010000286.1, on the reverse strand, counting down.
TGACGATTGAATTGGATTAATATTATCGTCATATTCGTAGATTTCTTCTTCTTCAATTACTTCACCAGCTAATAGGTCAGCATCAACCTCAACAAGTAGTTGTGAATCAGTAGCCAGCCTCTTCTCGACAAGAAAATTATGTAAAATGCAACATGCATTTATTATTTGCACCTGCATTTAAATTTGGTATTAGAATCTCAAACCTTATTTGCAATGTGAAAACTAGAGTGACATATTTCGCACCAGACTCTTTATGTTGAAAAAAGACGGTTGTCTGAGTATTGCCCAACGTTTCTTCAATAGGCCAAATGTTCTCTCAATTACATTTCGTTCTCTAGCATGACGCAAATTAAACAACTCCTTATAATTACTAGGGTTATTTCCTTGTGTTGACCACTCTTGTAGATGATAACATGTTGATCGATAAGGTGCAAGAAAACCTGGACCATTGGTGTAACCGGCATCCACCAGGTAGTACTTACCTATTCCATAGGAAAATGAGTGTAATGTTATTTTGGAAAAAAAAGATTGGAATTTTATTATTAAAAATAATTGCTTACCAGTTGGTACTTCAAATTGATCTGGCCTCTCTAGCGCATCGCGCAACACTCTAGAATCTGAAGTTGAGCCTTCCCAACCAGGTAGAACATACAAAAATTTCATCTGGTTATCACAAACACCAAGCACATTGGTCGTAATTGCTTGCTTCTGATTTTGATATTTGCCGTGATCTTCTATGGGCACAGTTACATGTATATGTGTACCATCTAACGCACCAATGCAGTCCTCAAACCATCTCCATCTACGGTTTGATCTTGATTCCGGTAACTTTATATATTCTCTAGCTAACTTCAGCAGTGCTCTGAGCACGATATTGAAGTGTCTACTTATAGTATCCATGGATCGGATATACGTAACTCCAACATCACGAAACTTCTTATTATGTGCTATAATGTATAAGAATAGGCCAACGGATTCTTTACCGAAACATACTTACTTTCGTGCACCAGACCTCTAACAGATAATATGTGGCATAGCTCTCCGAATGGTTGTTTACCCATACGTAATAGGTTAAAACAGTTGACTTCTGGACCCTCATATATGTGTCTAAGCAATGTGGATCGTAGTGCATAGTTCATTTCATGGTCTACAGGTTCCATGGGAATATATTCTAATGCTGCCCAAGCAGCACCGAGTGCTGTGAGATACCCACATTTCATAACATATTCTTTTATTAATTTTTCTCGCAACTCCGCTGAATCCATCTAAAATTGAGGAAAAAATACAGAATTTTCAGGAAAGCTATCTAATGGCAGTTATACACACATACATATATATAAACCCATCCAAAACACACACACACACTCATCCACACATACATATATACAAACACATCCAAAACACACAAATACACACATACACATATACACACCAAACAAATACACACATGCACAAATACACACACTCATCCAAAAAAACACACACACACACACACATCCAAATAAAACACACAAACACACACACACACACATAATCATCAAACAAATACACGCATACACATATACACACCTAAACATAACAAACACACACACATGCACACATACACACACTCATCCAAAAAACACACACACACACACACATGCACACATACACACACTCATCCAAATAAATACACACACACATGCACACATACACACACTCATCCAAATAAATACACACACACATCCAAAAACACACACACACACGCACATAATCATCCAACAAATACACACATACACATATACACACCTAAAAAAACACACACACACATGCACACATACACACACTCATCCAAATAAATACACACACACATAAACACACTCATCCAAGTAAATACACACACACATCCAAAACACACACACACATAATCTAACAAATACACACAAACACATATACACACCTAAAAAAACACACACACACACACACATGCACACATACACACACTCATCCAAATAAATACACACACACATACACACACTCATCCAAATAAATACACACACACACATCCAAAAAAAACACACACACACATAATCATCAAACAAATACACACACACACATAAAAAAAACACACACATCCAATCACACAAACACACACCTCCACAAATGCACACATACACACACTCATCCAAAATAATACACACAAAAAAAAAACACAAACACACATACACAAATAAGATTCAAATCACACAAACAAGAACACACAAACACACACCTCCACAAATACACACTCATCCAATCACACAAAAATGAACACACAAACACACACCTCCACAAATACAAACTCATCCAAAAAACATTTGATGCATTTCTACAGGAAAATATGCCGATCCTTCATCACTGGATCCGCCTACCAACAGGAAACACAACAAGGAAGATGGGAGAGGAGTTTACCTTCTACAGCGGTCGCCGGAGAAGAAGGAGGCGCGGGGATAGCGAGCGGCGTCGAGCGGAATGTTTGCGGAAGAGGCACCGAGCGAGATCAAAAACACCGGCCAAAAAAGTGCCCTAGGGCATCAATGTGGAGCGGCGGAATAAAGGAAGAGGACGACGGAAGAGGAAAATACCTACAGCGGCCGCCGGTCACCGGAGAATAAGGAGGCGCGGGGAGCGGCGCGAGCGCGAGTCGTCGAGCGGGAGCTCTGCGGAAGAGGAGATGAGAACCTGCGTGAAAAATGGGAGGAATGGAGAAGAATTGGTCGTAGGGTTAAATAAAAACCGCGGGTTTTCAGGGATTCCAAAACCCACGCCTAAAACCGGCGAACCGAACGCATGTTTTGGTTTACTTAAACCAAAACCGAAAACCAAATGTCATTTCCTTCAAACCGAACGGACCTTAAGTGATTTTTTGAGAATTTTAAATTTTCATTTTTGAACTTGATTAAGAGTCCTTAGAGTAGTCTTATGCAGAAAATTTTTAATTTATGGAGATGTCTTGATTGCTCAAATTGTATAAAACTTTAGCATTTTTCAAATAACTTATCCTAAGATGTCAAAGACTCCTAATTCCAACCTTAACATTTGAAACCTTGCATCGGGAAGAGGTTTAGTGAATATATCAGCAAGTTTAGAGTCCGTGCCAATGAAACTTATTCTAACATTTTCCTTTTTAATGTGATCCCTTATGAAATGATGACGTACATCTATATATTTGGATCTAGAATGGTGTACCAGATTATTTGTAAGATCAATGGCACTTTTGTTGTCACATTTTAATTCAATATGTTTTAGATGAAAACCAAAGTCCTCTAGAGTTTGGCTCATCCATACTGCTTGTACACAACAACTCCCTAATCCAATGTATTCGGCCTCCGTGGTGGAGAGTGCAACTGAATTTTGTTTCCTACTAAACCATGCAACTAATGAAGGACCTAGAAAATGACAAGTACCACTAGTGCTTTTTCTATCAAGTGAGCATCCGGCATAGTCCGAATCGAAATAGTCGTGAAGTGTAAATGAATTATTGTGCGGGTACCATAATCCTAATCTAGATTACCCAATAAGATATCTAAAAATTTGTTTTATCGCTTTGAAATGAGATTCATTCGGATTGTCTTAAAATCGAGCACATAAGCATATGACAAACATGATATCGGGTCTAGTTGCACTTAGATAAAGTTGTGATCCTATCATACCTCTATATAAAGTTTGATCTATAGAAATTCCCAATTCATCTTTTCCTAATTTTAGTGATGCACTCATTGGTGTAGAAGCTTATTTAAGGTTTTCAAATTCAAAATGTTTAAGCATATTATGGACATATTTAGTTTGACATACAAAGATACCATCAATTCTTTGTGATATTTGAAAACCAAGAAAATAAGAATGTTCTCCTACTAGACTCATTTCAAATTCATTATTCATCACTAAAATATCTTCATTACACAACTCTTCATTAGTAGATCCAAAAATAATGTCATCAACATATATTTGTAAAATAATTATATCATCATTGTTGTGCTTAATGAAGAGAGTATTATCCGCACTTCCCATAATATAACAGTGCTTTAATAAAAATAATGTAAGTCTTTCATACCAAGAATGGGGCGCTTGTTTAAAACCATAAAGCACTTTTTCTAGTTTATAAACATGATTTGGAAATTTTTCACTAATAAAACCAGGGGGTTGTTCAACATAAACTTCTTCTTTTACAAAACCATTTAGAAAAGCACTTTTTACATCCATTTGAAATAGTTTTATTCTTTTAAAGCTTGCAAATTCTAGAAAGATTCTTATAGACACTAATCTAGCAACGGGTGCAAAAATTCATCAAAATCTATCCCCTCGATTTGAGAATATCCTTGTGCTACTAAGCGTGCTTTATTTCTAGATATTCTAGACACGCCATCTAATTTATTTTTAAAAATCCATTTTACACCTACAACTAGGTGATTAGATGGTCTTTCTACTAATTTCCAAACATTGTGTCGCTCAAATTGTTCTAACTCTTCATTCATAGCCAAAAACCAAAATTCATCATTTAAAGTAGTTGAAACATTTTTTGGTTCAATTTCAGAAACAAAAGAAATATTTGAATAAGATTCATGAAGAGAGGAGCGAGTTCTTACCCCAATAGATGGTTCACCAATTATTAGCACCCGTGGATGATCCTTTGTAAATTACAGAGCGCTTGGAGGCACATAATCATCTTCCTTGGCCTCCTCTTCCTCTTCTTGGGAAAGTTCCTCGTCACCATGCTCCAAAGATGGTAAGTGATCATCCTCTTTTCCTGCGGAAAGTCTTTCTATACAAGGAACAAGTTCATCAAATTTCACATTAATTAATTCTTCAACTTTTCTAGTTCTTTTATTAAAAATTCTATAAGCTTTACTATTTGAAGAATATCCAATAAAAGTTCCTTCATCACATTTTTCATCAAACTTTCCCAAGCTATCTTTAGTATTTAAAATGAAACATTTACAACCAAAAACATTAAAGCAAGATACGTTAGGTTTCTTTTGAAAATAAAGTTCATATGGTGTGTGATTAAGAGATGGGCGAAGCATAATTCTATTCATAACATAACATGATGTATTTACAGCTTCGGCCCAAAAGGACTTAGGCAATTTATATTCACATAGCATAGTGCGTGCTAGTTCTTGAAGTGTCCTATTCTTTCTTTTAACAAAACCATTTTGTGGTGGTGTGCGTGGTGTGGAGAACTCATGTTTAATACCTAACATATCACAAAAAGATGTAAACTTTTCATTTTCAAATTCTCCTCCATGATCTGAGCGAATGCATTTAATTTTTAAATCACTTTCATTTTGAATACGAGTACATAATTTTGCAAATTCGCAAAACGCATCAGATTTGGAAGAGATAAATAATGTCCAATAATATCTTGAAAAAATCATCTATTAAAACATATGTATATAATCTACCACCAAGACTTGCGGTGCTAACGAGACCAAAAAGATCCATATGAATTAATTGCAAGGTCTTGTAGTAGAAATGAAATTTTTACTTTTGAAAGAGGATCTAGCAAATTTACCTTTTTGACATGGTGAACAAAGTGAATATAAAGTTCCATTTAGCCTAGGCAATCCTCTAATTAAATCACTTTTGGCAATTTTAACAATAATCTTTGTGTTAGCATGTCCTAGCCGTCTATGCCAAAGTTCTAATTCATCATTTTTAGTGATAAAGCATTTTATAGATGATTTAGAAAGATCATGAAAAGAAACTATATAAAAATTATGTATTCTTGGTGCAGTTAGTAAAATATCTTTTGTAGTAGGATTGGATATTTTGCATAAATTAGTGGAAGATTCAAATAAAACATCTAATCCTTTATCGCATAATTGGCTAATAGAAATTAGATTGTGTTTTATCCCTTTAACATAAAGAACATTAGATATCGTAAAGGAATAGTTACCAACTGTACCACTTCCCATGATTCTTCCTTTTCCGTTATCGCCAAACATCATGATCCCTCCCTTCTTCTTTTCTAAGCTAAGGAACTTTGCTTTATTGCGCGTCATGTGCTTGGAGCATCCAGAATCCAAGTACCACACATCTTCATTGTCCTTAGCCTTCCTACACATCTAGAAAGAAGATGAGAGTAAAGATCCGGATACCTAAGTTGTACCACCCATAGAATTAGTGGAAGCATTAGGTACCCAGATTTGCTTTAAAGTAGTTTGCTTCACTTTCCTGCAAGAACTAGACGTGTGACCTAACCAAAAACAATTTGCACATGAAATAAAGGGGGTTGAGACCCTTTTCTGGAATTTTTTCTTGTTGGAAGGAATCAGATTTACAGAAGAAAAAGATTTTGCAAAAAAAATCTTTGGATTTTTGTATGAGGTGTTAGCACCGGCGTTAGTGGCTAGCATCGGGCGGTAGCCCTCACCTCGATATCCAAGACCAAATTTTCCAGAACTATAGCACTGGTTTCCTAAAATCATATCCAGAGATTTTTGGCCCATTCTAAATTTTTTAATGGCCATGGTGAGATCATGAACTTGTGCTTTAAGTGATGAATTTTCTTTCACAAGCATGACACACCTATTTTCAAAACCTTTTTTTATTATTTTTATTTTGCAAGAGAGAGGCTTCTAATTTTCTTTCTAATTCCCCCTTCTCTTTTGTAAGAGTTTTGGCATGGGAGAGGGCTTTAGAAAGAGAATCTTCAATATCTTTTGCCATTTTAGTGGAGTGATCACACTCTTGGCAAGAAACCCTTCTCTTTTCTAAAACAATTAATTTTTTGGAAAGCTTTATATTTTCATTAATTAGAGATTCATTTTCACGATTCAATAAAATATTATCTTTCATATTTTTATCAAAAGCTTTGCAAGTTTCAAGAAATTCATTAAACAATTCATCATAAGTGGGAGGAGTTACCTCAGTGTCGCTATGAACACTAATGTCGTCGTTGTTGTTTCCTGGTCCCATGAGGCACGTGTTTGCTTCCTCATCTTCGCTTGACGAAGACCCGCTTGATACTTCGTAGGAGGAGTCATCCCATGTTCTAACTTTTAGCACCTTCCTCTTTTCCTTCCCTTTATGCCGCTTTTCCTTTTTCTCCTTCAAAAACTTTGGGCACTGGCTCCGAATATGCCCGGTCTTCCTGCAGTGATAGCAATCTGGTGGAGGCCTTTCTTCTTCATCATCACTCTCCTTTTCCTTCTTTGAAGATGACCCTTTCCATCTTCCTTCCTTTTGGAAATATTTCCGGAAGGTGTTTCTCCTTTCCGGATTTCTCATGAACTTTCAGATGTTCTTTACCAAAAGACTTTCTTCATCTTCATCATCATCCTCTTGGCACTCCTTCATTGATTTTAGTGCCAACGTCTTCTTCTTTGGATCCTTGTTGTATTTATCGTGCTGGATCTTGAGTTCTACCTCATGGGTTTTGAGATTCCCAATGAGGCTCTCAACTTGGAGTGTTCTTAGATTGTGTGAATCCAAGATAGCCATTACCTTTGGATTGAATTTTGGATGAAGGGAACGAAGAATCTTTCGGACCAAGTCGCCGGTCGAGAAGATCTTTCCAAGATCTTTGGAGGCATTGACGATCTTGGTGAAGCGCATGTACATGGCATCAACATCTTCAATTTCATCCATCCGAAACTTTTCATATTCCGACTCCAGTTGGAAAAGCTTTGAATCTTTAACTTGCGATGTACCTTCATGAGTAATTTCCAAATGATTCCAAACATCATATGCAGTAGAACAAGCGGAAATTTTATTAAATTCATTTCTATCTTACGCACAAAATAAAGCATTCATGGCCTTGGCGTCATTTTTTCATTTAAGTTTATCCCTATCATCCCACTTATCCTTAGGTTTTTCTAATGCTACTTCTCCAACTACAATTGTAGGAGGAGAGTATTCCTCTTCTATCATATTCCAAACCTCAATATCTAGGGTCATAAGAAAACATCTCATCCTATTTTTCCAATAATTATAATCTAACCCAGTAAATAGTGGAGGTCTACTATTTCCATGTCCCTCTGAAAAAGCGAGATCATAAGACGCCATCATTCTTGGTTTTTAAACAGTTTGGAATAACCTTGCTCTGATACCACTTGTTGGATCGATAGGCTCCCTTAGAGGAGGTGAATAAGGGAATAAAATTCTTTTTATAATTTTAAGGAAATTACTAAATTGTTTATAAATAAATGAGAGCAAAATTACAATTTAGCAAAAAGTACTTTGCAATAATAAAATTTACGCCAAATGAAAGAAATCAAGTAAACACAAATAGAGACATGATTGTATTATATAAAAAAGTGTTTACATAAATTTGATTTCAATAACGCTAGAAATCGGAGGTGTACAAATGACAATATCTTTTCCTTTTCTATACAGACTTGTATCCCCACAAACTGGTAGGCTTTAGCCTGTCCTTCCCCGGATATGGCCTCAAGCCGCTCTGGCCAATCCTAACCCTGAATATGGCCTTGAGCACCCCCTAGATCTAATCTCCTAGACCTAGTCGCCAACTCACGTGGTGAATTACCCCCTAAGCCGCGCAATGACCTAATCGCCAACACAAGGTGATTTTACTACAAAAATTCACAATAATGAAATAAAGTAAATAACAAGAACTCCCTCTATGAGATTTCTGAAGATGAGGATGAAGGATCATTGTAGCATAAGCGAGGTTGAAGAGATCGTTCTTCAGATGCAGAATGATGGCTTCCTTCTCCAGAAATCTTCTTTTGCTTTGAGTAGGAGATGAACTTTCGACAGAGTAACATCTCTGGAATTGTGGCACAAGTAATCTCTCTGGAATCTCTAACCAAAACGAGAGAGAAGCCATCAATTTATAGAACATGGAGATAGCGCCTGCGGTAGCTCCTAGCGCCTACGATAGCGTTCATGTGGAGGCAATTACAAAACCATTGGCGACGTGGTGTTGTGCACGAACTTGAGCTAGCGCCAGGCAGTAGCGCTAGCACCAGGCGGTATCGCTAGCACTGGCGGTAGTGTTTCTTGCAGAAAATTGATTTCAGTTGCTTTCTACTAGTAGAGTATTGCACCTATAGTTCTTGCACACTATAAACACATGACAAGCAAGATCACATACAATTTGGGATTTGTTATTCTCAAACAAAGGGATGTGACACACATGTCCAACATTCCTCAATGTCTAGGATGACAAAATCTACCGGGAAGATAAATTTGTCAACCTTAACAAGCACATCCTACAATAACCTTGATCGGGTATTTTATCGATCGATTTGCTAGTTGGATGCTAATTTTAGTTGAGCTTGGATTGCCTAAACCAAGCTTCTTAAACAAAAAAAAAACAGCATCAGATTGATAATAGCGCCCAAATCTGCCAAAGAAAGTTTTATTAATAAATTACCGAACAAGCACGGGATGGATAACCATCCCGGGTCATTTAATTTTTGTGGTAATTTATTTAACAAAACTGCCGAGCATTCTGCGTTTAGAGATATCCGCAAAAAAATTTCATGTTTCTTTTTATTTGAAAGTAAATCCTTTAGATATTTGGCGTATTTGGCCACTTGGGCGATCGCTTTGCAGAAAGGTACATTTATCTGGATTTGTTTTAAAATTTCAATAAATTTTTTGTATTGCTTCTCATTGTGCTCATCTTTAAATTTTGAAGGATAAGGGAGAGAATGAATTTTACTATTGCGTGGAGCTAAGGTAAAATTATCTTGTGGAGGGGAGGATGAAACATTTACCTCGGGCTTGACCAAATTTGGAGAAGTTACCTCCTTTCCACTGTAGAGGGTTATTGCGTTGGCGCTCTCCCAGGATTGGGCTCAGTATTGCCCGGTAGAGCTCCTTGCTCGTGTTCGTAGAACATCTTAGTGAGCTGTCAAATCTGAATTTCCAAGCTTTTAATAGATCTGAATAGATTCTAGATGTGGGACTTGTTGGAGGCAACGTATTTAGTGAAGACCTCTTCAAGAGAAGAGGGCTTGTGTAGTGGTGGAGCGAATCCGGGAGGATTCACTTGTGGTGGGCGTTGAGCATTGTGGTGGTTGCTCCATGAAATATTTGGATGATTCCTTAAACCCAGATTATAGTTATTATTAAAAAATATTACTATTTGGGTTATAAGGAGGGTTGTAGGAGTTCCCCATATAATCTACTTGCTCTTGAATTAAATTATTATTATTATTATTATTAGCCCAAGTAGTGGCGGAGGAAGCAGACATCTCTGACACTTGCTTTGTGAGCATTTCTACTTGAAGTGCTAGATTTGGGGTGGCCTCGAGTTCAAAGAGTCCGGTCAGCTTGTTAGGACGCGACCGTGGCGCATTCCACTGATAACCATTCATGGTCATCTCCTCAAAAAGCTCTTCAGCGGCCTCAGGGGTTTTGTTATTAAGGGTTCACCCTATGGCCGCATCAATCATCTGTCTTATTTGGAGATTCAAGCCATTGTAGAAAGTTTGAACTTGTTGCCACACCGGGAGGGCATGAGAGGACTGTTGGATCTTACGGTGCCCTTAGAGGTGGGGTGAATAAGGGTTTTATGGAATTTAAATCTTAATTAAATTTATCAGAGCTTGTGACCAAAGTTTAGGAATATTTTATAAGAAAATATATTTGATATCTCTGAAAAGATTATATTGAAGATTCCTTTTTAAACAAGAGAAACAAAACTTTTTGTTAACTGTTGCTAACGCCTGGCGTTAAGTGTTAACGCTGGGCGTTAGCTCTCCAGAAAATATTCCTTAGAACAAAAAGATTGCCACAGTGATTTTACTTATGAAATCTTAAATGAAATACAATTCCAGATCAGAGATAATGAAAATGATTATTGTATTTCAAAGATAATTACACAAATGTTAATTTTAATACTTTGATGAAAATATAAATTAAAACATTCTTGAAGAGGAAATAAAATCAATTGAATAGAACATTGAAAGACATGATTTTATTTCATAATAAATTGAATACACAAATGTTTGATTTCTATAACGCTAGAAATCAAGGCGAGAATATGTAAAAACACTTTTTGTTGTTTCACCGGTCCTTCTCCCAAGGACCGGTTGGCTATAGCCTATTTATCCCCAGATAAGGCCTCCAGCCACCCCCTAGATCTACCCTCGACCTAGTTGCCATGCACAAGGTGGCGAATTACCCCCTAAGCCGCACAAGGACCTAGTCGTCAACACAAGGCGAATTTACCCACGGAATCCTTCCCGGAATCCGACGTTCTCACCGAACGATTTCTCCACACAAAATACAAAAGGAAAAAATAAAAGATTACAAGATAAGTAAAGAGAAACTCCCCAAGAAATTCTAAAGGTGAAGACGAATTTGATGTAGATGTTGGTGTTCTTGAAACGATCATCCTTCGTATAGGATATGCGTTATAGACCTTCTCCTTCAAAATCTTCTTTAGATCTTCATGATAGCCCAAGGGATATCTCATTATTTGCTGTACACAAACCTCTCTCCAAAGTATCAGAATTTTGGAATCATCTCACATAGAATGAGAGGGTTATACTTTAAATAGCCACGGGAGCTAACGCGTGGAGTTAAGAGTTAACGTCGGTGTTAGTGAACGTGCACTATCGTGGCTGAAATTGCGCAACCATCAAGATCGTGATAGTTTGTGGATTCAACGCGGGCGTTAGTCATCAACGCTGGCGTTGAGTTTCGTTCCCCTTCAAAGTTCGTCTAACTGCATCAAATTCGTCGAACGCAAGTTTAGCTCAGTTTGTCGAACTCTATTTCATCGAGCGGCCTTCTCATTTTGTCGAATGACATTTTCATCGAACGCAGTTTTGTCGAATGGCTAGCGCCCAACGTTAGGACCTAACGCCTGGCATTGTCTCCGACTTCTCAACAGATTCATTCTCGACGGCATTTCTTCTCGACGGATTCCTTCTCAATGGAAGTTAACGCGGGGCGTTAACAACTAATGCGGAGCATTAGCTTTCTTTCCAGAGAGTCATCTCCATTCAGTATACTACTCATAGGTATGTGTAGCTATAGTTCCTGTACAACCTGCATACTATATACACACAAAATACAAGATCAAATACAACAAGGTATTTGTTATTCTCAAACCAAGAGATGCGGAACATAGGCTCCAACATTCTCCCCCTTTTGATAATAACAAATACCTGTATGAGAAATTAGTGAGATTAAGACCATTTGTGTTTATAGATAAGTGCGGTGATTAGATATGCATGACTAACAGGTTAAGAGCCATGATATATTTGATAGCGATAATGCATACTCTTTCGATATGAAGTCCTCCCCCAACATAAGTGTTCTCTTATAATTTACTCCCCCCAAATATCTATTTTACTAGATTTCTCAATTTCTTCTCCCCCTTTGTTATTAACAAAAGTGGGTAAGGATGAGTGTATATCTATTAATATTGATTAGGAACCACTTATTGAAGGATTATCATGATCGAGCATATGATAGTGTATGCACATCCTATATGAATACTCCCCCTACAAAGATAACCCTTTTTGAGTTTAATATTATTATAATGCACTCCCCCTAAATATTAGAATTATGCAATTTATTCTCCCCTTTTGGTAGTATCAAAAGAGGGTTTAGGTGAGAGTATGCAATAAGGAGTAATATGTTCTATGTCAAGAAGAAAAATAGGATGCAATCAAAAGTTTGTTAAATACAACTTGTTGAGAAAAATATAAGCATGATGTAACATAAAGTTGTAAGCAACATAACTGAAATGATAAAGTAAGCATTCTTATTTTAAGATACCACTTGTTGAAAAGAAAACCACGGTGTTAAAAAAATAATAGACATGAATGAGCATAAGTGGTAAACTTAGTAGAAGAATATAATAAGCACTCTTAAACATAAACATCATTTTAGAAGATAAAATCATATAAAGGATAATGAGTTTTAAATTTGAAAAGTTGATGTTTGAGTTATAGATTGAAGAGATGTTATTCCATTAAGATAAAAATTGCAAGCATGATTTCATAATATCAAGAAAAGATACAAAAACTACAATGTAATAAAATTTGCATTTCAAGTAAACATAAACATTGTAGCGATCATGCTTTGTTATCTAGTGCATTTACTTAGGTTTGTAGGGATTTGAGTATATGAGCATTAAGATCCAATTCTCATGAGTAGAAGTTTTATGAAAGATAATGATGTGTACAAAGTAGTGTTTTGATAAAGTATACAAGTGAATCAATCAAAAACACATGACATATATAATGAAATAACACAACATTAAAATACACAAATATTATTACTTCCACAATATTTCAATGCACATGAATAAGGAGTACAATGATCAAGGTATTCTGCACACACAATGCTTATTAAGACTTGTCAGGGTGCAAAGTAGTTCTTGGGAATCACTTTTATACTTTTTAGCATTATTTTCAAATTTTATTTGTGATCCGGTGTACTAAGAGAAGTGATGTATATATGTTTGCTACAAGACACTTTACAATTCTTAGCCAAAGTGCTCAACCTCACAATGCTCATTAAGACTTATCAGGAGGGTGAGTAGTGCTTGGTGGAGTTTTCCTTGTCATTTTTTATTTGCTTTTTAGTTTAGTGACTAAGGACTCCTAGTTCACTTATTTTGCAAACATTGCATTTTAAACCACATTTCTCTAAAGAATAAGTGCATGAAAGACAGAATTGTAATAACCAATTCAATGTTGTGTAGGTAATCTATTTATGCATTTTAATTATTTATGTTATTACACTACACAATCATGCAAGTATAAGATTGTAAGCATATGTAGATTATCAAAAATAAGTGAGTAAATAAATCATTATCAAACATTATACATTACTCATACTTCGAGGCATGCTAAGCATTTCTACACATGTATATCTACAATCAATTTCATTGCACATAACAAGATAATATTTAAGGCATGACAAATACAAAACAATGTTTTTTTTAAGAAACTTGAAAGTTAAATTAAACATTATATTTAATCTTTAATTGATATAATTAATCATCCTTGACAATGGCAATGAATAACAATCATTTTTTTTATAAATTTTCAATTTTGTATATATGCACAAAACAATAAACACACATAAAGAAAAAAAAATATTTTTGTTCTTTGAAATTGTTTTGTAATTTTGTATTTGTTTTTTGTATATATATTCTCTGGAAAACATAGAAGTCTTTAATATCCCTTTCAGTAAATGATATTCTATGCCAGAGAAATACACCCAAAATAATGCATAAGAAAATACATATTTTTGAAAAGAAATAAAATTTTGTTTTAAATGAAATTAAAAGATAGAAAACTTTTTACAAACAGAGAAATAAAACACACACAAAATATTAAAATAATACCAGAAGTTACTCAAAACAACAACAACAAAAATTGGAGCAAAGGAGCTAACGCTAGGCGCTAACTTCTTAACGCCAAAACATAACTGCATTTTTTTTATTTTTTGAAAAATGTTTTTCAAAATTCATTTGTGTTATAAAGAGGCCTTCCTTCAGTTGAAATTTCAGAGTATATTGATTAGATTTGAAGGCTCTTTTAGCATATTTTTGGTGATTTTTCAAATACTTGTGTTTTGTAAAATCATTAAAGCTCAAAATAATAAAATATGCAAACACAAGATGCAATGTTAGAACAAAAACAAATATGCATGATTATGTATAAAGAGTGAGATAATGTTCATGCAATGAATATTATATAAGTATATCTAATATCAAGATACCTTAACAACATGACTACACTCTAGCCCCGTACTAAGTGATGGATGGGCATGAAGAGATGCACACATGACGTAGGTTAGGGTGTTAATCCCATATGCATACAAAAGACGACGCTCAACCTAGCACTCTTTCCCCCAGTGTCTCGCAAGGCCCTACTGGAACCCTCCCCGGTTAAGGACAAGACATGACTTAGAGGTTAGGTCTCTAATGCACACAATCCTATGCCCTCGCTATTGTGAGACATATGTCATAGGTTTAATGATTATGGACATACTAAGCGTGTAAGCCTTAAATATATTAACTATGGTATAATTGCATGATTAGTTTTGGATTTACACTTATATCGAAGATTGTTGATTTTAAATCCATTTAGAAAATTTTTATTCATGCAAGTAACTACAAAGGAAATTATGATTTTCATATTTTAGTAATCTAATTTACTTTAACATTACAAGATATAACTAGCATGGACATTGATTTTTATCTATGGCACGTGATGATGCTAGTATGATGAGTTAGGACAACTTGGTGCAAAGCTAAGTAAAGATGGACAAATATATAATTGAGTCGCATGTATTTAAACATAGAGTTTTGAATTTTCATAGACCTAGAAAGAAGTGAAAATTCTATTTGATTTCATCTTATTAATATCAAGTTAATTCTTAGGTCTAAAGATAATGAGATACATGCAAACAATAAAGATGCACATCACACACACAAAACAAGATATGAAACTATAATACCAATAACCATCATATATTTCATAATTCATAAAGTTGATAGAAATAGTTGATTTAAGATAATTCTTGATAGATCATGAATTACGATATATGATAATAGTGAATTTTAGCATAGGATATTAATAGATCAAGATGGAGTGTGCGAAATCATATTCATCATTTTTGTAATTTTTTAATTATGATTTTTCATTATAGGGGCTATCATATGCAACAAAGAAAATAGACAAATATACAATTAGTTGCGCATTTAATATTTTAGCCTAAGATGCCTAAAAGTCCATTTAAATCCAATTTTGAAAGTAATTTCATTAGTCTTGATAATATCATTTAGCAAATTTAGCATTCAATTTATAATGATAATATAAGACATTTATAGGCAATGGATTTAAAAAGGATAAAACATATAAAAAAGGAAAGATAGATCACTTAAAAAAATAATGACTTTATATTCAATTTGATTTGTTAAACATTAGGCTTAAAATGAAAGTCATATCTCATGATAAATAAATTGATCAGTGTGTTGGCTCAAAAATAAAAAATAAACAAAAGAAAAAGCAATTAAGCATATCATGAAGCAGAGTAATTATATTTCATTTTTAATTTATTTCTACTTCATGCAATAGGATGATTCCTAGTGAATAAGAGATTTAGGTATCCAAAGGGGACCAAGTGAGATGGTTCCTTTGGGTACCCAAATACAATGTGTTGGCTTTTGGAGAGATAGTGATGAATGGGCCTTTACAAGTGGAGTTAGTGTTTCGTTTTTAATTTTGGGCCTCCATTCATACTTTGGTTGTTCATCTTTTAAAATCATATTATGATTATTTGACATCTTTTTGGGATGATAGTTGTTTGAAAAATAATTCATTTTGGATTTAAGTTATTTCAAATTATTTTTCAAAATACATTGATGTTGATAATCATAATGAATTTTATTATATTGATTCTTTGAAAGTTTATAAGAGTGATGGTCTTTCTTAAGAATTGAATGTTGAAAGAGTGGGTTGCAATATGTTTTAAATGATTAGTTCTTATTTTGATGATTTTCATTTCCACTCTTTCTTATAGACATACTCTTATTATATGAAGTTAAGCTTTTAGGCTTTTGATGATTTGATAAACTAGAAATAATAGATTTTTTAATACTTAAAAAATTTTTAATAATCATTTTTAATGATTCTAGTTTATCCACTAAAGCATCATTTTCTTTAATCAATTTTTCATTATGCACTTTTGAAATTAAAAGACCTTTTTCCAAAACCTTGAGTTCTTCTGTAAAAGTATTATAATCAAAACAAGGTTTAACATTTTTAATTAAAGAGCATGAAAGAGAATTTGAAACATCAATATAAGATTCTACTTTAGCATTTGCTTTTAAGATTCCACTTCCATAGTTGAATTTTCATCTTCTCTTTTGCTTGATGTGTTGCCATCAATTGAGTCCAATATTATGACATTGTCTTCTTCTCCTGGATCCATAAGGAATTGCTCATATTCATCATCTGTGGAAGGAAGACTATAAGAATTCTCAAGAAATTTCCAAACTTCATAAGCATTAGGAAGTGTATAAATAGGTTTGAAAATATTTTGATCTAATGCACAATATAGACTATTCATTGATTTGGCATTTAAAAACATTTCATTTTTATTTAAAATATTTGGGGGCATTTTAATTGTAATATTCCAAACCTCAATATCCAAAGTTTTAAGAAATTTTTCCATAAGAGTTTTCCACCCATTATAATTTTCACCCATAAATAATGGTCGACATAATGATTTTTCATTTTTCATAAAAATTATCTCCTCTAGAAGATGCGAAATCATGAAGCGTCATTATTCCCGGTTGTGAAGCCGTATTGGAATAACCTCCTCTGATACCACGTGTTGGATCTTACGGCGTCCTTAGAGGGGGTGAATAAGGGTTTTATGGAATTTAAATCTTAATTAAATTTATCAGAGTTTGTGACCAAAGTTTAGGAATATTTTATAAGAAAATATATTTTGATATCTCAGAAAAGATTATATTGAAGATTCCTTTTTAAACAAGAGAAACAAAACTTTTTGTTAACTGTTGCTAACGCCTGGCGTTAAGTGTTAACACTGGGCGTTAGCTCTCCAGAAAATATTCCTTAGAACAAAAAGATTGTCACAGTGATTTTACTTATGAAATCTTAAATGAAATACAATTCCAGAAAATCAGAGATAATGAAAACGATTATTGTATTTCAAAGATAATTACATAAATGTTAATTTTAATAATTTGATGAAAATATAAATTAAAACATTCTTGAAGAGGAAATAAAATCAATTGAATAGAACATTGAAAGACATGATTTTATTTCATAATAAATTGAATACACAAATGTTTGATTTCTATAACGCTAAAAATCAAGACGAGAATATGTAAAAACACTTTTTGTTGTTTCACCGGTCCTTCTCCCAAGGACCGGTTGGCTATAGCCTATCAATCCCCAGATAAGGCCTCTAGCCACCCCCTAGATCTACCCTCGACCTAGTCTCCATGCACAAGGCGGCGAATTACCCCCTAAGCCGCACAAGGACCTTGTCGCCAACACAAGGCGAATTTACCCACGGAATCCTTCCTGGAATCCGACGTTCTCACCGAACGATTTCTCCACACAAAATACAAAAGGAAAAAATAAAAGATTAAAGATAAGTAAAGAGAAGCTCCCCAAGAAATTATGAAGGTGAAGACGAAGTCGATGTAGATGTTGGCATTCTTGAAACGATCGTCCTTCGTATGGGATATGTGTTGTAGACCTTCTCCTTCAAAATCCTCTTTAGATCTTCATGATAGCCCAAGGGAGATCTCTTAATTGCTGTACATGAACCTCTTTCCAAAGTATCAGAATTCTGGAATCATCTCACATAGAATGAGAGGGTTGTACTTTAAATAGCCATTGGAGCTAACGTGTGGGGTTAAAAGTTAACGCCGGCGTTAGTGAACGTGCACAATCGTGGCTGAAATCGTGCAACCGTCAAGAACATGGCAGTTTGTCAATTCAACGCAGGCATTAATCATCAACGCTGGCATTGAGTTTCGTTCTCCTTCAAAGTTCATCGAACTGCATCAAATTCCTCGAACGCAAGTTTAGCTCAGTTCTTCAAACTCTAATTCGTCTAGTGGCCTTCTCATTTTGTCGAACGCAATTTCGTCGAACGGCTAGCGCCCAGCATTAGGTCCTAACACTTGGCGTTGTCTATGGCTTCTCAACGGATTCATTCTCGACGGCATTTCTTCTCGACGGATTCCTTCTCAACAGAAGTTAATGTGGGGCGTTAATAACTAACGCGGAGCGTTAGCTCTCTTTCCAGAGAGTCATCTCCATTCAGTATACTACTCATAGGGATGTGTAGCTATAGTTCCTGTACAACCTGCATACTATAAACACACAAAATACAAGATCAAATACAACATGGTATTTGTTATTCTCAAAATAAGAGATGCGGATCATAGGCTCCAACAAGGACATCTCCGCAAAAGTTTCTTGAAGTGCTCCCATGTGTCGTAGAGAGACTTCGAGTCTATTTACTTAAAGGAAAGAATGTCCGTACGTAATTTAACGGATTTTGCCGGAGGAAAATATTTTGTTAAGAATTTCTCCATCATCTCGGCCCATGTAGTGATGGAACCTCTAGGAAGAGATCCCAACCACTACTTGGCCTTAGTCCGCAAAGAGAAAGGAAATAAACGCAAATGAATGGTGTCATCGGTGACACCATTTATTTTAAATGTATCGCAAATTTCCAAAAAATTTCATAAATGTAAATTAGGATCTTCATCTGGTAAGCCATCAAATATGACGGTTTGCTGTACCATTTGAATGATACTCATTTTAATTTCAAAATTATTATTCGCCACCGCCGGGAGAATAATACTGGATTGTGCTCCCTCCCAATTTGGCCTCGCATAATAGGACATGATCTATAGCAGGGCCTCGGTATGGTCGGGATCTTCCATTATTCCTTCGTTAGTTTCTTTGATTGACTCTTGGCGAATTATTGGTAGATCACTAAATCAAAGACGTCGCCGCAAGGTGCGCTCGATTTCTGAATCAAAACACAATTCATAATTAATTGAAGAGTTTCCTCGGGTCATAAACTAAAAGAAAAGAAAAAGAAAAAAAGTGGCGAAAAGAATAAAAAGGTGAAGAATGAAAAATTAAAATTACTATAATATTATTATAATATTTTAATTAAGAATATATATAATTTTTTTTTCAAAGAGCGGTTTAAGTTGATCCCGGACTTCATGAGGTCTACCCTGTGAAGGGTTCGTATGGTACTAGGAGATGCGGTGGGATGACAAGCCCAAATCTCCCTTTTCGAGAATTTAAGTTGTGCCTTTTAAGATTCTGTAAAAATTTTGAGAGAGGGGTGAGAAGAAAGAGAATGATAAAATTAATAGATATTCCTTTTTTCGAAATATGAACTCAATCCCCGGCAATGGTGCCAAAAACTTGATGGAGCGAATCTATATCCGCAAACGACAATAGCAAGTGTACCGTGTCAGAAGTAGTATAGGTTTATAAAAACCAAGGTCATATAAAAATCCGGGCGAGTAGAATACTTTTACGTTAAGAACATTTCTATTATCTTATCAATAGAACTTTGGGTTGGTTTTGCTTGAGAAGCTAGGTGAATTAAAATGAGAATTAAAACAATAATATGGAAGATTAGCACTCGGCCTTGAATCAATTTATTCTAAGACTCTAATGCTCTTTCAAAGAAATGCTTAGACCGTGGAGGTTCCCAAATTCTGAGCGCACCTTGGGTCGAGGATACTCCCAGCTAAGTTTAGGTTGATCAATCGAACTTTCGCTCTAGAATCAAAACCCTTAAAACTTGCTTTGCTGAGGTGAACCCCTCTATTGGATTTGACTCCAATCCGGGAGATTTAAGTCATCCTCTCTCGAGGGTTGCATGCAACTCTCTTTACCCTTGAATGATTGATTTGCCTTAGGAGTTGGTTCGGCTAACTAAAGAACGAAAACTAGAATGAGAATCATATATCGATAATATAATCTCATTGTATTAGAATCAAGGATAAATCATAAATATTCTAAGGAGAGAAAAAAGAGAATCTAAATTTAATTCATGAAGTTTATTATTCCTTGGATCATCTAGGCCGAGTACTAATAGAGGTTTAGCTGCTCATGGTGATGGAGGAATTGATGAAAATAAAAGAGTACATGATGAAATTGAGAATAGGATAAGAAGGAGAAAAGAACTATTTTATTGATTGCAAAAGAAAAATACAAACTATGGAATTGAGAATTACAATTTGCAAGAAAGAAAAAGGACTACAAGAACTACTAAAAACATGAAAACAGTACATGAAAAGAAGACTTGAGCTCCCAAAAATTGTGCCTTCAGTTCTGGTGGAGCTGGCTTTAAATAGGCTGCAAATTGAGGTTACACGCCCTTGGTCACCCCCGTGACCAAGGGCGTGTACTTGTAGTGATCGAAACTAGTGCGGGATAGACGCCTTATGGCTTCAATGCAGGCGTTATACGCGTGTCACTCCCTAGGTTACGCCCGTGACCTAGGTCATGTAATCTTTAAAATTGTGTTTGGCGGGAAGTCTTCAGTGGGAAAAGGCACAGGAGTGTTCATGCCCGTGAACTGGATGTCATGCCCTTGGTCATGCCCGTGACTTTGGGCGTGTAATTTTAATTGACGTGGTAGGTTAATCCGGCTGCTGGAGGCAGGTCACGGCCGTGACCTGGGTTACGCCCATGGTCACGCCCGTGACCTAGGGCATGTACTTAGCGAATCTTCACGGAATGAGCCCAGGGTGGCAGTAGCAGGTCTGAAATTATTCCCAGATTATAGATGACATCGTTCTCATCCTGAAATGGGATGGCACATCCTGTAACTCCTCCTGGATTGAAAGTTATGGTCATTTGAAATTCTGGAATCAAAACTGTAAAATTTCATTATTAAAGTGTGTTACACGCCCGTGACCCTATGGTCATGCCCGTGTTCAAGGACTTGTTCTTGAGAAACTTTTCCAGATTTTTAGATGACCTTATGCTCATCATGAAATGGGGTGGCATGTCCCGTAACTCTTCCTAGATTGAAAGTTATGGCGATTTGAAAATTCAGCAATAAACACGCCTCATTTGCTAATTCTGGAGTGTACACGCTCTTAGGTCACGACCATGACTTTGTACACGCCCTTTGTCATGGGCGTGAACTAGGGTGTGTAATTTTAAAATTCTAAAATTTACTATTCGCAGACCAAAATTCTGAATTTTTGCTATTCGCAGACCAAAATGTAAAAACTTCTCCGGGACCTCTCCAAAGCTCTGAAAACATAAAACAAAGTAAATTTGACTTAGAATTAAATAAAAATACTAATAAATTATTAAAAAGAAAACCTAAACTATGATAAATAAATATATAAAATATGTATTATCAAGCGGTCATCTTCTCCATTCACCTCCCCCTTATAAAATGTATTCAAGTATTCCATTATGTACTTTATTCATTTGTGCCATGAAAATAAATCTACAACTCTTCATTTTATTGGAATGCTTGTTGCAATGCCGAAATAGTCAAATTGGTCAATTGTGATTGAAATTGTGCACGAGATATACTATTGAATTCATTTTGTTGTCACAAGTCTAAGAAATAGACAGAGGTCAGTTCTGAGTTCATTCGCTCAAGATCGCCTTTTGAGCCATTCAATCTCGGACAATTTTGATCAAACTAGTCAACTCTCATCAAAATTAGGTCCAGCTAGTCTCATTGCTCTCATATTGATCTTAAGAGTGCACCATCACTAACCAGGATCATTTTCAAGTATTTTTACTCAAAATCCCATGTTTAGTTATTATGCAACTCAAACTCAACTCATTTTGGTCAAATTCATCAAAAGAGATTGGAACATTGCCAAGTGATTTCTTTGATTATCTTTTGATCTTATGAATGCAACACAACTCACTAGGGTTGTTTACCCAGAAATTGGCGATCCCCTTCGAGCTGACTTTTTACAGGTGATCGGCGATCTTAAAGGCGACCAAAGCAATCTGCATGCTCTCGCAGTGCCCAAGCGGCCTTTCCCAGCAGCCCGGGCAATCTCGCCAGGTCGTCGAGATTGGGCAGTCTCCCACCGCCCGGGCGATCTCGCCTGGCCGCCGAGCCAGGGTGGTCTCCCACAGCTCGGGTGATCTCACCATGCCTCTGAGCCCAGGCGATCTCCCACCGCCCGGGCGATCTCGGTAGGTAACTTAGCCAGGGAAATCTCGTTAGGTCACTTAGCCCGGGCGGTCTCCCACTACCCAGGCGATCTCGCTAGGTCCCCGAGCCTGGGCATGTCAAAAACTTGAGGTCCGGAGATGAAGTAAAAATGTGGAATCACTTCACAAAACTTTCCACACGTGTAGCACAACAATGATAATGGGAAGACTGAAAAGTGCTATGGTATAAACTATCTCTATACAATTCGAGGTATACGTGGCGAGACATGATTTATAAGAACCACGGAGGAGAGAAGCACACAACACAAAATACAAGCTGCTGACAACTTGACAACTCGACATCGCCAGATCGCGCGAACACAAGCCAGATGGATAACCTCTAAGACCGCGTGGATAGAGAACAAGCCGCACCTGTCAAACCGCAACCACAAACTGCCTGACCTGCTGCTTTATTCCACTGCTGAAAGACAACCAGTTTGCACTCCTTGATCGCCCAGACCGCACAGTCTTGATCATAGAAGAACCCGCAAACTCTGAACAAAGAAACTGCTACCTGCGACAGACCGTATCTTAAGATCGCTTGGCCACTTAAGACCGCCTGATCAACTGAGTTTGCTGCATAGTCCAAGAATACCTAAATACAGTCCGCCCGGACTGGTTTATTCAAAGATGGAAGAAAGGAGAAAGCTGACCGCGAGCTGCAAGCCGCTAACCTGCGAACACACAAACCGGTCAGTCAAAATCTCAGACCGCACGACCTCAAAGTGAGACCAGCACAATCAAGCCAACTTTGGTTCTTATAGTTCTCGTTATGAATGACGGGCCCTGCACCCCTATTTATATGCGAGTAGATGGATGTCATCACTGTACAATATGGGATACAATAACCGCTCATCAGATCGCGAGCGGTCTCACAAAACAGATCGCCCGAGCTCAGCACCGCTAAGCAGCTCCCTTATTAACCATATGGTTATGTACAAATCGCCCGGTGACCGCGGTCTCCTAAAACAGACCTCCCGGTCTTATTGCAAAAGCAAAGAACTCCTTCAGTAACCAGACTGACTAGAACAGTCGTCAGACCGCCCGGTCACTGCAAGAAGGCAGACTGATAATATATTATTTATAGTTATTTTTATATAATATTTTAGTAGTAATTAATTATTTTTTATATAATTTTAGTTTAATATATATCTAATTTACTTTGTTTTATATTTTCAGGTCATCTGGGGCTACTAGTAGCAAATTCAAGCACACAGCTGTGTTCAGGAAAAATTCTGGAACAAATCTGCAAAATTCCTCAATACACGCCCCCCTGTCACGGGCGTGACCCCAAGTCACGGCCATGTTCAAGCTTACACGCCCCCTGTCACGGGTGTGACCAGTGTCACGGCCATGTTCAGCCTCCAGCCTCCAGAAATGCCTGCCACATAGATTTATTATTACACGCTCCCATGTCACAGGCGTGACCTTCAGGCCACGGGCGTGACCTTCAGGCCACGGGCGTGACTCACCCGACAAGCATTCAATACAAGCAGTTTCCGCCGCAGTACGTTTCCAGCTTACACGGACCCCTGTCACGGGCGTGACCCAGGGCGTGACTTCTCCTACAACTTCCAGAATTACTCCTGTTCCCATCGTTTTCAGCCGTTCTTGGTCTCGGTCAAGACACGCCCATGGTCACGGGCATGACCAGGGGCCGTATAATGCAAATTGATGAAATTTGGCGGTTTTGCTCCCAACGTTCTCGGGCTTTCAAGATGTCAGTTCCGTACATTACACGCCCTAGGTCACGGGCGTGACCTAGGGGCGTGACTTCCAAAACTTTTGCCTATAAATTCCTGCTGCCTCCTTGAAGCTAAGGATCTGATCCATGCTTAGATTGGTTCATTTTTAGAGTAGTTTTGCTGCATTTTCTTATTTTATTTCATTTATGCAATTTTACTTTATGTTTTGCAAATTTCAATTCATAGCTTAAATTTACTTTTCTCGCAATTGTAATTCTCCTTTCATAGTTATAAAATGTTCTTTTTCTTTAATCATGAGTAGCGAATTTTATTACATTTGATCGGATGAATTCTTAAGTAGTGTTATTTTGTAATCTCTTTTTCATTGTTTGGTTTTGGAAAACTAGGATTTATCTTTGAATTTAATTGCTTTGAATTCATATGTCGCGGATATGTTTCTCGATCTAAGATCCATATGCTAGTGATCGAGAGAACCATGTGAACGAGGAGATCACTCAAAGATAAAAAGAGTTTCATGCACTCCTCGAGAGAGGGTGATGCAAATCTTCCGGATTGGAGTCAAATCCAATAGTGGGGCTTACCGCATAAAGCAAGCTTAGGGGTTTCGACTGGCCGAGGGGTCTTAATTGATCAACCTAAGGTTAGGTGGTAGTTCTCTCGAGAGAGGCTCTACCATATTATGGGAACCTCCACTGTCAAGTTTTTCCAAATCAATTTATGAAGTTTACGAAATATTTTACTTAAGAAGGATTCTCGATCAAATGTTTCCTCTCTTTTCTTAAAACCTTTATTTTATTACTGATAAAATAATATAAATTTGCATGAGTAGAAGTAATCAACAGACCCGTGGAATACGACACTTGATATTTATTTTTAAATATCTTATACTATGAACGATAAGTGCTCTTGCCTATAGTTCGTAGAATTGGAGAAAATTATTATATCTTAAATTTTACCTATCAAGTTTTTGGCGACGTTGCTGGGGAGCATATTTTTCTTGATATTTTGAAAGCGTGAATTTTATTACTTTTATCAATCTCTTTCTCCGCCCCCATTTCTCTTTTTGCTTTATTTTTAAATTTCATTCTATTAAGTGACGATTGTAAATTTTTCTTTCTTCACAAAATGATGTTATCGCAATTGGCCGCAAAAGTTGTCGAGCTTCAAAATAAAGTCAATCTTTTGGAAGCCGTACGAATGCGCCACATTATTTGTCATTTTTGTGGGGGTCGTCATTCTAGTGAGGAACGTTATTTTTCATTTCAAAAAATTTCTAATGAAAATCAATATAATTTTTATAATGACAATAATAACTTTTATAATGAAAATACTTTTTCTTTAAACAATAATTTGAGTGAATTTCCTTCTTGCTCTGATGTTGAATATTCATGGTTGAAAGGTCACCCGGATAGTTTTCAGTGCGAAGAAGGAAATTCCTTCAATCATGATTTGCATTTATCGCCTTTTCCATAAATTTGTTCTTCTTCTGATCTTGAAATTTTTCCGAATTTTTCTCCAAATTTAAATAATTATTCTCCAGCTCAAGAAGAACAATTGTACCAAGAATTTCACAAAGTCATGGAGGCACAGGGCGAATTAGAAAACAAAAATTTTTCTTCTTCTTCTTCGCCCGCCCTTTCTTCTATTTCTCATGAAATTATAATTCATGAAGAAATTATGTCTCATGAAAGTTCTCCACTTGGTGTTGATTTTTCAGATAACACTTTTATTTTTGAAAATAAACAACCGGCGCTTAATCATGTATTTTCAAAAGAAACTCCTCCTTGTGAAAATTTTCCTGACTCACTAATTTTTGATTCTTTTGATAATAATGATTTTCATGTCCAGGATGAGCCGTTGCAACCAAATGTCTTTACCGATCCATTTGTCGTTCATCTTCAGCAATCCAAATTACCTAAGATATTTATAGGTAATTTGGATTCACAATTTTGAGCTAGCAGACAACAAAATAGTCAAGAGTATAGCGGAGGAGTCGTCAGGCAACGGATTTCGGCATGCTCACCTGATCGTGAATTAAGGGAGTTGCCTGTGTACCTTTATTTTTATTTTCTTTTTTCCTAACAATCATCGTTTATCTTAAAGACGGGAAAAAGAAAGCGCTCTTGGGAAGCACCCCTTGCTTATCTTTATTTTTCTTGCAATTTACTTTTTCAGCATTTTATTTACTTTTCCCTACTACTTGGCTTATAAACATTGGGGACAATGTTTATTTTTAAGTGTGGGGGTGTATTCTCTTACTTTCTGTTTTTATTAAAAATCCAAAAAAAATAGAAAATCTTTTTCAAAATTAAAAAAAATGTTTTTCTTTCCTTATTTTCGATTTTGTTATGAAAATTTACAAAATTCAAAAATGTTTTCTTTTAAATTTTTATGTCTTTGTGTCTTATTTTCCTTCTATGCAAATTAAAATACCAAATAAATTATAAAAATTATAAATTATTTCTTACGAAAGGGCCGTGTTGGGCTTTCATCCCACATAACCGCCTAGTACCTTGCAAGCCCGTCATTGGGTAGCCCTTGGGAAGTCCAAGAATTAAAAAAAAAATTATGTTTTGTTTTAATAAAAAAAATCACAAAATTTTCTAATAAAATATATTTTGAAATATTATATTTCTCCAAACTTCATTTATTCAAAATTAATTTTAATTATGAGTTGACTTTATAGGCTTTTTAAAGAGTTTTCTTTTTATGTATTTTTAATCTTATATTTCTCTTCAAAATATGTTAGATTTAATTTTGAGATGAATTTGATTTAATGAGTTTTTCATTATCTTTATTTGTTTAGAATATTTCTTAGTTTTACTTTCTCTTAAAATATCATAATTCAATTTTGTAGAAATTGTGTTAAATATCTCTAGATTTTACTTATATTAACTTTTACTCATGGTTTCTTAAAGATTGCTCAAATTGTTTTCTATGCTCTTAAAATATATCTTTGGAATTTGTTTTAGCCTTTAAACCCTAGCCCTTCCCCTACCTTTCTTTTTAACCCTTTATTTGGCAAAAAAATTGAAAAGATCATATGTCATGGAATGAGAGGATAAAATTCATCATTCTTAAACATATGCACCCAAATTAGTAAAAGATTATATGGCATGGAGATGAGAGGATAAAATTCATCACTCCTAAACATATACATTTGGGATATAAAAAAAGAAGAAGAAATTTTAAAAAAGATGGAAATGAGAGGATAAAATTCATCATTTCCTAAATACAAAGTAACTTCTTCAATGCCAATTTTACCCCAATTAGCCAAGTTCATTTGCTTATCCAAGATTTTTGAGAGAGCATAGTTAATAGTTTGTAGTTTTCTAAAAGTTTTCCATGATTTTAAGTTTTCTATAATTTTAATCTTGGATTATTTTACTTAATTCAATGCAATTTTGTTTATGAAGATTTAGTTGGAGAATTTTGAAACTAATATTTATTCTACTCATTTCAATTTATGAATTATAAATTATTTCTAATAAATCTGAATGTTAATTTCTTAACTTATTTTGATATGAGTCTTATAAAATTTGGAATACAAAACTAGAAGTAAATCTTTTTGAAATGTCCTATAAATTCTTTTCATGCTTATGAATTAGTTTTGCTCTGGAATAGCAAAAGCTTAAGTATGGGGGTATTTGATAATACATTATTTATAGTTATTTTTATATAATATTTTAGTAGTAATTAATTAGTTTTTATATAATTTTAGTTTAATATATATCTAATTTACTTTGTTTTGTATTTTTAGGTCATCTAGGGCTGCTAGTAGCAAATTTAAGCGCACAGCCGTGTTCAGGAAAAATTCTGGAACAAATCTGCAAAATTCCTCAGTACACGCCCCCCAGTCACATGCGCGACCCCAAGTCACGGCCATGTTCAAGTTTACACGCCCCCTATCACGGGCGTGACCAGTGTCACGGCCGTGTTCAACCTCCAGCCTCCAGAAAAGCCTGCAACGTAGATTTATTATTACACGCCCCCCTGTCATGGGCATGACCTTCAGGCCACCGGCGTGACCTTCAGGCCACAGGCGTTACTCACCCGACAAGCATTCAATATAAGCAGTTTCCGCCGCAGTACATTTCCAGCTTACACACCCCCTGTCACGGGCGTGACCCAGGGCATGACTTCTCCCGCAACTGTCAGAATTACTCCCATTCACACCGATTTCAGCCATTCTCGGTCTCCGTCAAGACACGCCCATGCTCACTGGCGTGACCAGGGGGCGTGTACTGCAAATTGATGAAATTTGGCGGTTTTGCTCCCAATGTTCCCGAGTTTTCAAGACGTCGGTTCCGTACATTTCACGCCATAGGTCATGGGCGTGACCTAGGGGCGTGACTTCCAGAACTTTTGCCTATAAATTCCTGCTGCCTCCTTGAAGCTAGGGATCCGATCCATGCTTAGATTGGTTCATTTTTAGAGTAGTTTTGCTGCATTTTCTTATTTTATTTCATTTATGCAATTTTACTTTATGTTTTACAAATTTCAATTCTTAGCTTAAATTTACTTTTCTCACAATTGTAATTCTCCTTTCATAGTTATAAAATGTTCTTTTTCTTTAATCATGAGTAGCTAATTTTATTACATTTGATCGGATGAATTCTTAAGTAGTGTTATTTTGTAATCTCTTTTTCATAGTTTGGTTTGGGAAAACTAGGATTTATCTTTGAATTTAATTGCTTCGAATTCATATGTCGCGAATATGTTTCACGATCTAAGATCTGTATGCTAGTGATCGAGAGATCCATGCGAACGAGGAGATCACTCAAAGATAAAAAGAGTTTCATGCACTCCTCGAGAGAGGGTGATGCAAATCTTCCGGATTGGAGTCAAATCCAATAGTGGGGCTCACCGCATAAAGCAAGCTTAGGGGTTTCGACTGGCCGAGGGGTCTTAATCGATAAACCTAAGGTTAGGTGGTAGTTCTCTCGAGAGAGGCTCTACCATATTATGGGAATCTCCACGGTCAAGTTTGTCCAAATTAATTTATGAAGTTTACAAAATATTTTACTTAAGAAGGATTCTCGATCAAATGTTTCTTCTCTTTTCTTAAAACCTTTATTTTATTACTGATAAAATAATATAAATTTGTGTGAGTAGAAGTAATCAACAGACCTGTGGAATACGACACTTGATATTTATTTTTAAATATCCTATACTATGAACGTTAGGTGCTCTTGCCTATAGTTCGTAGAAATAGAGAAAATTATTTATATCTTAAATTTTACCTATCACAGACCTACTTTAACACCTGGTCGACTTGAGCAAGTCGCCAGAACAATCTGCACAAGCCGCCCGGACAATATGCGATCTCCCAGATCAGACCGCCCCATAATAGACCGCCTGAGACAAAACCGGCCAGAGCACCAGCGCAGACCGCGCGGTCTCTACGGTCTCCAACCTGCAGACCGCACAGCACCATTCCACTTCCACTTCAAAAATTTAACACTCCCCCATGAAGTGGGAAGTGGAAGTCAGCCCAAGCAAACTCTGCAACCGACCAAATGGTCCCTTCGACAGCGGCTTATTAAATATGTCATCAACGTTCTTCTTGCTCTGCACATGCTCCACGGTTAGAGATCCCTCCAACACCTTCTCACGAATGAAATGGTGATGAATCTCTATGTGCTTCATATGCTCGTGACAAACTAGATTGTTCACCAGTTTGAGAGCACTCTCATTGTCACCACGTAGCAGAGTAAGACCTCGCACCTCCCTATGAATGTCTTACACAAGCCTCCTAAGCCAGATGGATTTCTGAGCCGCCAAAGCCGACGCTTTGTACTCCGCTTCTATGGTAGAGACAGACACAAGATCCTGCTTCTTGCTGCACCATGATATAGCTGTAGAGTCTGTCATAAAGACATATCCAGACGTCGACCTCCGATCATCCGAGTCTCCTCCATAATCAGCATGCATGTACACGTGCAAGCAAAAACCCGAATCTCTCATGTAGAAGAGACCCAAATCTGAGGTGGATTTGACATACTTCAATATACTCCTAGCCGCCACAAGATGAGGTTTCCGAGGCTCTGCCATAAACCGACTCACCCTGCCAACTGCATAAGCAATATCAGGCCTCGTGATCGTCAAGTATATCAGACTCCCAACCAAAGCCCAGAACACCAAAGGATCGGTAAGAACCTTCCATTCATCTCGTCGAAGATGAACTCTAACCTCCAGTGGAGTAGAGCTCCTCTTCCCCCCATCCATGCCGAATCTCTTCACGATTCGATCCGCATAGCCTTTTTAGGAAACAATCATACCGCTCTCTTTCCTCTCCACTTCGAGCCCAAGGAAATGGTGGAGCTCACCCTAATCCTTCATCTCGAATCTGCTAGCTAGCTCAGCACGAAGCCTAGATACCTCTACTTCAGAATTCCCCGTGACGATCATATCGTCAACGTACAGCAGCACCAAGACTTGAAGCTCCCCCATCTTCTTCATGAATAAGCTTGAATCTGAATCAGAAGCAAAGTATCTGCAAAATTGGAGGTATTCTACGATCTTCCCGTACCACGCCCGAGGCACTTGCTTTAAGCGGTAAAGAGCCTTCTTGAGCTTGCAAATATATCTTGTGTGCTCTTCGGATACATAACCAGGTTGTTGATCCATGAAGATATCTTGTCAATCTCACCATATAAGAATGTGTTCTTCACGTCGAGTTGCCAAATCTTCCACCATTGGCAAGCTGCCAATGCGATCACCACCCGGACCGAAGTCATCTTGGCAATGGGGCTAAACGTCTCTTCATTATCCTCCCCATACTTCTGAGAGAAACCTCGAGCTACAAGGCGAGCCTTGTACCGCTCAATACTTCCATCAGCCTTTTTCTTCAGTTTAAAAACCCACTTGCAAGTCAACGGAGTAACTCCCTCAACCTTAGGCACCAAGTCCCAAGTCGCATTCTTCCTCAGGGTAGCCATCTCTTCATCCATGGCTCCTTCCCACTCCTTGACTCCAACGACATTTTCATAACAAGATGGCTCTCTCTCATCCAGGGGACCTGCAAAGAAACATGAGACAAAGCTCACTAAGTTTCCGCCCGTATACCGATCAGGTGGAATAATGGTCCTCTTGGACCTCCTCAGAGCTTGACTCTGAACCACCTCTTCAACTGCAGCTTCTGGACTAGCTCTCCCTTCAGGTAAACATGGAGCATCGCTCCCCCTGCTTCCAGAACCTGAAGCACCTGACCCAGAGCTAGAAATACCTAGAGCACCTGGAGAAACAGGTAACTCCACCAGAACTTCCTTTGCAGCTTCCTCTGGTCCACTATCTACCCTGCTTCCTTGTAACTCAATAGAAGAGCTACCTTGGTATGATGTCAGCTCGTCAAATACCACATCCCTAGAGACTATATATCTCCGTGTCTCAGCATCTGTGTATCTCCACCCTTTCTTCCAGTCATCATAACCGACGAAGACTAGTTTCCTTGCCTTAGCATCTAGCTTCATTCGAAGGGCGTCTGGAACATGCACGTAGCAGGTAGAACCAAACACTCGAAAGTGTTCCATGCTTAGCTTCTCCTTAAACATCAACTCATGAGGGGTCTTCATGTTGATGGGACTGAGAGGAATCCGGTTGATATCATAGGCCGCACAAGATATTCCCTCTGCCCAGAAGAACTTTGGGATACTCTTGGCATGAAGCCAACATTTGCAGGTCTCCGTCAGGTGATGGATCTACCACTCTGCAACTTCGTTCTGTTGTGGAGTGTGAGCACAAGAAAGCTCCCTTTGGAAGTCATACTTCCTGTAGAAGTAAAAGAATGTCTTGGAGGTGAACTCCCCTCCATTGTCAGTTTTGAACCTCGTCACCCGCAGGTTGAGCCGACCTTCCACCAGCTCCTTGAACTCCATAAACCTCTCGAATGCCTCCGACTTCTCCTTCAGAAAATATACCCAAGTATATCTGGTGAATTCATCAACCAAAAATAGCATATACCTGCTACCTCTAAGACTGGCAGTGTTAGTAGGTCCAAACAGGTCACCATGTATACACTCCAATGGTCTTTTACATCTGCCTTGTGATTTGTCAAATTGAAGACGTTGAGCCTTACCAAACTGACAACCTGCACAAACATGATTGTAGGATCAAACGCAACCAACTATCCCAAAAGCCCAGACTGTTGGGAAAGGCGCTACTTTTTCTTTTAAGTAAGTAGGAAAGGCGCTACGGGTCAAGTGAAGGAACGCTGGACCCAAAAATCCCCCCCCCCCAGCGTCCAGCACGAACCGCAAGCTCAGAGGTGCTCCACATGGCTCAGAGGTGGCGCACCACATGGCTCAGAGGTGGCATGACACATAGCTGCGGCCGCCTGACACGCTGGGACCCACACAGGTAGAGAAATTTTGGGATTTAATCAGCGCCCCCCTGGTCTCGAACCCGCAACCTCGCTTTGATACCACTTGTAGGATCAAGCGCAACCAACTATCCCAAAAGCCCGGAATGTTGGGAAAGGCGCTACTTTTTCTTTTAAGTAAGTGGGAAAGGCGCTGCGGGTCAAGTGAAGGAACGCTGGACCCAACAATGACCCTCCCCGAAAGATGACAAGCTAGGCAGACCATTCACCAGGCCTCTTCCCTCCATAGCCATCAACTTATCCATCCTAACTTGCCCAAGTATTTCATGCCAGATAGCAGCGCTGTCGTTAGCCCTCATCTTATCAACATAAGAACTTGTTGAAAAAACAAACAAGTCCTTCACCCGTCTCCCAACATGAGTGACCTCAGCTTTCACCTATGAAACATTTCAGAGAAATTTCACTTCTGTTGGACCGAACAGAACGTGATAGCCAGCGTCCACCGTATTGGTCACAGAGAAGAGGTTCTTCTTCATCCCCGAAACATGATAGACACTCTTTAACGTAAGAGTACCTCTATCATCGTTCAAAGAAACCACACCCTCCTTCTCTACTGCATGAATAGTATCATCAGCCGTAATGATAACATCATTACTTGTATATGCTCGCAATGAGGAGAACTTCGACTAATCCCCGGTGAGGTGATGACCACACCCAGAGTCCACTATCCAATCATCCTGATAGTTGATGGAAGTCATAGCCCGAACACACGTGCCCGTCATGAATGCACCTCCACCACCCCAACTACCTTCAGAATTGGAAACAGCCTCCTCATTTCCTGCAGCATGCCCTGGCTGAAGATTGACTTGGCAGACTCTCTTGAAGTGACCAAGATTGTTGCACCTGAAGCATCTTGGTCCTTCCTTCTTCTTTCCATCACGCTTAGGAGCAAAGCTCCTCTCCTGCTGATATGAAGTAGACGGACCATCATCTCTAGATGTCTTCTTCTTCTTGTCCCATCTCTTCTTCTTCCCAGAAAAGAGAACCTCACCTTCTCCCCCAGAGACAGACATCCCAGTCATTTGCTTAGCCAAACTCTCCTGAGAAGTAAGTAAGTTCTCCAGCTCCAGCAATGAAGGCTGATTGTCCCAGCCTTGAACAGAAGTGACAAAGGCCATATACTCCCTCCGCAAGCCGCGGATTATGTGCCTCTTCAGCTTAGCTCCTGAGATAGGCTCATCCGGGTCCAAAGCCGATATCTCTGCGCAGAGGTTCTTCATCTTCAAGAAGAATATTGAGATAGACAGATCTCCCTGAGTTTCTTTCGCCAACTCATTCTCCAAGAACTGTAGCCTAGTTATATTCTTCTTATTGAACAAGCCATCCAAGGCTGTCCAAATTTCAGCAGCTGACCTACATCCGATGATGTGATCAAACAGCTCTGGAATGATAGCTCTCTTGATAGCGAACTCCACCTTTGCATTTGTTCTCTTCCAAGCCTTCACGAGCTCAGCATTCCCTTCAGCAGGAATAACAGCTTGTCTTGTTTCTCCTCCTACTACCTCCCACAAATCCTCGCCAAGAAGATAGCTCTTCATGCAAGGCTTCCACTTCTTGAAGTTAGTCTGCGTAAGGAGCTCAATACCAAGACCTCTAGCATATCCTCCTTCCATTGCTATCCCACTGATTGCTAACCAACTTGAGGAACCCGAGAGAAGTATCAGCAACTATTGCTCGGCAACCTCAGCAACCTTCCTCTGATAAAATGTTAAGAACTTGAGGTCCGGAGATGAAGTAAAAATGTGGAATCACTTCACAAAACTTTCCACAAGTGTAGCACAACAATGACAATGGGAAGACCGAATAGTGCTATGGTATTAACTATCTCTTTACAAATTGAGGTATACATGGCGAGACATGATTCATAAGAATCACGGAGGAGAGAAGCACACAACACAAAATACAAGCTGCTGGCAACTTGACAACTCGAGATCGCCAGACCGCGCGAACATAAGCCAGACGGATAACCTCTGAGACCGCGCGAATAGAGCACAAGCTGCACCTGTTAAACCGCAACCACAGACAGCCGACATGCTACTTTATTCCACTACTGAAATACAACCAGTTCGCACTCCTTGATTGCCCAGACCGCACGGTCTTGATCACTGAAGAACTCATGAACTCTGAATAAAGAAACTGCTACCTGCGACAGACCGCAACTCAAGATCGCCTGGCCACTTAAGACCGCCTGATCAACTGAGTTCCTGCACAGTCCAAGAACACCTAAACAAAGTCCGCCCAGACTGGTTTATTCAAAGCTGGAAGAAAGGAGAAAGCTGGCCGCGAGCTGCAAGCCGCTAACCTGCGAACACACAAACCAGTCAGTCAAAATCTCAGACCGCACGACCTCAAAGTGAGACCAGCACAATAAAGCCAACTTTGGTTCTTACAGTTCTCTTTATGAATGATGGGCCCTGCACCCCTATTTATAGGCAAGTAGACGGATGTCGTCACCGCACAAACCGGGATACAATAACCGCCCATCAGATCATGAGCGGACTCACAAAACAGACCGCCCGAGCTCAGCACCGCTAAGCAGCTCCCTTAGTAACCATACGGTTATGTACAATCCGCCTGGTTACCGCGGTCTCCTAAAACAGACCACTCGGTCTTATTGCAAAAGCAAAGAACTCCTTCAGTAACCAGACCAACTAGAACAGTCGTCAGACCGCCCGGTCACTGCAAGAAGGCAGACCTACTTTAACACCTGGCCGACTTGAACAAGTCGCCAGAACAATCCGCGCAAGCCACCCGGACAATAAGCGGTCTCCCAGATCAGACCGCCCCAGAACAGGCCGCCTGAGACAAAACCGATCAGAGCACCAGCGCTGACCGCGCGGACTCTGAGGTCTCCAACCTAAAGACCGGCCAGCACCATTCCACTTCCACTTCAAAAATTTAACAGGGCGGTCTCCCACCGCCTGGGCGGTCTCGCCCTCGCCGAGCCCCGAGCACGGGCGGTCTCCCACCGTACGGGCGATCTATCCATTTCTGAGCGCACAGCCCGGGCGGTCTCCCACCGCCGGGTGGTCTCGCCGAGCCCAAGCGATCTCCCACCGCCCGGGCGAACTCGCCCTGGCCGAGCCTCGAGCCCGGGTGGTCTCCCACTGCCGGGCAGTCTCGTTCAGCCTGTGCGATCTCGCTTCTACCAGTCACTCATGACTCGAGCAACCCATTTTTCTGTCCCTTCCTGTTCGGGCAGGTCCCGCCCCTATAAATAGAGGGTTGGGGTACCAGTTTTGAGGACTTTTGAGAGTTTCCAGCTCCCATCCTGTGACCTGAGAGGTCTCCAATTTTGTGATCGCGGAGACCTCTTCACAACATCCTCCGGGCGATCTCCCTTCAGGAGACCTCGTCATCTCCCTTAAGGAGACCTCTTCATATCCCTTCAGGAGACCTCTTCATCTCCCTTCAGGAGACCTCGCCATCTCCCTTCAGGAGACCGTCAATAACCAGCTCTGTTCTTCAAATCTTGTACTAATATTCCATGTACTTTAATGTAATCTTAGTTTTAACTCAGGTGTTAAATGAATAGCATTGCCCACTGCAAGAGAGGCATTCGTTGCGGCGGGTAGATCTGGTCTCGCGGCTTGCTCGTTGCCATCTCTTTTTCTCCTCTCTCACTCCTTCACTCGTAGCTCATAGTAACCGGTCATCCAACAGTTTTCCCCCTCATTCTCCAACTTGAGCAAGTGTGGACCTGGTACATTTTTGGTTCAAACACAACAAGCGACCTTCAGATCTTGAGTAGTCGATGAACAGTAGTTGCGATGAAGATGCGGAATTTTGCCGAGAATGACACCCAAACGTAAAACAAATATAACTTTTGATCTGCTTGTCCGTTTTCAACCCATAATAGCTTTTCGGAACTAGATCGGAGCTGTCCATCCAATGGAGGACATGATTACCAGTTCAAGTTTGTTTTGCGCACGTAGATTGCTCATATTCGACTCCATTTAGAAGTTATTGCAGTTTTTCTTTTTCGATAATTTCTGCAATTTTTATCTTTGTGCGAGGGGCTAGCCATGGCTTACTGCGAGTTCTCCCAAGCTCCTTTTGAGGAGGATCCTCCTCCTCTTGCATATTTTGCACATCTGATCGCTCCTCTCCCGTCTCAATCTGAGTTCACAACTACTTGTCATGACTACTTCAGATCAGCTGCCCAGGAAGATCCAGCAAAAGTGTTGAACTTTCAGGAGGACTGTGCTCACAGAGGATGCACAACAGACAAGGAAAATTACTTACAGATATCATTAGGAAAGTGTTGATATGTAAAATAGCTTCACATGATAGAGTATTGATGAATCCAATTTATAAAGGGTTTTTCGGACTCATCTGGGCTTGTTTTCACGCACATGCACTTCACTTTTAGTTTATTATAGCTTATATTTCACTTGAACATATTTCTTCATGAAGTGCACTGTTTAGTCCTGCGTGTTGGGTTTTCTATACACCAAAGGGTAGGGACATATCATATATGCGCAGCATAAATAATCATAAGAACAACCCAAAGAGTTAAGGATCTTGCGGTATTCATGAATCAAGAAAATAAGGAAATCGAAAAACGATATACCTTTGCGGGATTGAGTCGATACTCAACCAAGGTGCTCCAAGAAGAAATCCTGAGAACAATCATTGAGTTCCAAGCACTGAAATGGATCGGCGCCTCTACGGAAGTCCACACGAGCATTGAAGAACCCTACCCTCTTGTCACACAAGATCTAGGTCGGAGAGAAGAAAGCCCTCAGCATCTTCCACGGACTGCTAGGTCCGACTACAGGAAGAGGCGGCGGTGGCGGCGGTCGGACGGAACTCTTTCGTCAGAAGCTTTTGGCGGAACTCTTCTGTCGCTCTCAGTCTAAAAATAGATTGCATTCTTAGGTCAAAAGAATCGCATTCTTTTTATACCCAGGCGAAAAAGAGAATCTATCTGCACAGCCACGACATTAATTGAAGCA
Organism: Dactylorhiza incarnata; assembly: GCA_033032865.1. Taxonomy (NCBI): domain Eukaryota; kingdom Viridiplantae; phylum Streptophyta; class Magnoliopsida; order Asparagales; family Orchidaceae; genus Dactylorhiza; species Dactylorhiza incarnata. Next base: position 3,181,533 of record JAWHQI010000286.1, on the reverse strand, counting down.
AATAAAATTCGTCAAACACTACGTTCGATGAACTGGCTAGCGTTCGTCAAATGCGCTGGCCGTTCGTCGAACACGTTGGCTGTTCGTCGAACGCACTGGCCGTTCGTCGAACACGTTGGTCATTCGTCGAATGCACTGGCCGTTCGTCGAATGCGCTGGCCGTTCATCGAACGCGTTGGCCGTTCGTCGAACGCGCTGGCCGTTCGTCGGACGCGCTGGCCGTTTGTCGGACGTGCTGGCCGTTCGTCGGACGCGCTGGCCGTTCGTCGGACGTGCTGGCCGTTCGTCGGACGGGCTGGCCGTTCGTCGAACGGGCTGGCCGTTCGTCGAACGCGCTAGCCGTTCGTTGAACGCACTTTGAGTTTGTCGAACGCGCTTTGATTCGAACACTTGTCAACACACTCCATACAATATTCACAATACCCGTGGAGCATTCAGTTGACTAGACCCGATTCCAATAAGTCGTAGGATTGGTCCTTCACTCATATCCAATATGAGTAAGGCCAACACAATTCTTCCTACAACTTCTCCAAACACTCTTGTGTGTGACCCCATAGGCTCATATCGCGTTTGCAGTGAGACTAGATACTTGACCACTTCCAGATCACCCTGGAAACACCAACAGTCTCCCACATGATCTTGAACGTATCAAATAAAGGTCTCACAAACAATGAGCAGCATCTAGCAATGCATCATTGCTATCCAAGCAATAAAAGTTCATAACTCAACAAGCCTGTCTTGACCAATGTATCAGTGTTGTCATGTCCCTTTGTCCCTTACATCTGGATAGAACTAGAGGCATGGACCGTGTCACCCTCGTAATTGTTCAATCCTAATTCCTTGATCTAGAATAGACTGTCTAAAATTGGTGATCTCAATATCACATATTGACTCAACCAAGCATGGCCATGCATTTCTCAGTCTCATTCCATCAAGGGGCCCATGGATGTAAATCATGTCATATAGGAGGACAAATCCCATATCTGCCCACACCCAAATGAATCTTAACATACTCAATAACCACCCTTATCATCAACCTTTCTCAAGGAAGACTTTAGATGACATCAAAGTACACTCTTCCTCACTTGATGAATGATGTGAATTCAGGTCGAAGAACCACAAACACCATTGTCATATGAGACCTACTTGTGACACGTTCATATAACAATCCACACAGTAGTCTCATGATGGGTCTGTCCAGTACAACTTGTTCACTAACAAGTACCCATGTGATGACTTGATATCACAATATCATGACCTGTGAGAACCGGTCATCAGTCAACGCACATGCTAGTCTTTATGTATCATCATCGCCCTGAACTTCTAAGATGATACTATGACCAGGGAACATTTAAGAATGAAGCTTCTTATAAACATAGGCTCTCATATTCAAGTCACATACTTGAATTCCTATGGAAGCAAACATTCTAAGGGCATTTATTATGCTAATTAATATATCAGTAGAAACATTTGACGTAATAAAAGAACTTGCCATAAATGTAAAATAAAATATAAAGTACTATATTCATCAAATGAATAAACAACCAACAAATATACAATCCACAGAGGCTCCCACTAAAGACGATCATTCAGGTATCTAATACCCATTGATCTAACATGACCATCATGCTTCTTTTGCGCAAGAGGCTTTGTTAGTGGACCCGCTATGTTCTCTTCAGTCGGTACTCTGCAAATGTTCACATCTCCTTGATCGACAATCTCTCGAATAAGATGGTACCGCCGAAGTATGTGCTTGGAGCACTGATGAGATCTAGGTTCCTTAGCTTGTGCAATAGCACCATTGTTGTCACAGTAGAGAACTACGGGATCAACAATGCTAGGAACTACACCAAGCTCGCTGATGAATTTCCTAATCCACACAGCCTCCTTCGCCGCATTTGCAGCAGTGATATACTCGGCCTCAGTCGTAGAATCAGCAACTGTCTCTTGCTTGGAACTCTTCCAACTTACAGCTCCTCCATTAAGGCAAAATACAAAACCTGATTGGGACTTTGAATCATCCCTATCAGATTGGAAGCTAGCATCCGTGTAACCATTTACACTGAGCTCTTCCTCTCCACCATACACCAAAAATAAATCATTAGTCCTTCTCAAGTACTTTAGGATATTCTTGATGGCTATCCAGTGACCATCACCAGGATCAGACTAATACCTGCTCGTCATGCTCAAAGCATAAGAGACATCGGGTCAAGTACATAACATTGCGTACATGATTGATCCAATTGCGGAAGCATATGGAATCAACTTCATGCGGTCCTTATCTTCCAAAGATTTTGGACACTAGTCCTTAGAGAGACTCACACCATGTGACATGGGTAAGAATCCTTTCTTGGACTCAAGCATGTTGAACCATTTCAACACCTTCTCAATGTATGTACTATGGGTCAAACCCAGCAACTTCTTCGATCTATCTCTATAGATCTTAATACCAAGTATATAAGTCGCTTCACCCAAGTCCTTCATAGAAAAGCAGTCCCCTAGCCTGTTCTTAACAGCTTGCAGGGTCGGAATGTCATTTCCGATCAATAGTATGTCATCCACATACAAGATCAGGAAAACGACAATGCTCCCACTATTCCTCTTGTAAACACAAGGTTCATCCTCATTCTTGATGAAACCAAACTCTTTAATTTTCTCATAAAAACGAAGATTCCAACTTTGAGAAGCTTATTTCAATCCATAAATGGATCGATTCAACTTGCATATTTTAGTGGCTTCACTTGGAGATACAAAACCTTGGGGTTGTGTCAGATACACTTCCTCAAGGAGGTTTCCATTAAGGAAAGCCATTTTGACATCCATTTGCCAGATCTCGTAGTCATAATACGCAGCAATAGCAAGTAGAATTCTAATGGACTTGACCATGGCTACAGGAGAAAAGGTCTCATCATAGTCAACACCATAAATTTGCCTGAAACCTTTAGCCACCAGCCGGCCTTTGAATGTCTGTACATTCCCATCCATGTCGGTCTTCTTCTTGAAGACCCACTTGCACCCTATGGGTCGTACCCCTTCAGGTGGTTCCACCAAGATCCAAACTTGGTTTGCATACATGGAGTCCATTTAAGATTTCATGGCCTCAAGCCACTTCTCGGAGTCAGGTCCACACATAGCCTCTTGATAGGTTGCAGGCTCATCATCATGATCCATAAGCAACACATTACCTATTTGAGACACGAGAAATACATATCTCTCAGGCTCAAATCTTGGTCTATCAGATCTACATAGGACTTGTGTTCCTTGAGCAGGCTCTCTAGCTACAACAACTTGTAGTCCTTGCTCAGGTTCTAAAATCGGTTCAACTATTGTTTGTGGTTCTTGAACTTCCTCAAGTTCCACCTTTGCAGTCTTTCTGGATAAGAACTCTTTCTCCAAAAAGACGCTAGTCCTTGCGACAAACACTTTTCCCTCGGATGGAAGGTAGAAGTAATACCCTTTGGTTTCCCTAGGATATCCCACATGATAACACTTATCCGACTTGGGTTCCAGCTTATCAGGCATTTGACGTCGCACGTATGCCTCACAGCCCCAAATCTTAATAAAAGACATACTAGGACGCTTCCCAATCCATATCTCATATGGTGTCTTTAGAATCATTTTCGTTGGAGCACGATTTAATGTGAAAGCAGCAGTCTCTAAAGCAAATCCGCAAAAGGAAATGGGCAAATCTGCATGACTCGTCATCGACCGTACCATGTCTAACAAAGTACGATTCCTCCTCTCAGACACACCATTATGCTGTGGTGTTCTAGGTGGAGTGAGCTGTGATACAATACCACACTCTCTCAGATGATCACGAAACTCATGAATCGGATATTTTCCACCTCGATCAGATCAGAGTGCTTTTATCCTCTTTCCCAGTTGGTTCTCTACTTCATTTTTAAACTCTTTGAACTTTTCAAAGGTTTCAGATTTGTTCTTCATAAGAAACACATATCCGTATCTACTGAAATCATCAGTAAATGTAACGAAGTAGTAGTACCCACCTCTAGTCATAGAACTCATGGGTCCACATACATCACTATGTATTATGTCCAAGAGATCATGGGCCCTCTCAGTACAACTAGTGAAAGGGGCTTTTGTCATCATGCCTAGTAAACATGATTCACGTCTCTCAAATGATTCATAATCAAATGAGTCCAATAATCCATCTTTATGGATCTTGGATATGCATTTCTCATTTATATGGCCTAAACGACAATGCCAGAGATATGTAGGATTAGAGTCATTAGTTTTTAGTCGTTTGGTATTTTCTATGTTATAGATCGGATGATTTATGTTCAAAACATATAAACCGTTAAACATTTGAGCAACGCCATAACAAACATCATTCTTATAAATAGAACAACAATTGTTCTTAATAATAAAAGTAAAACCAATCATGTCCAAACATGAAATAGAAATGATGTTTCTAGTAATAGCAGGAAAAAAATAACAATCATCAAGTTCAATAATAAGACAGTGGGCAAGGAAAGATGGTAAAATCCTATGGCAACGGCAGCAACTCTTGCTCCATTTCGAACGCGCAGGTCCACCTATCCTTTACCCAGCAGTCTTCTCCTTGTTAGTTCCTGCACATTCATACAAATGTGAGAACCACATCCGGTATCCAATAAATAAGATGAAGGAGCAGACATGATAATTTCTATAACATAAATACCTGAAGTGGAAGTCACACTTCCCTTCTTCTTCAGATCCTCGATATAGAGGGGATAGTTCCTCCTCCAATGCCCTGCCTTACCGCAGGGGTGGCAATTTCCTTCTTTAGGTAATCCCTTCTTTTTCAGTGTAGAAGACTTGGGATCTAGGCAAGACTTAGGTCCCACCTTAGACTTCCTGAATCCCTTGGCCTTGCCCTTGTCTTTATGCACCATCAATATGGGGCTAGCAGGCTTGGTCTTCTTCATGTTGTTCTCGGCAGTTCTTAACATGCCTAGGAGCTCGGGCAGTGTCTTATCTATCTCATTCATGTTATAGTTCAAGACAAACTGCTCGTAACTGTCCGGCAACGATTGCAGGATCAGATCAGTAGCCAACTCTTGGCTTAAAGGAAACCCAGTCTCTGAAGGTTCTCAATGTAACCAATCATTTTGAGTACATGAGTTCCCACTGGGTCTCTTGCTCCCATTTTACACTGAAATAAAGCCTTAGTGATGTCGAACCTCTTTTGTCGAGCCTGCCCTTGAAATATTTTCTTCAGGTGCTCGATAATCTCAAAGCCACACATGGTCACATGTTGCTTCTGAAGCTCAGAGGTCATGGTAGCGAGCATGAGGCATTTTACATCCAGGGATTCATCTTGATACTTCTTATAAGCATCTTTGTCGGCATGGGATGAGTTCCTGGTCAGCTCTGATGGGGGATCCTCTTCCAAGATATAGAGCTTATGCTCTTGCCTGAGAACAATTCTCAGGTTTCTATACCAGTCAAGGAAGTTAGTCCCATTGAGCTTGTCCTTCTCAAGGATAGCTCTCAGGGACAAGGTGGAGTGAGATCCACTTGCCATGGAAGTTCTACAAAATAATGCAAAATATATTTTAGTACTATATTTCAAAATACAATTTTATTTAATAAGGTATTTTATTAAATACTCCCACTATTTTATTCAAATTGATAACCCTTAATATCAATTCGGAGAGTTTATGCGAGCTACTCTCTTAGTGGACAAGTTTCGTATTTCACCAACACAACGAGTCCGCTTTGGCGTTCCTCTCATAATGCGGTTATTTAGGTAGGCAACACTTGCCAATTGCATCACTATGCAACTCTTGTATGGTTGGTGAATAACACTTTATTCGCATCCATCATATGGTGCATGCCAACCCAATGCCTCTAGGCACTCAACTTTTGAGGTCACCTAATTAAGTTGGACCCGATGTCGACAGTGGAATATCACAATTATCCGCTCGCACCCTTACCAAGATAGATTAATGCACCTTGCTTTGGCAAGCCCACACTTCATCGATCGAGGAAGGAAGAGTGTCATCCATCGGAAGGCATCCGTTTACTTAATATTGGATAAGGGATTTTATAAAAATGATTAACAATTAATTAATATGCACATTTACAAAATTACAACATTTACAAACCAAATACATCCCAGATTTGCACAAAATAAAATTATCAACGCTTTGATAGAAAGGGCTAAATCTGAGCATTTAGAACACTTCTAAGTCTCCAGATTTACATGCATTTGACACAGGCAAAAAAAACTCCACTTATGCAGTAGACAAGCTCGTCTCTCAATGTCAGATTCAAAATCTAAGACATTTGGTTTCACAAACCAATTAGAGGGATGGTTACTGCAAAGGAGAAAAATTTCTGAAACATGAAAATCGCAATGCAATCCCAGTCGTTCCTGGCGGGGTTCCAAGGGGCCGCGCCCCTGGCGGGGTTCTCGCTAATCCCGATTTATACGCACTTGATTGCAAACCTCGCTTTGATAGCACTGTTGGGTTTTCTATACACCAAAGAATAGGGACATATCGTATATGCGCAGCGGAAATAATAACAAGAATAACCCAAAGAGTTAAGGATCTTGTGGTTTTCATGAATCAAGAAAATAAGGAAATCGAAAAACGATATACCTTTGCGAGATTGAGTCAATACTCAACCAAGGTGCTCCAAGAAGAAATCCAGAGAACAATCGTTGAGTTCCAAGCGCTAAAATGGATCGGCGCCTCTACGGAAGTCCACATGAGAGTTGAAGCCCTCAGCGTCTTCCACGGACTGTTAGGTCCTACTATAGGAAGCGGCGGCGGTAGCACGGAACTCTTCCGTCATAAGCTTTTGGCGGAACTCTTCCATCGCTCTCAGTCTAAAAATAGATCGCATTCTTAGGTCAAAATAATCGCATTCTTTTTATACCCAGTAGAAAAAGAGAAGATATCTGCACATCCACGACATTAATTGAAGCAAACAGAATTCGTCGAATACTGCGTTCGACGAATTGGCTAGCGTTCGTCGAACGGGCTGGCCGTTCGTCGAACGGGCTGGCCGTTCGTCGAACGGGCTGGCCGTTCGTCGAACGGGCTGGCCGTTCGTCGAACGGGCTGGCCGTTCGTCGAACGGGCTGGCCGTTCGTCGAACGCGCTGGCCGTTCGTCGAACGCGCTGGCCGTTCGTCGAACGCGCTGGCCGTTCGTCGAACGCGCTGGCCGTTCGTCGAACGCGCTGGCAGTTCGTCGAACGCGCTGGCCGTTCGTCGAACGGGCTGGTCGTTCGTTGAACGCGCTCGCCGTTCACGAACGCACTTTGAGTTCATCGAACGCGCTTTGATTTAAAAACTTGTCAACACGCTCCATACAATATTCACAATACCTGTGGAGCATTCAGTTGACTCGACCCGATTCCAATAAGTCATAGGATTGGTCCTTCACTCATATCCAATATGAGTAAGGCCAACACAATTCTTCCTCCAACTTCTCCAAACACTCATGTGTATGACCCCATAGGCTCATATTGCGTTGGCAGTGAGACTAGATACTTGACCACTTCAAGATCACCATGGAAACACCCACAATGCGGTGGTGTGCAATTGCACGCTTTATAGTTGGGGGTAAGCACATTATGCTCCACATTCTTTTTGTGTTATTATTCTTGTGCTGGAGGTGTGCTTCCAGCGTTTGGATTTGTTGTGCAGGTGGGCATATCTCTATTTTGCCCAGATTTTATATCTACATGAATCGCACGTTCATGTGTTTCCTTGACACACGATCGGTGCACCATGCGCTTTCATCTGTTGCTTAAAATGGTGATCTGCCCCCGCTCATGCGTTTTGTTCGCGCACGGGCAGTTCGCCCGTGCGTGAGTAAAATCGCGTGAGCCCGTGTTTGTGTCCGAATATTTATGTAATTATCGCACGTGCGTTTGCTTCACGCACGGTTGAATTCAACCGTGTGCGAAGGAAACACACGATCTCTCCTTGTTGGCCTGTTTTCCAGGTGCTCTGGATTTGCCCATTCGTTTTTACGCATGGTCGATTTTGACCGTGCATGAGTGAAATCACGCGGGCGCTCTACTTCATCTTCCTGGGCTTCCTGGGCAATTAATATCGCACTATACACGCACGGTCGTGCGTTCGACCTTGTGTGACAAAATTCTGATGGTTTTTCTATAAAAGTTGCATAATTCGCCCTAGACCGGATCCATCTGCTCTTTCGCGCCAAGAGTTACTGCTCCACCCTTTTCTGCTATTCCATCACCGCCCACCATTTGGAGGTTCTCCGGACACATTCTTGGCTAAAATCTTGAGCCAGAGTATCCTCTCAGCCACCTCGCATCATCCAAGCACTTCAAGGAGAGGATTATACACTCATCTTCATCGCCAAGCAAGGACTTCTTCGCATTGGACGTGGACGGATTGTAATATACTGGACACATATTTTTGATGTTCATGTCAAAGATTATTTGCAGGGTGATGCGTTGGACCACCAAGCTGCACCAAAGTGGGATGATGAGGATGACCTTTCTGATGAGGAGTTGTGCACCTCTTCATTTATGAAGGAGATCCGTCGCACCACAGATGCCTTTGAGTTTTCAGATTCGCCTTATTATGATTCTTATGACACAGACAGTGATCAGGCTTAGGAACCTGTTGGGAGTGAGACCGGGACCACTCCCCTAATTTTTGATTATTTATGTCATTCTCCTCCATTATTCCCTGACCCCACTTCTTCTGTGTCTGAGCCTGTGCAGGTTGATTCCTCACAGGTACTTCAGGAGGACTTGAAGCATTTTGCTCAAGTTAATGATGAGTGTATCCTCTCTTATGAGGAGGTTGATCCCTCCTCCATAGAGGAAGCCTCATTCATTGCCTTCTCCTCATGCCGCCACCCGGAAGATGACACCTTACTGGCAAGGATGTTTTTGGTGAGATTTGTGAGAAGTACTCCTCCTCCTCTTCTAACTTTTTATTCGCTCTACCTGTGAAGAGCAGGTATTATTTATATTTAGGTAGGGGAGTAACTATTCTGTCGTCGTATCAGTACCTGCTACCAACATGCATATTAGAACAGTTACTTGTACATTTCCTTTTTCATACTCCCATTAGCTAGAACTCTTACAGTTTTGAATAAGTCATGCTGGGAAGACAATAACCCCAGTAGTTATCTTACTCTTTCTTGCATTTTATTTCATCTATTGTGATTTAGTTAGTTGTATTTCATTTTAGTTTTCTATTTTCTGTTGTTTTGGGGGAGCTCACCCCTGCAGGTCCTTCATCTAGATGTCGGATGTTGCGTCTTGGTCTTGGTTTGCACGCCAATTTTTTGTTATGCTCATTTCTGAGCATGGGTAAACTCTCCCCTCTTCAACTCCTTTTTATTCAAAATGTCCATCATTTACTTTTGTTGCATAGATTAAGTCTGGGTGAGGGAGAAACACAATTGTGTGTTACCCACTGCACGTGCACATGGCATAGCATACTAGAAGTACTTTTTTGTCTTGCATAAAAATCCATGTAGATTAGATACCTTCTTATGCTTATAGTATTATATTTTTCTATTAGCGTAAATGTTACTTACTCTACTCAAAGTGGTGAATATGGTGTGAATCAAATGGTATAGTAGGGATGTGTGTAGATAATCGCTAGATTATTATTACTCGAGTCGGGAGGAAGGACAACCTTTCTCAATGGCTAAGAAGTTGCCCCAAGCGATTCTTGAAGCATTGGCACAAGATAGTTCTAGTGCATGAGTGTGATGTAGGCCATCATTTTGGCCAAGTTGAGCTTGTGTTCCATTCCCATTATCCGCCCTTACTAGCCCATTTGTGCCTACCCCTTCCTCTTGATTCATCTCCACCTTTATCTCACCAAAGCTTAAAAGTTGATCCTAGTCGCACACCCAAATCTGAGCTTTAGTCTTGTTTTATTTTCGTTATTGGGGTGTTGATGTGGTGATTTTTATAGTTAAAATTGTGGGTGTGTTTATTGAAAATTTTGCTGAAAAAGAAAAGAAAGAAAAAGAAGAATGAAAAAAGAAAAAGACAATATTGTTATGAAAAAGTTCAATTGAAAATTTTGTAAATATTTGTGTTGGGAGTACGCGGTGCACACACCTATGTTGCAAAGTCCAAGTTTGGGGGTGCGGTGCACTCGCGTGTTTTGTGGTGCGTGGGTAGTTTCTTTGTGTGCACATCTGGGTTAGGTGCATTTTAGCCTTCTTGTTTACCATTGCTTACCTCACCGTGACCCAAGCCCAATTATAAACCAAAATGTCCTACTGACTCGCGTAGTGAATCAAACTAGTGTCATGGAGAGAGTGCGACCGGGCAATCTTATGGTCAACGACATTGATGGATTTCTTTGGAGGTTTTCCGGAGCCCCGATCTTTAGCAATGCTCACGTTAGCGATAAAGCTACTTTCCCCTACGCGTGACTGAAGGATTCATAGTGATTCAAATTACGAGTAGCAATAATAAGTAGAAACATAATTTAGAAAATTATAATCTACTTCGCATGTTTAAAAGATTCCTCTACAAAAATTTCTACGCGTGCGAATAAGCGACATCGCAGAGTACTCTGCATATTCAATTACTTCGCACGCTCATGATTTGTCTAGTTCGCATGGGAGATAGTTTGCTCGGGACGAGCAAATGAGTAAGTCTGGGGGTATGATGAGTCCAATTTATATAGGGTTTTTTGGACTCATTTGGGCTCGTTTTCATGCACATGCACTTCACTTTTAGTTTATTATTGCTTATATTTCACTTGAACACATTTCTTCATGAAGTGCACTGTTTAGGCCCGCGGTGGTGTGCAATTGCACGCTTTATTGTTGGGGGTAAGAACTTTGTGCTCCCCATTCTTTTTATGTTATTATGCTTGTGATGGAGGTGTGTTCACAGCTTTTGGATTTGTTGTGCAAGTGGGCAGATCTGTATTTTGCCCAGATTTCATTTCTGCTTGAATCGCACGATCGTGTGTTTCTTTGACGTGCGATCGGTGCAATCGTGTGCTTTCATCTGTTGCTTAAAATGGTGATCTGCCCCTGCTCTTGGGTTTTGTTCATGCACGGGCAGTTTGCCCGTCCGTGAGTAAAATCGCACGAGCCTGTGTTTGTGTCCGAATATTTATGTAATTATCGCCTGTGTGTTTGCTTCACGAACGGTTGGAATCAACCGTGCATGAAGGAAATGTACGATCTCTCCTTGTTGGCCTGTTTTCCAGGCGCTCTGGATTTGCCCGCGCATTTTTACGCACGGTCGGTTTTGACCGTGCGTGAGTGAAATTCCATGGGCACTCTGCTTCGTCTTCCTAGGCTTCCTGGGCAATTAATATCGCACGGTACACACACAGTCGTGCGTTCGACCATGCGTGACCAAATTCTGACTATTTTTCTATAAAAGTTGCAGACTTCACCCAAGACCGGATCCATCTGCTCTTATGCGCCAAGAGTTGCTGCTCCGCTCTTTTCCATCGTTGCATCACCGCCCAACATTTGGAGGTGCTCCGGACACATTCTTGGCTAAAATCTTGAACCAGAGTATCCTCTCAGCCACCTCGCATCATCCAAGCACATCAAGGAGAGGATTCTACACTCATCTTCATCGCCAAGCAAGGAGTTCTTTGCATTGGACGTGGACGGATTGTAATATATTGGAGAAGATGGGTCCATTAGGAGGAAGTGACAGCTCTCCTCTACGCCGGAAGATAGTTGGGACCGAGCTAGGATGCGGATAGACAACCCGACGATTCCTACCGTGAATCTACAATGAGCCTACAGATTCGGTTGTATCTCTTGCATTTTTCTCCTCTTGGACTATTGTTGTTAGTGTAATTTTCTTTATTTGATTATGTTTGCACTATACAGTTGATTTAATCTTCATTTCATTGTTATGCAATGTTATTATTCTTATATGAGTGCTTGAGGTGAGCTCTTGTGGTAATTGTGGTGTGAGTGTTTGGGTTTGTGTTGGAACAACCCTATTACTAATTTGGGCTAGGATCACTATCTGTGGTTAGGACTCAAGTTGACACAATGTATAGTCTTAGGGTCAATGTTTAAGCTTATCTGAGTTAGCTAGAACTTAGGAAAATTCTAAGTTTTTTGTGTTCGACGAACTCCTTCCTGAGCTCGATGAACGTCGTTTATCAGTTCGACGAACTTGATCCTCAGCTCGATGAAATCAGTCTTTCAAGCAGTTCTGCAGATTCTATCTTTCAGTTCGACGAACTCCTGATTTAGATCGACGAACTCAGTGTTCTGTTCAACGAATGAGTAACTTAGTGTTCAGTTCGACGAACTCAGTTCTCTACTCGACGAACTCAGCTTTCTGTTCGACGAAATTCCTTTTGAGTTTGACAATTTCTGAAGAATCAGTTATCTCTTTTCTCTGAACTCAGATCAACTATCCAGCAATGGATCTATTCATATATTTGTATTTATTCATTATCAGATAAGTCAAGATTTCTTCTTCCCTTTTATATATTCATTCTATTCTCTTCTTTCGAGAATCTAGCCGTTGACATATTTTGGAAATGGAAACTTTCAGAGAAAAGGAATTAAAGTTTCTGCAGAGTTGCTATTGCAGTCCCAAGAAAGATTTATTTCAGATTATTCTATTCCTTAAACAGAAGATTTGAATTTTCAAATCAGAATATATACCTAAGGAAAAAGGATGAATCAGTAGACAAGTAGAAGAGAGATTTACAGAGAGATAAGAGATAAGATATATGCAAGAGTATATACAGATACAACAGATATAGAAGATACTTGTGAAATACTCAGAGCATACATAAATCTTCATCTACAGCTGCATCTTCATTTTTTTGAGAACATCAAAAATCTTCTCTCAGTTTTCATCTGCTGATTCTTAGTCTTCTACAACCAAGAGAAAGCTTCACCAACTGTCAACAAATTCTATCAGACAGGGGGAGCTTTACAACAACATAGTCTTCTCTCAGATCTTATTGAGAGAGAAGAACTTCACAAACTCTTTTTTGTTTATCCTTTTACCCCATCTTGTACAGGGTTTGAACTCCCTTCAAAAGTTAACCTTTGGTGGCAGGGCACCTGATCAAAAACCTGTGATTTGGTTTAAGCACATGATCAAAAGCTCAGTGGTGATAGGGCACCTGATCAAAAACCTAAGTGGATTCCTACCAAGGGTGGTAGAAGAGTAGATGTACCCAGGTTGATTGGGGAACTACTATAGATCCTTGTGTCTTTGCTGTGTTTGTATTTTTCTTTCTGTACTACGCTGTGTTTATTGTTTTGCTTTTATACTCACTCAACTACACATACATATATCATTATTTTAGTTCTGCTATAAAATAAGTTAAAACTTTTTATACTCTATTCACCCCCCCCCCCCCCCCCCTCTAGAGTAAATCTAAGATCTAATACCTCACTTTCAATTGGTATCATAGGTTGGTTGATTGACTACACGGGCTAACACCTGAATCCAAAGATTAATTAGATCTTAACTTATTCCAGAGTTTTCTTTTTCTAAAAACTCACGGCACAGAACAAAGATTACTCAAGCACAAGACCTCCTATGTGCAATCTTAACAAGTTTGCATTATGGAAAGCAAGGATCAAACAATATATGAACTCTATTGATGAAGATATTTTTAATTCTATTTTGACAGGACCTCCTACTCCATCGGCAACAACAAGTAATGAAACAGCAACCAACACTAATGTTGTTCCGCCTCCTGAGTGGACAGATGCTCAAAAGAAACAAAGGAATGTAGATGCCAAAGCTATGAACATCTTGGCACAGACCATGTCTTATGACATATTCCAGAAGGTTGTGGACTGCACCTCAGCCAGGGACATTTGGAACTCTCTCAACAACATGGTTGATGGATCTGAGGATGAGAGAAAGGACAGGAGATCTCATCTCATCTCCCAATATGAGAACTTCAAGAAGGGAGATACAGAAACAGTTGCAGATATGTATAACAGACTCAGTCTCATCATCAATTAGTTGAAGTCTTTGGATAAAGTGATCACAATCATTGAAGTAAATGATAAGATCCTAATATGCTTCCCCAGCACATGGGACTCAAGGATCTGTCCAATCAAGGAAGCCCGAAGCCTAAATGAGATCTCTATTGAGACCTTATTAGGCAAACTAAAATCATATGAGCAACTTATCAAGTCAAGAGAAGCTGAACAGTCTACCTACTCTCTAGCCACCAAAAAGGAAAGAAGCATTGCTTTTCAGTCAATAGAAGAGGAAGACAAAGCTCCAGGAGAAATGGAGTTCATGAGCCTCCTAGCCAAAAGATTCTACAAAATGGCTAGAAAGGACCTCAGAAAGAAGGACTTCAGATCCATGGAGAAACCAAGGTATGACAGGACACATTCTAAAGAAATTATCTATTTTGGTTGCAGGAAGCCTGGACACATCCAACCTGTGTGTCCAAAAAATCAAAAGAAGGACAGAAGAAAAGAAACACTCCAGAAAGCCATCCTCCCACAAACATAAACACAAGGGAAGGGGCTTTGTAGCTGAGACATGGAGTGAGACTGAATCAGAGTCATCATCCAGCTCCTCTAAAGATGAAGATGACTCAAATGAAAAGAATTTAGGCATGATGGCTATCCATGACTCAAGCAATGATTCAGAACATGCATCATCATCCAGCTCAAGTGATGATGAAGATGATGCAGATGAAAGAAGTTTTTGCATGATGGCTATCAATGCCTCAACAAATAATCCTGATGAATCAGAATCTGACACTGATAGTAATCGGGTAATTTCTACTTTTGATTTTACTTCAAAAGATTTTAAAAATGAATTTAAGACTCTTTGTCTAGATTTGATTAAATCTGAGAAGGAGATAATTTCCCTCAGAAGTAAGTTGGTTGAAATGAACCAACTGACTGAAGATAATGCCAATCTTAAGGAAGAACTGGTTGCCTCCAAAGAACATATTGTTCTCATTGAGAAAAAATTATCTGAGGCCAAAAAGTTTGAAGAATCCCTCAATGGGAGAAGCATCAAACTGATGGACATCACAAGCATTGTAAATGCCAGACTCAATGGCAAACTGGGCTTGGGTGCATCATCAAGTCAGCCATACCTTCTTAAGAAAGACATTCTATCTACTCCAGTAAAATTCCTTTCCTCCAAAGGCAAAGAGGCAGTAGAAGTAGGTAAGAACCTCTCAAGCAAGGCTGTTAAGAACAAAAGAATTCTAAAGCATTCGTCGAATGGCGCTCGATGAAATCACATGAATTCGTTGAACGGTGGTCGACGAACCCAGAATACAGACTTTCAGTATAGCTATCCTTCAAGCGGCGCTCGACGAAATTACTTCAATTCGTCGAACGGCGATCGACGAACTCCGCCAAGTTCATCGAACGAAAAATGTACTGCATTTCTAAAGAATTCTCATTCTCAACATACTAAGAATCCCTTCACTTAGTAGATTATTCCTCCAAGGAGATATCATCCACAAGGCTATAAGGATCGGCCTGAGATCTCTTACATTTCTGAATTTTATGGTAAGACAAAAGGACCCAAGATAGTCTGGGTCAAGAACAACTAGTTTATTTTCTGATTTGTAGGTACAAAGCTATCCAAACATAGAGGAACATTGGTATTTGGATAGTGGCTGCTCTAAGCACATGACAGGAAATAAAACCAATCTAAGCAATTACAAGGCAAAGCTTGGACCCAAAGTAATTTTTGGAGACTCCAACTATGGACAGACTAAGGGATATGGAAAAGTCAGAGTTGGAGCAGTTACCTTCAAAGAGGTAGCATTTGTTAAGAGTCTCAAGCATAACCTCATCAGCATAAGCCAGCTATGTGATGAAGGCTATCAGGTAACTTTTAATCATTCCTTATGTCTTATTACCAATAATAAGAACATCAATGTGTTATTTGCTATTAGACAAGGAAATATATATTTAGTCAATTTTGATTCTGCCAGTTCAGACATTTGTTTATTTAATTCAATAAGTATAACAAATGAGTTAGGGCATAAAAGTCTAGGACATATTAACCTTAGAACTATCTCTAAGCTCTCCAAGGACAATCTAGTAAGAGGACTGCCTTCTGGTTCATACAAGAAGGAAGGACTCTGCAGGGCTTGTCAACTAGGAAAGCAGACCAATAGTAGTTTCAAATCTGTATCCAAGAGTGATTCACCTAGGATTCTGTACTTACTGCATTTGGATCATTTTGGACCCACTGCAATACAGAGTCTAGGAGGGAAACATTACACTTTAGTTATTGTAGATGACTTCTCTAGATTCACTTGGGTGTTCTTTCTTAGGAACAATTCTGACACCTTCAGTGTTCTGACAGACTTTCTCAGGTCCATCAAGATTGAGTACTCTACTCTAGTTGCATTGATCAGAAGTGATCATGGCACTGAGTTTGAATCTCTTCTGATGAGAGAATTCTGTGGAAAAGAAGGGATCAGGCAATGTTTCTCTGCTCCTAGAACTCCTCAACAAAATGGGGTAGCTGAAAGGAAAAATAGAACATTACTTGAATCAGCAACTACATTGCTTGCTGATGCTCACTTGCCACTCTCTTTTTGGGCAGAGGCAGTGAACACAGCAAATTATGTGTTAAACAGGAGTCTGATATACAAACATAAGGGTAAAATGCCCTATGAATTGCTTAAGAATAAAAAGTCTAAGGTTAACTATTTTAAGATTTTTGGTTGTAAATGCTATGTACATAACAATGATAAGAAATATCTAAGGAAATTTGAAGCAAAGGCTGCTGAAGGTATATTCCTTGGATACTCTCTTTCTTGTAAAGCATATAGAATTTATAACAAATCAACTCTTAAGATAGAAGAGTCCATGCATGTTTCTTTTGATGAAACTAACATGTTAAATGAGGAGAGGAATACCACCTCTACCAAAGATATTTTGCAGGCACCAGCTCTATGTGAAGAGCTTAATGGATTGGATCTACAGAATAAAGACTATCTACTCCCATCAACTCAAATTATTGAAGACAGTGAAGAAGAAGATAATCCAGAAGATCTTGCTGATAATTCTAATCAAGTGACAACTGATCAAATCCCTCAAGGGGATACTCTTGTTGAACTCATTCCAACTTTTGATCACATCACAGTTAGAGATCATCCAATATCTCAAGTTATTGGAGACATCTCAGCAGGTGTTCAAACAAGGCATCAACTCAACCAAAATCAGATGCATACTTGTTTCCTATCACAAATTGAACCTCAATCCATAAAAGATGCAGAACAAGATCCAAACTAGATTCTTGTAATGCAAGAGGAACTCAATCAATTTGAAAGAAACAAAGTCTGGGATTTGGTTCCAAGACCAAAGGGCCATCCAGTTATTGGCACCAAATGGGTCTTTAGGAACAAGCTAGATGATCAAGGCTTGATGATTAGAAATAAAGCCAGATTGGTAGCTCAAGGATACTCTCAGGAAGAAGGAATTGATTAGGATCAAACCTTTGCTCCTGTTGCAAGACTTGAAGCTATCAGGATATTTCTTGCATTTGTTGCCTACAAGACGTTTAAAGTCTATCAGATGGATGTGAAAAGTGCTTTTCTAAATGGAGATATCAAAGAAGAAGTATATGTGGAACAACCACCAGGTTTTATCTCTCCAACTTACTCTTCATATGTCTTTAAGCTTAATAAAGCTCTCTACGATCTCAAGCAAGCTCCCAGAGCATGGTATGAGACCCTAGCTAATTTTCTTTTAGAGAACAAATTCTGTAGGGGCAATGTTGACAAAACTTTATTTTTCAGGATACATAAAAATCAAACTTTACTAGTTCAAATTTATGTAGATGATATTATATTTGGCTCTACTGATTCAAATTTATGCAAAAGGTTTTCTGACCTAATGCAATCCAAATTTGAAATGAGTAGTATGGGTTAGTTATCTTACTTCCTTGACCTTCAAGTGAAGCAAACTCCTAATGGCATATTCATATCGCAATCCAAGTATGCTAAAGAATTAGTGAAAAGATTTGGTATGTCTGATGCTTCTTCTATGAAAACACTCATGCCCTCCAATGATGTTGTAGACAATGATGAATCAGGGAAACCTGTTGATCAAAAAGTGTATAGAGCAATTGTTGGCTCTTTACTTTACTTAACAACTAGTAGACCAGACATAGTGTTTGCCACATGCATTTGTGCTAGGTTCCAAGTTAACCCCAAAGAATCTCACCTTATTTTATTAAAAATAATTTTGAGATATATTAAGTGTTGTCCAAATCTAGGACTTTGGTATCCAACTGCATCAGAATTTGAATTAACTGGATTCTCAAATTCTGATTATGCTGGATGCAGAGTAGACAGGAAAAGCACATCAGGAACTTGCCAGTTCCTTGATGATAAGCTTGTGTCTTGGTTTTGTAAGAAACAGACATATCTGTCTACATCAACAGCTGAAGCAGAATATATTACTGCTGGCAGTTGCTGCTCACAGATTCTGTGGATGCAAAATCAACTCCTAGACTATGGTATCAACTTAAATAAATCAATTATATTTTGTGACAATACTAGTGCAATATCTATAGCACAAAATCTAGTACTCCATAGTAGTACTAAACACATAGAAATTAGGCACCACTTTATCAGAGATAATGTGGATAAAAATAAATTTTGCCTACAATTTATTCCTACTGACTTACAAAGGGATGATATTTTTAACAAACCTTTGGATGAAAAGAAGCACATCTTCTTTATAAATCAGATAGGAATGATAGATGGAGATTCAATAAATTTAAAAATTCAATTTATCCCCTCTTTTTGTCGAACGGAGATCGACAAAAATTAGTCGTTCGTCGAACAGTGATCGATGAAACCTATTAGATCCAAGAGATCGACGAAGCCAGCTCGTTAGTCGAACAGAGATCGACGAAAATTATTTTTCGTCGAACACAGTCTAACAAAGCCCCAGGCTCTTCGACTTCTGTTTTTATTAGGTTTAGCCGAACCCCGTTCAACGAAAGCTTGCGCCTTCTCCGAACTCTTTCTTAATAATCAAATTTTGATTCCATTTCATCTTTGCGCCTACAGAACTTGTTCTTCCCTCACTCCAGTTCCTTTGCACTTGATCTTTTTCTCTTGCAAGTACTCATGGCTATCTCTCAGTCAATGATCTCTTCAATGAAGTTCGACGTAGGATTTGATATAGACATGGAATCTTTCGCTCATTCTGACCAGATTTTCCAAGACATTCTTCAGCTCTTTGAAGAACAGCAGTTAAGGAAGTTTATGACTACAAGGATAAAGCTTCCAATTACTGAGATCAAGGAATGGGTACACACTATTCAGACACTGAATGCAACATCAATATCAGGAACCATCTCAGGAAACCAGGTTCCTTTTTCCCCAGAAATTTTAATAGATGTTTTTGGATTGATAAATGGTGATGATGATTTGTACATTACTTCTGATGAATTTATTATTGAATTGGTTAAAATGGGTCACTCCAGTGGAAACCCTAACCATCTTCTGAAAAAGAATTTGTCGGTTGAATATAAATTCTTGGCTGATATTGTTGGCAAGGTTTTACTGGGAAAAACCTTTGCTCATGACTATATTACTAGGAACCAATTTCTGTTGATGGTGGCCTTAGTAGAAAAGAAGCAGGTCAATTGGGGATTGATTCTTTTTGAATCCATCAAGAAGAAGCAAAGCATAATGAGTGTTTGCTTTGGCAGGGTCTTCGACATTGTTCTTCAATCAAAATGCACAGAGCTGTTGGTGTCACCAACAGTCTTTATCAATGCAAGCAAGAGGCTGACTTCAGCACTCTTTGGTAAATGGGAGAGAGTGATTCCCAAAAGGACTTCAAAGGCAGAAACTTCCAGGAAAGCTTCTGAGAGCACAAGGACTGATACAGTCACTCCCTCAAACCTACCAGAAGCTCCTCCTTCTGAATCTTCAACTCCTCTCCATTCTCAACCTCTTCAGAACACTACTCCTGAAGAAGTTCTTCCTTCCAATACACCTTCTTATCCTCCTCTACAGACAAATCAGTCTGCAGAGATTCCATCCGCATCGATTCCAGATGATGATTCTCTTCCCCCACTTGATTCTCTTCCCCCCATTCATCCCATCTCCTTCATTTGACCTCTTGTCTCCTCGACACTCTCCACCTCAATCACCTATCCATGTGGATAATCTTCCACCCATCTCAGATGCCACAAACATCTTCATACCCTCCTCTGTGTGTACCAACTAGGAACACACCTCTATTCCTTCTTCTTCTATTCCAGCATCCTCATCTTCTCAGCATACATCTAACTTTGTGTATGTTGATTTCTCTTCCATTGCTGATCAGATTTTCAACCATATCTCTCCTAAGCTAATAGCTCTTCTAGATGAGAAGCTAGCTCCAGTTCTCTCAGCTATCTCAGAATTCTCTTCCAAGCCTTCTTCCTTTCCTACCTCCTCATCTTTTGTCCCTTCTTCTAGGGGCCTAGATTCAGGTCTCCCTGAACCTATGCAGGGGGAGATACTTAATGAAGAAGCTCCAGTTGATACAGATTCAGTAATGATTATTGATTCAGTTAATATAGATCCAGTTGCAGTTTCAGAATTATTTATTCCAGTTATAGATTCAGTGAATAATATTTCTATTAATCCTTCAGTAGATATTATTTCTTTATTATCAAGATTCAATTTGATTTTCAATTGTCTGCCTAAGCCTCAAGTTAGTTCAAAGGCTATAGTTCCCTAATCAGCTCCAAAAGACTCAGTTTTGCTGAAGAAAATCATCAAAAGCATTCCAGTTACAGTTGCAGTTACAGAAGAAGTTGACTTGGTGAATTCACCTCCAACATTTGTTTATGATGATTCCCCTCTACCAGAGGATATTGAGCAAGATGTTGATCATGTTCTTCAAGTTCTTGATGACTTATATAATAACCCTGCACAGTCTTCTGATGATGATGATGATGATTCTGATGATTCATCTTCAAGGAAAAGGAAATCCAGAAGCAAAGCCAAGGCTGCTCCCAAACCTCAATCGTCTACAAATGACATCCTCTATTACATTTTGAATAACATCACTCTCACCAAAGATTCTCCAGCCTGGATGAGATTCTCAAGGAATGAGAATAATAGGAAAAAGAAAATGAAGAAAACAGATTCTATTCTGATAAGCCAGTTAAGTTTAATCCTCCTCCTCCAGCAGCTGGATCTGCAGGCTTGTCCTCTTCATCTCAGAAATCTTTCCCTCAGCACTCAAGAAGATCAGGAGAGAGTCATGGAAGTTCCAGTGTCTCTCATAGTTCAAGATCAGCCAGAGCTCCTCCCTCAGGATCTGCTAGACCTCCTTCTTTAGTTTACAAATATCATATTTCTGATGGATCTTTGCACAGAAAAAGAAATTCTCAAGATCATCAATCTTCATATCAGTCCAGTGAACTTGATGAAAGACCTCCATCTCCCATTAATCCAGATTCAGAAAAGATTGCTCACATGGCTAGATATAGAGAATCAATTACTACTGCTCAAATCAATAAAGCCAAAGCTGAAGGAAAAGACTATTCTCAATTTACAACTATGTCAGAATTCAGAAGACAGGAATTTGAAAGATACAGTTCAAGACATCACTTCAATGCTGAAGACTACCTAAGGTTGCACCCAGCTGTAGTGGTTCCTCATGCTTCATCTCAAACCCTACTGGGAGCTAATGACCTCTATATGAGCAAGAGAAAATCTGAAAATCCTAACAGAGAAATTACGTTCAAACCTTCCTCAGAGAAAGAGAAAAGCTCATGCTTGTCTGGTTTTGCTATATTCTGCTTTCAGTGTAAATCTTCCTAAACTCAGAGTACTATATTTTTCTATCTGCTAAAATGAAATTTAATTCTGTCAGATATATATGCTCTGTGTTTGTTGTTTTTTTATTTATATTTGTCAAATAGTATCCTAACCCAAATATGGGGAGATTGTTAGAACAACCCTATTACTAATTTGGGTTAGGATCACTATCTATGGTTAGGACTCAAGTTGACCCAATGTACAGTCTTAGGGTCATTATTTAAGCTTGTCTGAGTTAGCTAGAACTTAGGAAAATTCTAAGTTTTCTTTGTTCGACAAACTCCTTCTTGAGCTCGACGAATGTCGTTTATCAATTCGACGAACTTGATCCTCAGCTCGACGAAATCAGTCTTTCAAGCAGTTCTGCAGATTCTATCTTTCAGTTCGACGAACTCCTAATTGAGATCGACGAACTCAGTGTTCTATTCGACGAATGAGTAACTTAGTGTTCAGTTCGACGAACTCAGTTCTCTGCTCGACGAACTCAGCTTTCTGTTCGATGAAATTCCTTTTGAGTTTGACAATTTCTAAAGAATCAGTTATCTCTTTTCTCTGAACTCAAACCGACTATCCAGCAATGGATCTATTTATATATTTGGATTTATTCATTATCAAATAAGTCAATATTTCTTCTTCCCTTTTATATATCCATTCTATTCTCTACTTTCGAGAATCTAGCCATTGATATATTTTGGAAAAGGAAACTTTCATAGAAAAGGAATTAAAGTTTTTGCAGAGTTGTTATTGCAGTCCCAATAAAGATTTATTTCAGATTATTCTATTCTTTAAACAGAAGATTTGAATTTTCAAATCAGAATATATACCTAAGGA
The DNA here is from genome assembly GCA_033032865.1 of Dactylorhiza incarnata. Taxonomy (NCBI): domain Eukaryota; kingdom Viridiplantae; phylum Streptophyta; class Magnoliopsida; order Asparagales; family Orchidaceae; genus Dactylorhiza; species Dactylorhiza incarnata. Next base: position 3,158,934 of record JAWHQI010000286.1, on the reverse strand, counting down.
AAAAGGATGAATCAGTAGACAAGTAGAAGAGAGATTTACAGAAAGATAAGAGATAAGATATAAACAAGAGTATATACAAATACAGCAGATATAGAAGATAATTGTGAAATACTCAGAGCATACAGAAATCTTCATCTACAGCAGCATCTTCATTTTTTTGAGAACATTAAAAATCTTCTCTCAGTTTTCATCTGCTGATTCCTAGTCTTCTACACCCAAGAGAAAGCTTCACCAACTGTCAACAAATTCTATCAAACAGGGGGAGCTTTACAACAATAGCAATCCACTAGTCTTCTCTCAGATCTTATTGAGAGAGAAGAACTTCATAAACTCTTTTTTGTTTATCCTTTTACCCCATCTTGTACAGGGTTTTAACTCCCTTCGAAAGTTAACCTTTGGTGGCAGGGCACCTGATCAAAAACCTGTGATTTGGTTTAAGAACCTGATCAAAAGCTCAGTGGTGATAGGGCACCTGATCAAAAACATAAGTGGATAACTACCAAGGGTGGTAGAAGAGTTGATATACCCAAGTTGATTGGGAAACTACTATAGATCCTTATGTCTTCGCTGTGTTTGTATTTTTCTTTTTGTACTGTGCTGTGTTTATTGTTTTGCTTTTATACTCACTCAACTACACATACATATATCAATATTTTAATTCCACTATAAAATAAGTTAAAACTTTTTATACTCTATTCACTCCCCCCCCCCCTGTAGAGTAAATCTAAGATCTAATACCTCACTTTCAATTGGTATCAGAGGTTGGTTGATTGATTACACAGGCTAACACCTGAATCCAAAGATCAATTAGATCTTAACTTATTCTAGAGTTTTGTTTTTCTAAAAACTCATGGCACAGAACAAAGATTACTCAAGCACAAGACCTCCTATGTGCAATCTTAACAAGTTTGCATTATGGAAAGCAAGGATCAAACTATATGTGAACTCTATTGATGAAGATATTTTTAATTCTATTTTGACAGGACCTCCTACTCCATCATCAACAACAAGTAATGAAACAGCAACCAACACTAATGTTGTTCCATCTCCTGAGTGGACAGATGCTCAGAAGAAACAAAGGAATGTAGATGCCAAAACTATGAACATCTTGGCACAGACTATGTCTGATGACATATTCCAGAAGGTTATGGACTACACCTCAGCCAGGGACATCAGGAACTCTCTTAACAACATGGTTGATGGATCTGCATATGAGAGAAAGGACAGGAGATCTCATCTCATCTCCCAATATGAGAACTTCAAGAAGGGAGATACTGAAATAGTGGCAGATATGTATAACAGACTCAGTCTCATCATCAATGAGCTGAAGTCTTTGGATAAAGTGATCACAATCACTGAAGTAAATGAAAAGATCCTAATGTATTTCCCCAGCACATGGGACTCAAGGATCTGGCCAATCAAAGAAGCCAGAAGCCTAAATGAGATCTCTACTGAGACCTTATTAGGCAAACTAAAATCATATGAGCAGCTTATCAAGTCAAGAGAAGTTGAATAGTCTACCTCCTCTCTAGCCACCAAAAAGGAAAGAAGCATTGCTTTTCAGGCAACAGAAGAGGAAGACAAAGCTCCAAGAGAAATGGAGTTCATGAGCCTCCTAGCCAAAAGATTCTACAAAATGGCTAGAAAGGACCTCAAAAAGAAGGACTTCAGATCCAAGGAGAAACCAAGGTATGACAGAACACATTCTAAAGAAATTATCTATTTTGGTTGCAGGAAGCCTGGACACATCCTACCTGAGTGTCCAGAAAATCAAAAGAAGGACAGAAGAAAAGAAAAAGGAAGAAAAGAAACACTCCACCAAGCCATCCTCCCACAAACATAAACACAAGGGAAGGGGCTTTGTAGCTGAGACATGGAGTGAGACTGAATCAGAGTCATCATCCAGCTCCTCTGAAGATGAAGATGACTCAAATGAAAAGGATCTATGCATGATGGCTATCCATGACTCAAGCAGTGATTCAGAACATGCATCATCATCCAGCTCAAGTGATGATAAAGATGATGCAGATGAAAGAAGTTTTTGCATGATGGCTATCAATGCCTCAAAAAATAATTCTGATGAATCAGAATCTGACACTGATAGTAATCAGGTAATTTCTACTTTTGATTTTACTTCACAAGATTTTAAAAATGAATTTAAGACTCTTTGTCTAGATTTGATTAAATCTGAGAAGGAGATAATTTCCCTCAGAAGTAAGTTTGTTGAAATGAACCAACTGACTGAAGATAATGCCAATCTTAAGGAAGAACTGCCTGCCTCCAAAGAACATAGTGTTCTCATTGAGAACAAATTATCTGAGGCCAAAAAGTTTGAAGAATCAATCAATGGGAGAAGCATCAAACTGATGGACATCACAAGCACTGTAAATGCCAGACTCAATGGAAAACTGGGCTTGGGTGCATCATCAAGTCAGCCATACCTTCTTAAGAAAGACATTCTATCTACTCCAGTAAAATTCATTTTTTCCAAAGGCAAAGAGGCAGTAGAAGTAGGTAAGAACATCTTAAGCAAGGCTGTCAAGAACAAAAGAATTCAAAAGCATTCGTCGAATTATGCTCGATGAAATCACATGAATTCGTCGAACGGTGTTCGATGAACGCTGAATACAGACTTTCAGTATAGCTATCCTTCGAGCGGCGCTTGACGAAAATACTTCAATTCATCGAACGGCGATCGACGAACTCAGCCATGTTCGTCGAACGAAAAATATACTGCATTTCTAAAGAATTCTCATTCTCAACATACTAAGAATCCCTTCACTGAGTGGATTATTCCTTCAAGGAGATATCATCCACAAGGCTATAAGGATCAGCCTGAGATCTCTTACATTTCTGAATTTTGTGGTAAGATAAAAGGACGACCCAAGATAGTCTGGGTCAAGAACAACTAGTTTATTTTCTGTTTTGCAGGTACAAAGCTATCCAAACATAGAGGAACATTGGTATTTGGATAGTGGCTGCTCTAAGCACATGACGGTAAATAAAGCCAATATAAGCAATTACAAGGCAAAGATTGGACCCAAAGTAATTTTTGGAGACTCCAACTATGGACAGACTAAGGGATATGGAAAAGTCAGAGTTGGAGCAGTTACCTTCAAAGAGGTAGCATATGTCAAGGGTCTCAAGCATAACCTCATCAGCATAAGCCAGCTATGTGATGAAGGCTATTAAGTAACTTTTAATCATTCCTTATGTCTTATTACCAATAATAAAAACATGAATGTGTTATCTCGTATTAGACAAGGAAATATATATTTAGTCAATTTTGATTCTGCCAGTTCAGACATTTGTTTATTTAATTCAATAAGTAAAACAAATGAGTTATGGCATAAAAGGCTAGGACATATTAACCTTAGAACTATCTCTAAGCTTTCCAAGGACAATCTAGTAAGAGGACTACTTTCTGGTTCATACATGAAGGAAGGACTCTGCAGGGCTTGTCAACTTGGAAAGTAGACCAAGAATAGTTTCAAATCTTTATCCAAGAGTGATTCACCTAGGATTCTGTACTTACTTCATTTGGATCTTTTTGGACCCACTGCAATACAGAGTCTAGGAGGGAAACATTACACTTTAGTTATTGTAGATGAATTCTCTAGATTCACTTGGGTGTTCTTTCTTAGGAACAAGTCTGACACCTTCAGTGTTCTGACAGACTTTCTCAGGTCCATCAAGATTGAGTACTCTACTCTAGTTGCATTGATCAGAAGTGATCATGGCACTGAGTTTGAATCTCTTCTAATGAGAGAATTCTGTGGAAAAGAAGGGATCAGGCAATGTTTCTCTGCTCCTAGAACTCCTCAACAAAATGGGGTAGCTGAAAGGAAAAATAGAACATTACTTGAATTAGCAACTACATTGCTTGTTGATGCTCACTTGCCACTCTCTTTTTGGGCAGAGGCAGTGAACATAGCAAATTATGTGTTAAACTAGAGTCTGATACACAAACTTAAGGGTAAAACACCCTATGAATTGCTTAAGAATAAAAAGTCTAAGGTTAACTATTTTAAGATTTTTGGTTGTAAATGTTATGTGGATAATAATGACAAGAAATATCTAAGGAAATTTGAAGCAAAGGCTGCTGAAGGTATATTCCTTGGATACTCTCTTTCTAGTAAAGCATATAGAATTTATATCAAATCAACTCTTAAGATAGAAGAGTCCATGCATGTTTCTTTTGATGAAACTAACATGTTAAATGAGGAGAGGAATACCACCTCTACCAAAGATATTTTGTAGGCACCAGCTCTATATGAAGAGGTTAATGGATTGGATCTACAGAATAAAGACTCTCTACTCCCATCAACTCAAATTATTGAAGACAGTGAAGAAGAAGATAATCCAGAAGATCTTGCTGATAATTCTAATCAAGTGATAGCTGATCAAATCCCTCAAAAGGATACTCTTGCTGAACCCATTCCAACTGTGGATCGCATCACAGTTAGAGATCATCCAATATCTCAAGTTATTGGAGACATCTCAGCAGGTGTTCAAACAAGGCATCAACTCAACCAAAATCAGATGCATAGTTGTTTCCTATCACAAATTGAACCTCAATATATAAAAGATGCAGAACAAGATCTAAATTAGATTCTTACAATGCAAGAGGAACTCAATCAATTTGAAAGAAACAAAGTCTGGGATTTGGTTCCAAGACCAAAGGGCCATCCAGTTATTGGCACCAAATGGGTCTTTAGGAACAAGCTAGATGATCAAGGCTTGATAATCAGAAATAAAGCCAGATTGGTAGCTCAAGGATACTCTCAGGACTTCAATCTCCTGCTACCAAAACCAAACCTCCTGCAACTTATCTGCTCGCAAGGACTTCAATCTAAAGTCCTTCCTCGAAAGTAAACTCCACCTTACTGTGTTCCTTTGAGATTCGATACTCAGGGATTCACTCCTCGTTTTATATTACTTGAACGATCTGTACTGTTGGGAATATTGCCCTCAATGTTCCCTTGACTTGAAGAGGCATTACTCACAATGCTAAGTGCTATTATATTTTATAAACACTACTTTGCATCAGGAAAGTGCCGCTGAGAAATGTTTTGCCTCTGCTGAGCTGCAGATTGACAAAAACTGTTGAGAAGACTATCTGTCTCAGCGGATCCGCTGAGACCAAGACTGTGAAATTTTCCGTAGATCTAGGAGTGAGCAGGAATTGTATAACTAAAAGTTCAAGCCACACAACCAGAAGCACATGAAGCAAACACAATCTTTATTGATCAAAGCAAATTCTTCATTACAGGGCGAGGTATACATGGCGAGACATGATTTCGCCAGTACACAAAAATAGTAGAAGAAAAACAGCTAACAAAAGGAAACTAGCGGTCTGATAGACTGAGACCGCCTGACCGCCAGATCTGACAGTTCACTCGACTAGAAGACGAAATCGCCCGAACTGCAAGCCTGCGCCTTGAACAACACCAACTGAGAACCACGCGAACTCCCAAACTCCGTTGATCCTCCCAAACTCCAGCAACCCGCACTGCAAGCCGCGAGACTGCTCAAACACCTTCAGAAGAGGAGATAACCGATGTTACTCGCACAATCCGCAGAAGCTGCACAAAAGAAGTTCGATCAGCAAGACCGACCGGTCACAAGAAATGAGATCGCAAGAACTAGCCGCAAGTTCTGCTTACACTTGGTGCGATATGTTTGCTTCTACATTGGCTCCTATTTATAGGCGTGGGACCTGATCCAGTCACCACCCTATGAGATAGAGTCACCGCCCCCTTGATCGCGCGACTAGACCGATCAGACCGCGCGATCAGCAATAGATCCTTCTGCTTAGTAAGCTTGCCGACTTCACGAAGAAGCAGCGCGATCATGACAACACGCCCGGTCATGAAGCTTACCACCTGTATTCGCCACCCGACCTCCTTCAGAGACCGCGAACACACCAGACCGACTAGGGCAACAGCCCGCCAAGTCGATCAACCACCTGTGACCGCATATACCAGCAGATCGCCGAAGGACCAGCCATGCGAACACAAAACCGGAGACCGCATATACCAGCAGATCGCCAGGGACCAGCTTATGCGAACTCAGAAGAGGAGACTGTGCGACTAAGAAGACCTTAGTTCGCGCGCACCACAAAGAACCCAGACAGCCACCAGACCGGGCTGCCCCCACTACGCGATCACAAGCACCAGATCGCGAGATAACTCCAGCTCGCCACACGGTCACATGACCAGACCGCGCGACCTCACCTCGGCACCCAAGGAGAGAAGAACGACGGTCACGCCGAGAAGCCCGTGGCTAGACCAAAGAGGTCAGACTACCAGAGGAGACCGCAAGACCGTGCGGTCAGATCAGACCACGCGGTCTCCCCCCAGATCGCCAACTTCCCAAACTTCCACTTCAACATTTTCAACACTCCCCCTTGAAGTGGAAAGTTGAAAACAGCCCCAGTAAACTCCTTAGCCGAGTAAACGACCCCTTCTCCAGTGCCTTTGTGAAGATGTCAGCAACGTTGTCCTGACTTCGAACATGCTCGACCGAAAGAGACCCCTCCAGCACCTTCTCATGAATGAAATGATGCTCGATCTCAATATGCTTGGTCCTCACGTGACAAACTGGATTAGTAACCAATTTGAGAGCACTCTCATTGTCGCCGCGGAGCAGAGTCGGACCCCGAACCTCCTTATGGATGTCTCCCGCCAACCTCCTAAGCCAGATGGCTTCTTGAGCTTCCAAGGCCGAAGCCTTGTATTCCGCTTACGTGGTTGAGACCGACACGGAATCCTGCTTCTTGCTGCACCATGATATAGCTGTGGGGCCCGCCATGAAGACGTATCCAGACGTCGACTTCCAATCATCTGAATCTCCCCCGTAATCAGCATCCATGTACCTATGCACCTCGAAGCCCGCATCCCTCCTGTAAAGGAGACCCATATCTGAAGTCGCCTTGACATACTTCAGTATATTCTTGGCTGCTAGAAGATGAGGCATCTGTGGTTCCGCCATATACCGACTCACCCTGCCAACTGCATATGCAATATCTGGCCTAGTGATCATCAGATAGATCAAGCTCCCAACCAGAGCCCAGAACACCAGCGGATCTCCAGAATTCTCCCCTCATCCTTCCGAAGTTTCATGGCCTTCTCCAGAGGTGTAGAGATGCACTTCCCTTCCTTCATGTCGAACCGCTCCACAATTCGCTCTGCATATCCAGCCTGGGACACCAACACTCCAATCTCCTTCCTCTGCACCTCGAGTCCAACGAAATGGTGAAGCTCACCCAGATCCTTCATCTCATACCTGATAGATAGCTCTGCCCGAAGCTGCGCTACCTCCTCCTTCGAATTCCCCGTCACGATCATATCATCGACGTAAAGCAGCACGATGACTTGAAGCTCCCCGCTCTTCTTGACGAACAAGCTTGAGTCTGAGTTTGAAGCACCAAACCCGCAGAATAAGAGATACTCTGCAATCTTTCCATACCACGCCATCGGCGCTTGCTTCAACCCATACAGTGCCTTCTTCAACTTGCAGACATAGTCAGGAAAATCTTCAGATACGAAGCCTGGCGGCTGGACCATGAAGATGTCCTTGTCAATCTCACCGTACAAGAACGCATTCTTTACGTCGAGCTGCCAAACCTCCCACCCCCAACACGCCGCCAAGGCAATCACAACCCAAACTAAAGTCATTTTTGCCACCGGACTGAATGTCTCTTCATAGTCCTCACTGTATTGCTGCGTGAACCCCTGAGCCACAAGGCGAGCCTTGTATCGCTCGATACTGTCGTCAGCGTTCTTCTTGAGCTTGTAGACCCACTTGCATGTCACAGGGGTGATACCCTTGGGCTTGGGCACCAGAGACCATGTCTCATTCTTCTCAAGAGCACTCATCTCTTCCTGCATAGCTGAATCCCATTGTTCCATGCCTTTGGCATTTTCAAAGCTCGACGGCTCCCTCTCATCCAAGGGACCAGCAAAGAAACATAAGACAAAACTCACCATGTTTCCTCCTGTATAGCGATCAGGGGCAATGATAGTTCGCTTAGATCTCCGTAATGCCTTCCCCTGACTCGCAGTATCCTCAGCTGCTTCTTCCTTAGCTCCCCTCCCAGACGTACTAGGAGCATCGCTCCCCCTGCTTCCTGAACCAGAAGCCTCTGTCTCAGAACTAGATATTGATGGACCACCTGGTGACACAGGTAGCTCCACCTGAAGATTTTCCACAGCTTTCTCCGGCTCCTCCACCCTGCTTTCTGGTAGCTCAACACCAGAACTCCCCTTGTAAGATGTCACCTCGTCGAACACGACATCGCGAGATACAACAAATCTCCGCGTCTCGGGGTCCATGCACTTCCAGCCCTTCTTCCAATCATCATAACCCACGAAGACTAGCTTCCTTGCTTTCGCATCTCGCTTCGTCTGAAGCGCATCTGGAACGTGCACATAGCAGGTGGAACCAAACACCCGAAGGTGCGCCACGCTTGGCTTTTCCTTGAACATCAATTCATGCGGGGTCTTCATATTGATGGGACTAAGAGGCATCCTGTTGATGACGTAGGCAGCACAAGACATTCCCTCCGCCCATAAGGACTTTGGGATACTCTTGGCATGCAGCCAACACTTGCATGTCTCCGTCAGATGACTGATCTTCCGCTATGCAACTCCATTTTGTTGTGGAGTATGCGCACAAGTAAGCTCCCTCTGGATGCCTGCCTTCCTGCAAAAAGTAGAGAACTCACCAGAGGTGAACTCCCCTCCGTTGTCAGTCCTCATCTTCTTAACCCGCAGGACAAGCCGACCCTCCACAAGCTCCTTGAACTCCACAAACTTGGCAAATTCCTCCTCCTTCTCCTTCAAGAAATATACCCAGACATATCTGGTGTAGTCATCGATCAACACCAGCATATATCTGCTGCCTCCGAGGCTTGGGGTAGCAGTTGATCCCATCAAGTCACCGTGGATGCACTCCAACGGCACACTACTCCTTGTCTGCGACTTGTCAAATGGTAGTCGATGAGACTTGCAGAACTAACATCCCGCGCACACATGACCATCTCCGTAGGAAGATAGACTAGGCAGTCCCTTGACCAGACCTCTCACCGCCATAACCTTCAGTTTATCCATCCCCACATGCCCCAACCTCTCGTGCCATATCATGGCACTATCATTCGTCCTCATCTTGTCGACATAAGAACTTGTCGATAAAATGAACAAGTATTTTGTCCTCCTCCCGACATGAACGACCTCAGCCTTCACCGCCTCCACATTTCGAAGAAACCTCACTTCTGTTGGGCCAAACAGAACGTGATACCCAGCGTCTACAGCGTTGGTCACGGAGAAGAGGTTTTTCCTCATTCCGGGCACATGATAGACACTCTTCAAGGTTAGTGGCCCTCTATCACTACCCATGGAAACAACCCCCACCTTCTCTACAGCATGTACAGTATTATCAGCAGTAATAATGGAATCATTACCTGAATAAGGTTGTGCTGAAGAAAGCTTCGACTCATCCCCGGTGAGGTGATGACCACACCCCGAGTCCACGATCCAGTCCTCCTGATAGTTGATAGGAGCCGCAGCTCCAATAGAAGCTGAGAAGGCTCCTCCCCATCCTCCATCAATCTGCCTGGCTTTAGCTTCCTCCTTTCCTGCAGCAGCATGCTCCGGCTGAAGATTCACCCGAAAATCCTTCCTGATGTGACCAACCTTTCAGCACCTGAAGCACTTGGGACCTTCTCCCTTCTTCTTACCTTCAGCCTTAGGAGCATAGCCCCTCTCCTGCTGTCCAGAAGTTGAAGGCCCATTGCCTCCTCCAGCGGTCTTCTTCTTATCCCACTTCTTATTCTTACCCGTGAAGAGAACTTCGCCATCTCCCCCAGACACTGACACCCCCGCCATCTGCCTTGCCAGACTCTCCTGCGAAGCAAGCAGATTTTCCAGCTCTAGCAGAGACGGCTGATTTGCCCAACCCTGCACCGACGTCACAAAGGCAACATATTCCTTCCGCAAGCCACTGATGATGTGCCTCTTCAGCTTCGCCTCAGAAATTGGCTCATCAGGATCCAGCGCTGAAATCTCGGTGCACAAGTTCTTCAACTTCAAGAAGAACCTAGAGATAGAAAGGCCACCTTGAGCCGATCTGGCCAGCTCATTCTCCAGGAATTGAAGTCTTGCCACATTCTTTTTGTTAAACAGCCCATCTAGGGCTCTCCAGATCTCTGCAGTTGATGTACACCCCAAGATGTGATCAAACAAGTCAGGTGATATTGCCCTTTTCAGGGCGAACTCGGCTTTGGCATTGATCCGCATCCAGTTCCTCACCTCATGATGGTTATCTCCAACCAGAAAAACTTCCTCCGTGCTCTCTCCTCCAACCACCTCCCAGAGGTCCTCACCCAGAAGATAACTTTACATACACGACTTCCACTTCTTGAAGTTAGTCGATGTAAGCATCTCAATTCCAAGACCCCTCGCTTCCATGGCTCTACCACTGGTTCCTTCTTCACAAAGGTGATGGCAACTTTTAGTTATTCACTGCTCTATCCACTCCAACCTAGCTTTGATACCATGTGAAATTTTCCGTAGATCTAGGAGTGAGCAGGAATTGTATAACTAAAAGTTCAAGCCAAACAACCAGAACCACATGAAGCAAACACAATCTTTATTGATCAAAGCAAATTCTTCATTACAGGGCGAGGTATACATGGCGAGACATGATTTCGCCAGTACAGAAAAATAGGAGAAGAAAAACAGCTAAAAAAAGGAAACCAGCGGCCTGATAGACTGAGACCGCCTGACCGCCCGATCTGACAGTTCGCTCGACTAGAAGACAAGATCGCCCAAACTGCAAGCCTGCGCCTTGAACAACACCAACTGAGAACCACGCGAACTCCCGAACTCAACTGATCCTCCCGAACACCAGCAACCCGCACTGCAAGCCGCGAGACCACCTGAACACCTTCAGAAGAGGAGATGACCGCTGCTACTCGCACAATCCGCAGAAGCTGCACAAAAGAAGTTCGATCAGCAAGACCGACCGGTCACAAGAAATGAGACTGCAAGAACTAGCCGCAAGTTCTGCTTACACTTGGTGCGATATGTTTGCTGCTACAGTGGCTCCTATTTATAGGCGTGGGACCTGATCCAGTCACCACCCTATGAGATAGAGTCACCGATCCTTGATCGCGCGACCAGACCGATCAGACCGCGCGATCAGCAACAGATCCTTCTGCTTAGTAAGCTCGTCGACTTCACGAAGAAGCAGCGTGATCATGACAACACGCCCGGTCATGAAGCTTACCACCTGTGTTTTCCACCTGACCTCCTCCAGAGACCGCGAACACACCAGACCGACTAGGGCAATAGCCCGCCAAGTCGATCAACCACCTGTGACCGCATATACCAGTACATCGCCGAAGGACCGGCCATGCGAACACAAAACCGGAGACCGCATATACCAGCAGATCGCCAGGGACCAGCTTATGCGAACTCAAAAGAGGAGACCGCGTGACTAAGAAGACCTTAGTTCGCGCGCACCACAAAGAACCCGGACAGCCACCAGACCGGGCTTCCCCCACTACGCGATCACAAGCACCAGATCGCGAGATAACTCCAGCTCACCACGCGGTCACATGACCAGACTGCGTGGCCTCACCTTGGCACCCAAGGAGAGAAGAACGGCGATCACACCGAGAAGCCCGCGGCTAGACCAAATAGGTCAGACCGCCAGAGGAGACCGCAAGACCGTGCGGTCAGATCAGACCGCGCGGTCTCCCCCCACACTGCCAACTTCCCAAACTTCCACTTCAATATTTTCAACAAAGACAACTAAACTGCTGAGACGGAAAACTGCCTCAGCCCAACCGCTGAGACAGATTCAAATCAGGAAGAAGATAGTGGCACGACCTGCTTTTGGCGCAAATTGTTGTAAAGGAGAGATAAAACATTATATCTTCTTCCAAAATGTCAGGGGCCTTTCTAAGAGCCGTTGAAGACAAATGAAGTATAAAAGAACATCTTATGGCACTTTCAAATGGACTTGTTGGTGTGCTGAAAAGAAAAATGTCATTATCACTGTTCCATTGATGGCTTTCAAGTTCTCTCCTCCTGCTTACTGAACCATCAAGAAGACACAAGGAGCGAAGATAGCACTTCTACTCTGAAGATCAAGGTAATCCTTTCTCCTTGACTGAAGAGAAGGATCAGAAAGAAGCAAGGACTGAAGTTTACATTCAGCCAAGTTTCAAAGAAGCACCAGCTATGCTGGAACAACAGAAGACATCATTCCAGTGTTGTCTAATGTTGTAAGCTTTGTTAAAAAATTTGAGGTCCGGAGTTGAAGTAAAATGCGGAACACTTCACAAACTTTCCACAAGTGTAGCAACACAATGACAATGGGAAGACCGAATAGTGCTTTGGCATTAAATATCTCTTTACAATTCAAGGTATACATGGCGAGACATGATTCATATGAATCATGGAGGAGAGAAGCACAAACCACAAAAAATACAAGCTGTCGGCGACTTGACAAACTGAGAACGCCAGACCGCGTGAATAGACAAGCCGTGCGGTAACCCCTGAGACCGCCCGAACAGAGCAGACCGCACTGTCAGCCCGCAACCACAGACCGCTCGACCTACTGCTTTATTCAACAGCTACGAACACTTGACAAAGAAACTGCTTCCTGCTGCAGACCGCACTCAAGACCGCCTGGTCTCTTAAGATCGCCTGATCAACTGAGTCTGCTGCACAGTCCAAGAACACCTAAACACAGTCCACCCAGATAGACCGCTGCCAGACTGGTTTATTCATAGCTGGAAGAAAGGAGAATGCTGATGGTAACTGCTAGCCGCTAACCTACAAACAAACAAACCGGTCAGACAAAACTCAAATCGTGCGACCTCAGAAAGAGACTGGCATAATCAAGCCAACTTTGGTTCTTACATTTCTTCATTTTGTGTTGCAAATGACGGGCCATGCACCCCTATTTATAGGCAAGAGGACGGATGTCTTCACCACCAAAAGAGGGATACAATAACTACCCATCAACCCGCATGCGGTCTCGCAAAGAAGACCGCCCGAGCTTAGCATAGCTGACAGCTCCCTTATTATACCAAACAAATATATACAAACTGCATGGTAACTGTGGTCCCCCAAAACAGACCACCATGTTTTTATTACGAAAGCAAAACACATCTTCAGTAACCCAGACCAACTAGAATAAGTCGTCAGACTGCCCGGTCACTGCAAGAAGGCAGACCTACTTGAACATCTGGCCGACTTGAACAAGTCGCCAGAACAACCCGCGCAAGCCACCCGGACACTTTGCGGTCTCCAAGATCAGACCTCCTAGAATAGATCGCATGAGACAAACCGACCAGAACACCAGCATAGACCGCGCGGTCTCTGCGGTCTCCAATCTGCAGACCGCCCTGCATCTTTCCACTTCCACTTCAAAAATTTAACAAGCTTAACATTTCTTCACTGTAGAAATGGTATTGTTATGAGCTTGTAGAGCACTATTCCTGAGATTTTAGGGATGTTTAGCCTACGATTTGTAAGGTTGTTGAGCCTGAGCAGTAGGGCATCTTGCCTGAGATGTAGGGCTTCTTGATAGGCCTGAGGTAGAAGGTCAAGGGGATCCCTAAGCTATGGGAATGGGAGCACTTTGAGTGGTATGGTTGGTTGGCCTGAGGTAGGACTTGGAGCAAGCCTAAGAGATCTTGAGGGATCTGAGTTGTAAGCTCTAGGAGCTAAGATTGGAGGAGTTGGCCTTGTCTAACACACTGTTAGAAAGGTGCAGAGGGAAAGTAGACTACCCATAGACACACTATAAACACTTGTGTGTTTTCTGTGTGTGCTTGTCATTTTGTTTACTAGCAAAATAATTAAGTAAAAGTCAAAGAGACCTACTCACCCCCCCCCCTCCCTGTAGGTCAATTAGACTACATACTTATAAACTATCAAGTGGTATCAGGGGGAGGTTGGTCAAAAAGGACTTAACAGTCTGACCAGGTCCTACATAGGTATAGTAAGATCTGAATCCAATGGCTACCAATGGAGTTCAAAAGGAGATGGGGTCTATGAAGCTTCTTATATGCAGAAAGGAAACCTTTGGCATTTGGAAGCAAAGGGTTAGGCTTTTCATGGAGGCCTCAGACCCTAGGATCATTATCACTGTCTAGGAGGGGCCCTTTCTTATCACAAAGCCCTCCACCATTGATCCTACTAGGCAGGTAGGCAAGTCATACACTAAAATGACAAGGGATGAGATAGAATTGGCAACAATGGACAAAAGTGCTCAAAACATTATAGTCAATGCTATTATAGATTCAACATTCCAGAACTTGCATGGTACACTGTGAGACTGCCAAGGACATGTGGGATACACTGGTAGTGTACATTGAAGGGGCTGAAGAGGTGAGGGATGATAGGAAATCCCTCCTCAATCAGGAATATGAAGCCTTCAGGCAGCAAAGTCTGGAATGCATACCTGATTGCTATGAAAGATTCTTCAGGATAGTGAATAAGTTGAGGACCTATGAAAGGACCTTCACTTATTATGAGCTGAATGACAAATTCTTAAGATCTATAACTAGAGACTGGGATACCAAGATCTGTGCCATCAGGGAGGTGGCAAAGCTGGGTGAGACTCCTCCCCATACTCTGTTTGGAAAGCTACTCTCTTATGAGATGCAGTTATCTGCTAAGAAGGAGGAGGACACATCCTCCATGCATCATGCAAGGGAAAGGATTGTGGCCCTCAAGGCTGAGGGATCCAAGAAGAGCAAGGCAAGGATGCCTACACCTCCAAGAAGGGTTGCTGGCTCAGAAAATTCTGAGTCCAGCTAATCTGATAGCAGCTCTTCTGATGACGAGTTTGCTTCCTTCTCAACGCATTTCAAGAAGATGATGATGAGGAAGAAGTGGAAGAACAAGCCTTCCTCCTCCTCACATCCTAGGAAGGATCTCAACAGATCAGACAAGCAGCACCCCAAGGGGGACAAGTATGACTCTAAACATGTTTCAACTAATGTAATTTGCAATTATTGCAGTAAGCTTCGACATGTCATTGTTGACTATCCAGACAAGAGGAAGGAGAAGGGTGACAAGAAAGCTTATCACCAAAAGGGAAGAAAGGGTGAAAAGTCCTTCCTATCCAAGAAGGATAAAAACTGGAGTGAATCTGAGTCTTCATCCTCAGACTCAGATGAAGAAGAAGAAGCCTACATTAGGTTGTTTACAGCTGAAGAAGATGAGGACTTTACTGCTGCAAAGGTGGGCATCATGGCCACTCTATCATATTCAGACAGTGATATAAAGGAGGATGAAGATGCAAGATAACATCATGGATTAATGTCCATAACAGATGATGATGAAGATAGTCAGGACATTCCTGACAAGGTACCTACTCTTCCCCCTTCTAATAAGTATGAGTCAATGCCAGACTCTGAACCATGCTCATCAATTGATGAAAATGATTCAGAATCTGAAGTGATTGTCAATCAATTGATTGACAAGTATGATGCTTTAATGGAAGCTCTGAAAAGGAGCAAGAAGCTGGCCAAGAGGCAAGCTCAAGAAATTGCTTACCTTAAGTTGGCTAAGCAAGATTGCACTAAGTCACCTACCCTAGTGGATCAGATGAGTAGAGAAATAAGCCAACTCAAGGGGATAACAGTTATCCAATTAAGCACCATTTCCCAAAAGAACAAGGTCATCAAGTGTTGAAATTTGTTGAAGTGGAGTGGAAAGGAGTCCGGACGGTCTGAAGGCTGGAGACCGCAGAGACCGCGCGATCTGCGCTGGTGCTCTGGCGGTTTGGTTCTGGCGATCTGGTGTGATCGGCCAGCTTGCTTCTTCGGTTTGGTCACTAGTTCTGGCGACCTGTTGCGGGTTGTTTCCGGTCTTGTTCTAGTCGGTCTGTTCCTGGCTAACTGCTGTGACCGGGCGGCTAGGTTGTGTCGTTCTAGCGACTTGGTTCAAGTCGGCCAGTTGTTTCTCTGTGTTGGCGATCTCAGGAAGGGTGATCGCTGTGTTCGCATGGCTTGTGCGCGGCTTGCTGCTGTCTTCGGTCTTGGACTGAATTTTGTTCAAGTGCTGTGTTCGCGCGGTCTATCTTTTGAGATTGTTCGCGATCTGATGGGTGGTGACTGTATCCCGGTTTGTGCGGTGACGACATCCATCCACCCGCCTATAAATAGGGGTGCATGGCCCGTCATTCCTAATGAGAACTGTAAGAACCAGAGCCCGGATTGTTTCTTGCGGTCTCAAGTTTGAGTTCGCGCGACTTGGATGCGAGTTAACCTTTGTTGTGTTCGCAGGTTTGCGGTCAGCAAGGTGCGGTCTCCTTCCTTGGTGATTTCCGGTGGCTTGAATAAACAGTTCGTCTGCGGTCTGTTAGCGAACTGGGTTATTGTGTTCTTGTGCTGTTTGCAGCGGACTCAGGGATCAGGCAACCTTCAGCGGTTAGGCGGTCTGAGTTGCGGTCTGGCAACAGCTTCAGTTCTTTGTTCCAATAAGCTTCAGTTCGTGCGGTCTGGGATTGCGGTCTGGCAGTGCAGTTTGTCTGCTTCTGTTTGCGCGGTCTCAAGGTGTCTCTGCGGTCTGACTGTGCAAGCGGTCTGGGAGTACAGCAGAACAAGCCGGGCGACCTGAGCCTTTGTTGCAGTCCGAGCGGTCTCTTTCTGGCAGACCGTTGGTTTCTGTTTTTTGGTGTGTTTGTTCTTCTCATCTCCGTGATTCTTATGAATCATGTCTCGCCATGTATGCCTCGCATTGTAAAGCAGTTCTATTTCAATAAAGATTTCTTGTGTTGCTGTTTTGGCATTGTGGTTGTTTGGCTATAACTCTTGTTGATACAACTCCTGCTTACTCCTAAACGGTTCAATCAAAAATTTTAACATGGTATCAGAGCGAGGTTGCTGGAGTGGATAAGCAGTGATCAACTAGAGTTGCCATCGTCTTTGCGAAGAAGAGACCACATTGGTTGCCATGGAAGGCGGATTCGCAAGAGGTCTTGGTATTGAACTCCTCACATCGACTAACTTTAAAAAGTGGAAGTCATGTATGGAGAGTTACTTGCTTGGCGAGGATCTTTGGGAGGTAGTTGGCGGAGAAGACACACAAGAGGTGTTTCTAGCAGGAGATAATATGGCAGAGGTGAGACTTTGGAGGAGGTTGAATGCTAAGGCAGAGTTCACTCTCAAAAGGGCTATCTCACCGGAGCTGTTTGATCATATTATCGGATGTAAGTCTGCTGCTAAGATTTGGACATCCTTGGATGGATTGTTCAATAAGAAGAATGTAGTGAGGCTACAATTTCTTGAAAATGAGTTGGCGAGAGCCTCTCAAGGCGATCTTTCTATTTCTACCTTCTTCCTTAAGATGAAGAACCTCACGGCAGAGATTTCTGCTTTGGATCCTGATGAGCCAATCTCTGAGGCAAAGCTGAAGAGGCATATCATCCGCGGATTGCGGAAGGAGTATCTTGCTTTTGTAACTTCAGTTCAGGGTTGGGCAAATCAGCCGTCGTTGTTGGAGCTGGAGAACCTTCTTGCTTCGCAAGAAAGTTTAGCAAGACAGATGGCGGGGGTTTCTATCTCCGGGGGAGAGAGTGATGTGATGTTCTCTGGAAAGAGGAAAAAGAAGTGGGAAAAGAAGAAGCCGGGTCATGATGGACCCTCTACTTCAGGTCAGCAAGATAGGGGCTATGCTCCTAAATCTGATGGGAAGAAGAAAGGAGAGGGACCGAGGTGCTTTAGATGCAACAAGACCGGGCATTTCAAGAAAGATTGCCGGGTGAATCTTCAGCCAGGACATGCAGTGGAGAAGGAGATGCCAAAGTCTGATGAAGTTGGATGGGGAGGAGCCTTTGTGTCTAATATAACGGCGATGCCTGTTAAGGCCTTGGCTTCCATCAACTATGAAGAAGACTGGATTGTTGATTCAGGGTGTGGACATCATCTCACCGGGGATGGATCAAAGTTCTCTTCTTTGGCACCTTACTCAGGTAACAATGCTATCATAACGGCTGATAATTCTATTCATCCAGTAGAGCACGAAGGAGTCATCTCTCTGAGCAGTGATAAGGGTCCACTCACGTTGAGGAGTGTTTATCACGTGCCTGGTATGAAGAAGAATCTCTTCACTGTGACCAATGCGGTCGATGCCGGTTATCACGTTCTCTTTGGCCCAACAGAAGTGAAGTTTCTCAAAACTCAACCGGAAATAAAGGGAGAAGTTATTCATGTCGGCAAGCGGGTGAAGGACTTGTTCGTTTTATCGACAAGTACCTATGTTGATAAGATGAGGACAAATGATAGTGCTGCCATCTGGCATGAAAGGTTGGGGCATGTAGGCATGGACAAATTGAAGGCTATGGCGGTAAGGGGCCTTGTCAATGGCTTGCCTAGCTTGTCCTCCTATGGAGACGGTCATGTCTGCGAAGGATGACAGTTTGGTAAGTCTCATCGACTTCCATAAGACAAATCGCAAACAAGGTGCAAAGCACCGTTGGAATGCATCCACGGTGATTTGATGGGACCAACTGCCACCCCAAGCCTTGGAGGCAATAGATATATGTTGGTGTTGATTGACGATTACACCAGATATGTCTGGGTGTATTTCTTGAAAGAAAAGTCAGAAGCCTTTGCAAGGTTTGTGGAGTTCAAGGAGCTGGTGGAAGGTCGTTTAGGCCTGCGGGTGAAAAAATTGAGAACTGACAATGGTGGGGAGTTCACTTCTGGTGAGTTCTCAAGTTTTTGCAGGAAACACGGCGTTCGGAGAGAGCTCACTTGTGCCCATACTCCACAGCAGAATGGCGTTGCCGAAAGGAAGATCCGTCATCTGACGGAAACTTGCAAATGCTGGCTTCATGCCAAGAATATCCCAAAGTCCTTCTGGGCGGAGGGAATGTCTTGTGCAGCTTATGTCATCAACAGATTGCCTTTAAGTCCTATCAACATGAAGACCCCTCACGAACTAATGTTCAAGGAGAAGCCGAGTGTTGCTCACCTTCGGGTGTTTGGGTCAACCTGCTATGTGCATATTCCTGATGCTCTTCGAACAAAGCTAGATGCGAAAGCAAGGAAGCTAGTCTTTGTTGGGTATGATGAGCGGAAGAAGGGATGGAGATGCATGGATCCTGAGACACGGAGGTCAATTGTTTCTCGGGATGTGGTGTTCGATGAAGTGACTTCCTACAAGGGGAGTTCAGGAGTTGAACTACCAGAGAGCAGGATTGATGAAGGAGGAAAAGCTGCGGGAAGTCTTCAAGTGGAGCTGCCTGTTTCTCCAGGAGCTCCAGTTGTGTCAAGCTCTGAGATGGGGGCTTCAGGTTCTGGTAGCAGGGGGAGCGATGCTCCAAGTTCATCTGGAAAAGAAGCTTGCACAGAAGAAGCGGCTGAGGAGGTGGTTAGTCAGGTGCAACCTCTTAGGAGGTCGAAGAGGACTATTCAACCACCAGATCGATACACAGGAGGAAATATGGTGAACTTCGTTTCATGTTTCTTTGCTGGTCCCTTAGATGAAAGGGAGCCGTCGAGCTTTGAAAAGGCCAGAGGTGTGAAGGAGTGGGACATTGCTATGCAAGAAGAGATGACAGCTCTCGAGAAGAATGAGACCTGGTCTCTTGTGCCCAATCCCAAGGGCACTACTCCTGTCACTTGTAAGTGGGTCTTCAAGCTGAAGAAGAAAGCTGACGGTAGTATCGAGCGTTACAAGGCTCGTCTTGTAGCTCGCGGGTTCTCACAGTAGTACGGAGAAGATTATGATGAAACGTTTAGTCCAGTGGCAAAGATGACTTCGGTTCGATTTGTTATTGCCTTGGCGGCTTCGAGTGGTTGGGATATTTGGCAACTCGACGTGAAGAATGCCTTCTTATACGGCGAGATTGACAAAGATATCTTCATGACTCAACCGCAAGGTTTCATCTCGAAGGAGTATCCGGACTATGTTTGTAAATTGATGAAGGCCCTGTACGGGTTGAAGCAAGCGCCTCGGGCGTGGTACGGGAAGATTGCAGAATATCTCTTATTCTGCGGATTCGTTGCTTCAGACTCTGATTCAAGCTTGTTCATCAAGAAGGAGGGGGTGCTTCGGGTGATTGTGCTGTTGTACGTGGATGACATGATTGTCACCGGGAATTCGAAGGAAGCTGTTGCAAGACTCAGGGCTGAGCTTGCTATCAGATTCGAGATGAAGGATCTGGGGGAGCTTCACCATTTCCTTGGACTCGAGGTCCAGAGGCAGGAGAGCGGAGTGCTCATTTCTCAGGAAGGATATGCGGAGCGAATCGTGAAACGATTTGGCATGGAGGAAGGAAAGAGCAGCTCTATACCTTTGGAGCAACATCATAAGCTTCGAAAGGATGAGGGGAGAGTCTTATCTAATCCGTTGGTGTTCCGAGCTCTGGTTCGGAGCTTGATCTACTTGACGATCACAAGACCGGATATTGCTTATGCAGTTGGCAAGGTGAGTCGGTACATGGCGGAACCACGGAAACCTCATCTTCTAGCGGCCAAAGGCATCTTGAAGTATGTGAAGTCGACCTCTGATTTGGGTCTCCTATATAGGAGAGGGTCAAGCTTGGAGTTGCATGGTTTCATGGATGCTGATTATGGGGGAGACGTGGATGATCGGAGATCAACGTCTGGTTTTGTCTTTATGACAGGTCCCACAGCTATTTCTTGGTGCAGCAAGAAGCAAGACTCGGTGTCTGTATCTACCACAGAAGCGGAGTACAAGGCTTCGGCCTTAGCAGCTCAGGAAGCTATTTGGCTCAGGAGGTTGGTAGAGGACGTTTATCAGGAGGTTCGAGGTCCCACTATGCTACGCGGAGACAATGAGAGTGCTCTCAAGCTGGTTAACAATCCAGTCTGTCACGCGAGGACCAAACATATAGAGATTGAGCACCATTTCATTCGTGAAAAGGTGTTGGGAGGATCTCTTATGGTCGAGCATGTTCGGAGTGCGGACAATGTCGCAGACATCTTCACAAAGCCGCTGGCGAAGGGACCGTTTACTCGGTTAAGGGAGTTGCTCGGGCTAGTTTCCACTTCCCACTTCAAGGGGGAGTGTTGAAATTTGTTGAAGTGGAGTGGAAAGGAGTCCGGCCGGTCTGAAGGCTGGAGACCGCAGAGACCGCGCGATCTGCGCTGGTGCTCTGGCGGTTTGGTTATGGCGATCTGGTGTGATCGGCCAGCTTGCTTCTTGGGTTTGGTCACTGGTTCTGGCGACCTGTTGCGGGTTGTTACCGGTCTTCTTCTAGTCGGTCTGTTCCTGGCTAACTGCTGTGACCGGGCGGCTTGGTTGTGTCGTTCTAGCGACTTGGTTCAAGTCGGCCAGTTGTTTCTCTGTGTTGGCGATCTCAGGAAGGGTGATCGTTGTGTTCGCACGGCTTGTGCGCGGCTTGCTGCTGTCTTCGGTCTTGGACTGAATTTTGTTCAAGTGCTGTGTTCGCGCGGTCTATCTTTTGAGACCGTTCGCGATCTGATGGGTGGTGACTGTATCCCAGTTTGTGCGGTGACGACATCCGTCCACCCGCCTATAAATAGGGGTGCATGGCCCGTGATTCCTAACGAGAACTGTAAGAACCAGAGCCCGGATTGTTTCTTGCGGTCTCAAGTTTGAGTTCGCGCGACTTGGATGCGAGTTAACCTTTGTTGTGTTCGCAGGTTTGCGGTCAGCAGGGTGCGGTCTCCTTCCTTGGTGATTTCCGGTGGCTTGAATAAACAGTTCGTCTTCGGTCTGTTAGCGAACTGGGTTATTGTGTTCTTGTGCTGTTTGCAGCGGACTCAGGGATCAGGCAACCTTCAGCGGTTAGGCGGTCTGAGTTGCGGTCTGGCAACAGCTTCAGTTCTTTGTTCCAATAAGCTTCAGTTCGTGCGGTCTGGGATTGCGGTCTGGCAGTGCAGTTTGTCTGCTTCTGTTCGCGCGATCTCAAGGTGTCTCTGCGGTCTGACTGTGCAAGCGGTCTGGGAGTATAGCAGAACAAGCCGGGCGACCTGAGCCTTTGTTGCAGTCCGAGCGGTCTCTTTCTGGCAGACAGCTGGTTTCTGTTTTTTGGTGTGTTTGTTCTTCTCATCTCTGTGATTCTTATGAATCATGTCTCGCCATGTATGCCTCGCATTGTAAAGCAGTTCTATTTCAATAAAGATTTCTTGTGTTGTTGTTTTGGCATTGTGGTTGTTTGGCTATAACTCTTGTTGATACAACTCCTGCTTACTCCTAAACGGTTCAATCAAAAATTTTAACATCAAGGACCTTGAGGAGAAGCTTCTCAAAGAGAAGAATCTAGTGGCTCAATTCTCCAAGCCCAAATCAATGCTTCCAATTATTGACACCCTTTTTTTCTTAAACCAATAGAAGAGGACTAGGGTTCAATAAAATGGAAGTGGGTGAAGGGAGTGGAGAAAAGAGCAAGGCTAATCCTAAGCCTTATACCACCTTTCAAAAGGTGTTACATCCCTCTAACAGGTATAACCATGACAACATGTATGGTCACTGGAAGAATGGGAGTTCCTATAGGAAGGAAAACTCTCCTTCCCGTAGTAGAAGAAAGGGCATGGGGATGAGTGCTATGAAGGATCCCCATGAAGAAATTCAAATGACCAATTATGGACCTTTTATTTTTGGTACTTCAGCTCCATCAACCAAGAGTAAGGAAACAAGCTCTTCCAAGTTCATTCCAGCAAAGCACTTGGCTGTTGTCAAACCTGTAGACAGGCCAATCAGTTCAGTATCTAATGCCATCCAATCTTGCCTAGCTTCCAAGCCAATGCAAGCTGATCTCATTAAGACAAAGGCTTCTTAGACTGCCCACAGGTTAACCTTCAGCCAGATTATTGCTAAAAAGAACAAGAAGAATGTTGCTGCCCCCCCCCCCCTCTTGAACACAAGCATATTGATTCTTATTCTTCAAAGAATGTTCAGAAGAGAAGATATAATATTCATGAGTGTTGTTGTTGTGGTAAGGTGGGACACTTTGCCATAGATTGTTGGCACATCCCAATGTGTCAAGTGCAAAGATGATCTTTCCAGCAAAGGTTGCAGCAGGTGTGAAGTCTTTTCATGCTAACAATAGCCTAGGACCCAAAATTACTTAGGCTCCTAATGGTAATTAAATTCCTTCTTGCAGGTTAGTTAAAGTACCAGCCTTGGGCAAATTTGGTACTTAGACAGTGGGTGCTCAAGGCACATGACAGGTACCAAAAGTTTTCTACAGGAATACAAAGCTATGAAGAATGGACCTAAGGTTACCTTGGTGGATCATAAAAAGGCATCACCAAAGGTTATAGAATGATTTCTAATGGCATAGTCTCCATCACAAAAGTGGCTAATGTTGAAGGGTTGCAATACAACCTTATAAGCATAAGTCAACTATGTGACTTAGGCTATGTCATTGAATTCCACAATGATAAGTGCTTGATGAAAAAGTCACATGATATAGAGATCATTCTCTCAGGCACTAGGAGTGGGAATGTGTATTGCTTAGATTTGATTTGCAATTCTTCTTCTTCTCCTGTGTGTCTTATGGCTAATGAAAGTGAGTCTCTTTGTGTTCAATGGCACAAGAGACTTGCTCACATTAACTACAAGACAATGTATAGGCTATTTTCTAGAAACCTAGTTAGAAATAGTCCTAATTTGAAATGTGTTAAAAGTAGACCATGTCATGCATGCCAAATGGGCAAGCAAACAAGGGCCACCTTTAAAAGCATTGGCTCCAAAGACACTCAAAGATGTCTTTATCTATTGCACATGGACTTATTTGGTCCTTTGCCAATTCAGAGCCTAGGTGGGAAATTGTATACTTTCGTGATTGTTGATGATCACTCAAAGTATAGATGGGTATTCTTCCTTAAGAAGAAATCTGATACTTTAGATGTCTTTATAAACCATGTTAAGGCAATCCAGAATGAACTCCAATGTACTGTGGTCAAGACTAGAACTGACCATGGTACAGAATTTCAATCTGGGGAAATGACAAGGTTTTGTCAAGAATTTGGTATCACCCAAGAAATCTCCTCCCCAAGGACTCCATGGCAGAATGGTGTGGCTGAGAGGAGGAATAGGACCTTGATAGAGGCTGGGAGAACACTACTTAGTGAGTCCTCACTCCCAGAATTTTTCTGGGCTGAGGCAGTCAATACTGCATGTTATGTTCTTAATAGGGCATCTATTAATAAGGCCCTAGGAATTACCCCTTATGAGATACTGAAAGGCAAACAACCAACTATTTCATACTTTAGAATCTTTAGTTGCAAATGCTACATTTTAAATAATGGAAAATCTCAAATAACTATGTTTGCTGAAAAACTCAATGTAGGGGTTCCTGTTGCATATAGCTAACATAGCAAAGCTTATAGAGTGTTCAACAAGAAAACTCATGTTGTAGAAGAGTCTATGCATGTAGTTTTTGATGAGACCAGCCTGCTCTATAAGGGCTGGTCTATCTCTCCAAGACATACCCAGCACAAGCAGGGTCAATTCAGAGGTAGCAATCCTAGAAGTTGAAGATCAGCAAGCTGTTGAATATAATGCTGCTCAAGAAGATGATGATGCTCAAGAAGAAGAGCTGCAGATAGCTGACAGGTTGCCTGTAGCAAATAAACACCTAAGGGATCATCCAAGAAACCAAATAATTGAATATGTAAGCCAAGGAGTGGTTACCAGAAGCAGGGCTCACAATTAAGCCCTATTCTTGAGCTTTCTACCACAAATGGAGCCCAAGAAATTTGAAGAAGCAAATGAAGACACCTTTTGGATTCAAGTAATGCAAGAAGAACTACTTCAGTTCAAGAGGTGCAAGGTGTGGAAATTGGTGCCAAAACCTCAAGGACACAATATCATTGGCACCAAATGCATCTACAGGAATAAGCTTGATGAGAATGGCACCATCTTCAAGAATAAAGCCAGACTAGTGGCCAAAGGGTATAGGCAAGAAGAAGGTATTGACTTTGATCAAACCTTTGCCCCAGTGGCAAGGCTATAAGCAATAAGGCTGTTCCTAGCCAATGCTGCCCACAAAGGGTTCAAAGTGTACCAAATGGATGTCAAATCAGCATTCCTGAATGGAAATCTAAAGAAAGAGGTATATGTGGAGCATACCTCAGGTTTTGTTCACCATACCCTCTCCTCTCATATTTATTTGCTTAGGAAATCTCTACATGGTCTAAAGCAAGCCCCTAGGGCTTGGTATAAGACCTTGTCTAGATTTCTCATCAAGAACAAGTTCTTTAGGGGAAAGATAGATGGCACATTGTTTCTTAGGGAAATAAAGGGCAAGTGTCTTCTAGTCCAAATTTATGTTGATGACATAATCTTTGGGTCTACAGATGACAACCTTTGTAAAAGGTTTGCCAACCTTATGCATGGGGAGTTTGAGATGAGCAGTATGGGAGAGCTCAAGTACTTCTTAGGCCTCCAAGTAAAATAGGCTGATGAGGGAATTTTCATCTCTCAGACCAAGTACACTAGGGAGCTTATTAAAAAGTTTGGGATGGAATTAGCCTCCACCATAAAAACTTCCATGGGCTCCAACATTTCCCTCGACAAGGATGAAAAGGGTAAGCCCTTTGATGAATCAATGTACAGGTGCATAATTGGGTCCCAGTTGTATCTAACTACCAGTAGACCAGACATTATGTATGTTGCATGTGTTTATGCTAGGTATCAAGCATGCCCTAAGGAATCTCATTACTCAGCTGCAAAGAGGATTTTGAAATACCTTAAGGGCAGCCAACACCTTGGCCTTTGGTACCCTAAGAACAATGATTTTGAACTAATTGGATTTTCATATGCAGATTTTGCAGGTTGCAAAGAAGATAGGAAAAGCACAAGTGGAACTTGTCAATTCCTAGAAGAAGGTTGATACCATGGAGCAGTAAAAAGCAGACCAGTGTGGTAATATCCACAGCTGAATCTGAGTACATTGCTGTAGGAAGTTGTTGTGCACAACTTTTGTGGATACAACATCAGTTAGAGGACTATAACCTCAAGATAAGTAATTCTCTCATATATTGTGACTCATCCAGTGCTATCTTTATAGCTAAGAATCTTGTTTCACATAGCAGGACTAAGCATATAGAGAAAAGATATAATTTTATTAGAGAGCATGTAGAATGTAATGATGTATGCCTTGAATTTGTCCCCACTGACAAACAAGTTGCTGAAATCTTTACAAAGCCATTGTATGAGGCAAAGTTTAATGTTTTTAAAATTGAGCTTGGCATGTTGAATTTAGTATAGATCTTATTCTGCTAATTTGAATGTCTTGCTCATGATGTTATTCCCTAGCTTTAATATAGCATGTAATCATGTATAACAAGCCTTGATAGGAAAAGTAGCTATCTGAATAATTGGTAGCATATTTAGGTCTTGACACATGCCTAAATGTTTAATGTTATCTGAATTTAGCATGTTTAGGATCAATGATAATGAAATCAACTGAAACAGCTGAGAAGGTATCAGTTGAACCGCTGAGATAGCTGAGAAGATCTCAGCTAATCCGCTGAGACAACTAAAACTGTCTCAGTGGTTGACAATTCCTTGTCCCAGCGGATAACAACTCTGTCTCAGCTGTTCCGCTGAGACGGGCTGGCTAAATGAAAATATGCCATAATTTACATATCAGCAATGTAAAATTAACCAATTTGATTAAGCATAATCAACATATATACTTAGGAAAATCTAAACCTAAATCAAGCCCCTATAAATATCAAAATGATGATTAATGTAGCACATTTTCAATTAACCTAGCCGACGAGATGAGCCCTTCTACCTCCCGTCTCAGTGACCTAACCTTCAGAAGAAATGGAGCAAAAAATGGCAAAAGAGCTGCATGTGTGCTATGAAATAGTTCGAAATGGATCCATGCATGCTCCAGAAGAAATAAAAGAAGTGATTCAACTTCTTTCAGACCAAGGACTTGAGTATGTATTGTCTGAGCCCTCCATGATTCTCAGAACTAAAGTTCTGGAATTATTCTCCAGTGAAAAGTTATCCTTATCACATTCAACAATCAAGGGCAGGATAGGAAGCATCAAGATTAAAATCTCTACTACGAAAATGGAGAAGGCCCTTCAGCTTCCCTCCTACAGTAAAGAAGAGGAAGAAGAAATTTTTGAGAAAGACAAAGATTAAGCTCTACAATGGTGTGAATATAGTGATGTCAAACTTGGCTCACTAAAGAGAAAGTTCTTTAATCAGAGAGGAAAATTGCTCTCTGATATTATTGGCAAGGCCATCTTGTGCAAGCCAGACTCTCATGACACCATCTCAAAACACATGTTTGATTTGATGTCATGAGTTATTCTGAAGAAGAAGACTTCTTAGGCTGAGGTGATATTTATAAGGATAAGAGAATATCTGCAGGCCCCCAACCTTGGCAGAATTCTCTTATTATACCTTCTAAACACCTACCCAGAAGAATTTAATAAGTCTGAAGGAACAAACCTACATTATCTCAAGAGGATGGACATCAAAACCTTGAACAGGTTCACAAGGGTCCTCCCCATGAGCCAACCCTCTGAACCCAAAGAGAAGAAGAAAAGCTTAGTCAAAGGGCTAAGAAAAGCCAGAATAGTCGGCTTTGATTCTGGGTCAGAGGCAGAAGAGAATGTCTCAGCTGAAGACAATCATGGTCCAGCCAGCAGTCTTCCAATGGATGGCCAGGAAGGAGAACATGATACTATAGGTCATGTAGGCCATGCTCCTAAGAAAGAGCATGAAGAGGACAAAGATGATGATGCTGAGAAAGAGCATCAAATGGATGAAGATGCTGCTGCTACTGCTGCTAAAGTCATGTCAGAAGGACATGCACAAGATCGCACTACTTGTGATTCCTCTATTCCTGCCACTGTTGATAAAAGTGTGCAAATCATACACTCCTCCTCAGAAGATAATGAGGATGATGAAGGCATTTCTCCTGCTGATCTTCAGGGTAAGATTGACTCATTAATATTCAATCTAGAGCAAAGTATTACACTAATCCCTCCTAAACCAGCAGACTTCTTGGGAGATGATCAGGACAATAATGATGCTCCAAGTGAGGGGGAGCAAGAAAGAATTGCTGAAGAAGAAAAAGGGAATTTATCAGGTAATGTATATGTCAGTAATCCCACTAATATTCACACTAAAATTAATGCTAATGATAATATTAATCTAAATGTAGATGATAAAGATGATAATGCCCCAAGTGAGGGGAGCATCAGAAGAATGTTGAAGATGCCAAGCAGAATGCTGCCTTGGATCAAAATGAAGACCAGCCTTGTGTTAATACTGAAAAGGAGAACTTACCTGATCCAGTTGAGGGGGAGCAAATACCTGCTTAGGCTGTGGGGGGAGATGGATATTATATCTGATGTCCCATCCACATCAGTAATATCACATGACAAGCTGCTTAGTTCCATCAGCTCACTAATTGAAGGTCAAATATTTCAATGAAGAATTACATTGACAGTTCAATAATGTCTCTAAAGAAAGAAATCATGGCTGAGGTCAAAGAGATCAAGGAAGACACTGCAATCCTTAATAAGCAAATGACAAAGTGGTTTGATCTGGCAGAGAAGTCAGTGGTTTCTCATAATACAATCCTAAGATCAATGGACAAACACCACCAACTGACTGAGCAAGATATGTCATATGTAAAGAACTATGTCAGCAAGATGCATGAGGTTATAAAAAAAGCCACCAACCATATACAAGAATATGTCTGGAATACTGCCACTACTATGATCAGTGAGGCTGAGAAAATAAAGGATGAGATGAAATCTAACTTTGAAAATGTCTTCCAAACCATCTCAAGTTTTGTAGCAGCTGCCTCTCAGACCATAGAAGCTAAAATAGTTCAAGAAGCCAGAAAGGGGGAGGTGGCCAATGCTGAGACCAATTCTGAATTGGCTCTCCAAGTGCTGCAAGGAACCAGAATTGCCCTGAACCTGCCCCTACTGGATAATTACAGAAAAGAAGACTTTGACTTTGAGGGGCAGGCTAAGATTGCTCAAAATATTCAATTGGCAAAGAAAAGAAAGAGAGAAGGAGTATTGCTAGCATAAGAGTTTATGGCTAAGCAAAGGGAAGAGCAGGGCAATGACCCAGAGTATGAGTATTAGAGTGAGGACACCAAGAACATCATCTTGAATGCTTGGCTAAGCCATTGTCAAGTGTGCAAGGATATTGATAGAATCTATCCAGGTGAAGAGTGGATTAAACATCTGGAGAGAAACGCCCACAGGGATAAAATCTTCAAGGAAAATCTAGTAAGAAAGAACAATCCAAAGAGAATGCCTTCAAAGTACATTCCAAAGCCATATCATTATTTCAAGAGGCAAGAAAACAAGAAGAAGCTAGCTGAGATTGTTGTTGCTGCTGCTAAAGGGAAGGAGGTAGTTGTTGACAAAGCTGAAAGCTCCAAGAAAAGAAAAACTTGGATGAATTTATTTAGTTTTTTCATTAAATCAACTTGTAACTTGAACAATGTAGAAACATTATGACAGCAATGAAATTGAAAGTTCTGTTGAATCAATTGGTGTGTACAATAGGTTGATCTGAGTCAAACCTTAATATTTTGTTAAGTATTATTGCTTTATATAATCAGTGATGCCTAGACATAATTAGTTAACAATGTTATTGTGCTGACAAACAATGTTGTTATGTTGTCATTTATCATGACATTTCTTATCTGTGATGCCAAATGAATGTCAACATTTATATGTTATGATATCATGTT
Source organism: Dactylorhiza incarnata (assembly GCA_033032865.1). NCBI lineage: Eukaryota > Viridiplantae > Streptophyta > Magnoliopsida > Asparagales > Orchidaceae > Dactylorhiza > Dactylorhiza incarnata. Next base: position 3,129,213 of record JAWHQI010000286.1, on the reverse strand, counting down.
GCTATGAAATACATTTACATGATAAGTTCTTTTTTTGGTAATGTATCTTAGCATTGGAGATTTTCTGCCTTCTTCAAATAGGGGGAGATTGTTGGAAATATTGCCCTCAAAGTTCCCTTGATTTGAAGAGGCATTACTCACAATGCTAAGTACATATTGTAATAGATAAACCCTACTTTGCATTAGGAATGTACAAGGTTAAGATATTCCAAACATTAGAATAAGTTCAGAGGTTTGCTATCAAAACCGCTGAGAAAGAGTCACTGTCTTAGCGGAACCGCTGAGACGAGGCCAAGATCCACTGAGAAGTGATCTGCCTCTGTTGAGCTGCAGATAGACAAAAAACACTGAGAAGACTATCTGTCTCAGCGGATCCGCTGAGACCAAGACAGCTAAACCTCTAAGATGGAAAACTGTCTCAGCCCAACCGATAAGACAGATTCAAATCAGGAAGAAGACAGTGGCGCGACCTGCTTTTGGCGCAAACAACTATAAAGGAGAGATAAAGCATTTTATCCTCTTCCAAAGTGTCAGGGCCTTTCTAAGAGCCGTTGAAGACAAATGAAGTATAAAAGAACATCTTAGGGCACATTTAAAAGGACATGTTGGTGTGCTGAAAAGAAAAAAAACCATTATCAATGTTCCATTGACAGCTTTCATGTTCTCTCCTCCTCCTACTTACTGAACCAGCAAGAAGACACAAGGAGAGAAGATAGATCTTCTACTCTTATGAGCAAGGTGATCCTTTCTCCTCTACTGAAGAGAAGGATCAGAAAGAAGCAAGGACTGAAGTTTACATTCAGCTAAGTTTCAAAGAAGCACCAGCTATGTAGGAACAACAGAAGACATCATTCCAGTGTTGTGTAATGTTGTAAGCTTAACATGTATTCATTGTAGGAACTGTATTGTTCTGATCTTGTAGGGCACTGTGCCTGAGATTGTAGGGTTGTTTAGCCTGAGGTTTGTAAGGTTGTTGAGCCTGAGCAGTAGGGCATCTTGCCTGAGAAGTAGTGCTTCTTGATAGGCCTGAGGTAGGAGGTCAAGGGGATCTCTAAGCTGTAGGAGTGGGAGCACTCTGAGTGGTAGGGCTGGTTGGCCTGAGGTTGGACTTGGAGCAAGCCTGAGAGATCCTGAGGGATCTGAGTTGTAAGCTCTAGGAGCTGATATTGGAGGAGTTGGCCTTGTCTAACACACTGTTAGAAAGGTGTAGAGGGAAAGTGGACTACCTATAGACACACTGTCTTGGGGAACCACTATAAACACTTGTGTGTTTTCTGTGTGTGCTTGTCATTTTTTTACTAGCAAAATAATTAAGTAAAATTCAAAGAAACCTATTCACCCCCCTATTGCTGAATTAGACTATATACCTATAAACTATCATGTACACTACCGTGTCGTGCCATAGTCTCACTCTTGCCTATAGCGGTGTGTAAGACTTGCGCATCAAGTATCCATAGGGATGTTTGAAGTAATGGTCAGCGTGATCTTGAACAAAAGGACTTACTGGGGAAAATTTGTGTTTGACAAGATTACTGAACACATAAGATCTCCAAACTTTGGAAGAATCTTGTCTCTGTACCTTAAGAACTGCATTCCTTATCTTCTCAAGGTTTCAGAATCTACCCCTCTCCACTATCTCAAAAATATAGATGTAAAAAAGTGAGTAGGTGGGAGAAGAAGTTCACCTAGAAGGAAATAGGTGAATCTTCTGCTCAAGGCTCAAAGACACCTGCCCCAGTTCCTATAATTGCTCAGAAACCACTAACTCCAATTGAGGGGGATCCTATGAGAGAAGCAACTCCTATGATGGATAGTGCTCTAGTACCTCAAGAGGAGGTGAATCCAGCACATGAGCAGCTACCTGATTCAGAATCTATTTTGCATGTGGATTTAGAAGAATCTGAGAAAGACCTAAGTAGTGGTCATGCAGCTGTTGAAGAACAAGATAAGTCTTATAGGTCTTTGAATGATTTTCTCAATGATGAAATTCATACACACTCGGAAGGAGAAGAATATGAACACCACTCTGAAACCCCTGCACCAATGGAGGGGGAGCCTACTGGTCAATCCACAATGCTGCCTTCACCTCAAAGAATAGAATATGAGCAACATCCTCTACCCAGCACAGTTCCCACAATTCCATCCACTTATTTCATGTCCCAAATGAAAGGTCTATTAAAAAGACAAAGAGAACAATTTGAAGCCTATGTCAATCAGGCGATTACAAGTTGCAAAAATGACCTGTCTGTCAGAATAAATATGATGTAAGAAGATATTAATCATCTAAACTATCAAAACACAAATGTATATCAGACTGCTGCCAATGTTGTGGCCAATACAGGAACTGAAATAGACAACATCAATTAAGCTACCTATCTCATTGGACATCAACTAAACATTGTACTTGATAGAGTGACTACTCTAAGAGACAATCAGCAGTCCATCATCCATAATCAAGATGTGAACTTTAATGATTTTGAAGATGCCATCAACACTGTACTTCAGAGAATATCATCCTCTGCTCATGTCTCTCAGGAGCTAGTAGACAATGTAGGTGAAACTTTACTGCGCCAATTTCAAGTCACCCAAGATCATCTTTCCAGTTCTTTCATTCAAGCTGTCAGAGCATCTCAATGAACTCTTATGGATGATATTGGAAATCTGAACAATCTTCTGGCTAAACAACTTCAGGCCTTTCAGGCACTCCTCACTAAAGATATATTTTTAGAAGCCAGAAAGGGGGAGATAATGTCAAGCCATCATACCATGTGGATAGCAAATAGAGTAAGGTTCTCTATGGATCTTGAACCTACTGACTATGGGATTTCCTATCAACATCAAATTCCTGAAGGAAATTTCCCTGAAGAACCCTCTCACAATGCAATGCCTGAAGTCTCTCCAGAACAATATCAAGAGCCTGATAGCTACCAAGGGTGTTTTGTTGATGTACCAGTCAGTGGGAGTAGGCAAGCCATGAAAAGTAAAAGACATTCTGTTGATCCTGAAGAGCAAGAAGCAAAAAGGAGGAGAATGGAAGAGATAAAGAAAAAACCAAACTTTGAAGAATGGATCTCTTGCTCAAGGGATATCATCCTAAACACTTGGACTCTATTCCAGCAAGGAAAGCATGATAGGGGTACATTTTATAGCTCAGAAGAATGGCAGAAATATGAAATGTGTGAAGCTGGAAGAAGGGACTATTGGAACAAGATCAAGATTGGAGATACTTCAGTGCCTACCCATGCTCCTCTCACATATCACCCTAAGGATTATAACTATTTTGAAAGGCAAAAGCAGAAATAGACTGAAGCTTAGAAATCCAAGAAGGATGGACCATCTGGGAAAGACAAAGATGTTCAGAAGGATTGAAGAAGAAGGATTCTAGAAATCACATGCACATTTCTATGCTTTACACTTTTGCATCTAATATATTGTTAATGTATTGGACTGTTGTTAATCAATATATGCAGTGATTAAATGCTCAAATAATTGATTATGATTATAATTGTTAGTAAGGCCTATCTATACTTGTAAGTTCTGGCTTCTTCAAATAGGGAGAGATTATTGGGTATTATGCATTCAATGTCTCTAGATTTGAAGAAGGAACACAAGTATAGATATACTAAGTTGTTTTTGTTGTCATGTTTAAGTTCATATTGTGACAGATGCATCAAAGCTATATTACTATTATCTAGACGATAATTGTAATGAGAACTAACTAAGTAAAATATCGTCTCAAGACTCATCAGAAGAATCATTGAAAAAGGAAACATATCATCGAGACAGTTTCGAAAATATCGTCTTGAAGAATGCTTATCGTTAATAAAGCTAAGTTTTGATATCTCAATGTTATCATCTTGAAGGAAATGTATAGTCTTGAAGAAACATTATCGTAGATAAAGCCAAATTTCATGAAGACAAACATCGGTTTGAAGACCTTATATCGTCTTGAAGAAAGGCTATCAACTTGAAGAAAAGTCTAAGTCATGTGAAAAGGAATATCTCGACGATATCGTCAAGAAGAAGTAATATCGTTGAGGATATCATATAAAGTCTTGAATAAGGATGCATGTAGACGATACCATCTTGAAGAAGACATATGACCTTAAAGATTGAATATATATTGTATCTAAAGAAACATCTCGACGATATCGTCTTGAAAAAGTAATATCGTTGAGATATCAAGTAAAGTATTGAAGAAGGAAGTATGTCGACGATATCGTCGTGAAGTATATATGTCGTTTACACTGATCAAGATGATATCGTCTTGAAGGAATATTATCATCTTGCCAAGTTGCAGAGCAACATTTAATGCGCAGACATTCTTGGAAATTGATATTCAGGGAATGTGCACGCCGCCTATCTTGCGCACAATTCAAGGAGCAATAAATGATATATTCTCTATAAAATATAGACGTTGCACAGTATTTAATGAAGAAATTTATTATTTCTATATTTTGCAAGTTCCAAGAAAGATCTGTAATTATGATGAAATATTACCAACTCTACAGGACGTTTCAAACGGAAAATTAATTATGGAATAATCAACAAGGGGTTTTTTGCAAAATTGCAGAGCAATATAAAAGGAGATAGTTTTTGTCTACAGAACACGGTTGCTCAGTATTTTCTCTCAAGTTAACTTTCGTACATACTTCCAGAAGAGAAAGAAAAGAATCAACAAGAAGAAGACTTCATTGCTGATGTGCTGTGAAGGTCTAGAGAAGATTCTAAAGAAAGGTTCATTGATCCACAAGATCTTTGGGCTTATTGTTACAAGAAGAGGAAGAAGAGCTAATATTCAAAGCTTTCATCCAGAAGTCTTTTCTTCCACAATAACCTCTATATATTACTTTGTAGGGTTCTTTGTGAGCCCGAGATGGTAGGATCTAGTGATAGATCTGAGTTTGTAAGGTTCTTTGTCAGCCTGAGCTGGTAGGATCTTGTGATAGATCTGAGTTTGTAAGGTTCTTTGTGAGACTGATCTTGGTAGGGTTCTGTGTGAACTTGAGTTGTAAGATCTATTTATAGTGAAAAGATCTGAGTTGGAGAAGTTTCCTAGTCTAACTCATTGCTAGATAGGTGGGAGGGACAGTGGACTACCTCTAGACACATTGTCTTGTAGGGAACCACTATAAATCTTGTGTGTTTTCTGATGTAGGGGTACCGTAACGACGTGGACGTTACGCTAGCGGAAAAACATTCAACACAGAAATTAAAATAGCATAGGAGGGCTCCGACCAAAAGCGAACGAAAAGGGGTCAGTTGGCTCCCAAATCCGATGGAGAAAAAATATGCGGGACTCGATACAACGTCCATAGGACCTACCTCTCCAACACGCACACAACTCACCGTAAGCCGGACTCGATATAACGTCCTTAAGACCTACCTCTCCAACAAGCACACAACTCACTGCACCTACACAAGCATCTATTCCATCAATCGATTCATTTCAAAACGCAACGGCAATATTTTGGAGCGGCGGTGAACATTCAAGCGGAGATAAAGCTTTAATTGAGATTAACTCCCTTGCTAACGCTAAGTGCGCCAATCTTGGAGAGCAAACCAAGGCTAGGCCGAGTTTCGCTCCCGCACCGGATCTACCCGATCCGAACAACAAGAGATTCAATAACAACACTTAGATTTCAGATTTTTGCAAGCGAGAAAATTAAAGCCACGGATAAAACGATTCGACAAAAACCTCCACAAACTAAAGCGTAGAAAGAATCACTAGCAAGGAGAGGAGTTACCCAACCAAGAAGATGAACACACAAGATAAGGTGGGAGAATCTCTCTCTCCACGGCTCCACCGGCATCGCACCGAACGGAGAAGCACCCTTTCTTCCTTGGAGTCGCACCGCGGAAGTCTCACCGGAGTCGCACCGAAGAGGATGGAGGGAGGCGGCCTTGGAGTCACACCAAGAGAGAGGGGGGCTGCGGCAAGGAGGGATGCCCAAGCTTGGCCGAAATCTCACAAGGAGGATTTTAGGGTTTTAATCTTCAATAATCCTCATTCCAACATAAAGACCCCTTTAAATAGGAGTTTACACAACATCATAACCATCCATGATGGAGATGAAATCTCATCCACCCGTATGGTTAAATACACACCTACATGAAATTAAGAGTTCAAAATTAAAATTACAATCACTTTAATAAATATAAAATTATCATCTATCATGAAATAATTTTATATTTATTAATATAAAATAAAGTGCATGAATAAGAGTCTAATTCTTCATGGCGGTTTTGGCACGCCGCGGGCGGAGATTATAACGCGGTCTTCCATCAGCATCATCATGGCACCGCAGATCTTTATGGCGCAGCGCCTCGGCAGCCGGGTCATCATCATCAAGGAGTGTCGGAGGGGACGCGCCATCAATCCTCCCCCACTCAAAATCAAGCATCTCTGATGCATGGTCCGAGATGTAGCGGCGGAGATGATCAGCATCCAGTCGTTCAAGCTCTATCGTGAGGACCCAAGAATCGTCTGAAGGAGGGCGATCACGCCAACGGATGAGGAAGCGGTAAGTAGCACCCTCCGAGGTAGTAAGTGGCTCCGCAGACAGTATCATGTCCGGAGTGAGAAAAGTCTTCGGAAACCTGGGGAACATATCAGCAGTAGGAAAAAATGTATGCGACTTACCATCCGGTGAAATACCTGTGGGAACCGATAGAGAGAGGTCATCCGTACTACCACTCCACAACCCATTAGAAGATTTGGTGGAAGGAGAAGACGTCAAAGAACTCAACTCATGTGGAGGCGATACGAACATCGTTAAATCGGAGACGTTAAAAATAGGGGAGATTCCCCATTCGGCAGGAAAATCCAAAACAAAAGCGTTGTCACCTATTTTCTTGATGATCCGAAAAGGGCCGGCGCGCTTAGGTGCTAACTTTTTAACGGTGCCAGATGGCAAACGTTCGGGAACTAATCGTACTAAGACCAAATCGCCAACCTTGAAGTGTGACACTCTCCGATGTATATTGGCGTGTGCCTGATAAGAATCATACTGAGCAGTCAAGGTAGCTCGTATACGTGCATGAAGGTCGTGAATATGTTGGGCGAAGGATTGTGCAAATTGACTTGCCTTGTAAGTTGGTGGTAAGGGAACCAAGTCAAGAGGCACAGGGGCCTTGTACCCATGGACAATCTCATTTGGCGACAAACCGGTGGACCGATTTTTTGAATTGTTATAGGCTAACTGAGCGTGGGGAAGAAGAAGATCCCATGTACCTTTATGATCACTCACGAGACATCTAAGAAGGTTCCCTAGGCTCCGGTTAACCACCTCAGTTTGCCCATCGATTTGAGGATGATAGGCGGAGGAAAACAATAGTTTGGTACCCATTAGGATCCAAAGTGTCTTCCAGAAGTAGCTCGTATACTTAACATCCCTATCCGAGACAATTGTCTTCGGCACTCCTCGGTGACTAACAACTTCCTTAAAATATAGCTTTGCGATATGAGATGCGTCGTCAGTTCTAGTACATGGTATAAAGTATGCCATTTTGGAGAACCTATCCACAACTACGAAGATAGAATCATGACGACGAAAAGTGTTGGGTAGGCCTAAGACAAAGTCCATGCTCACATCCTCCCAAGGTATGGATGGTATAGGCAACGGAGTATATAACCCGACGTTAGTTTTGGTGCCCTTGGAAACTTGGCAAGTACGGCAACTACTCACTACACGTCCTACCATTGCCTTCAACTTTGGCCAATAAAATTTTTCCTCAACCAGAGTGATAGTCTTATCTCTACCGAAATGGCCACTCAACCCGCCACTATGCAGTTCCCAGATGATATGGAGACGTAGAGATGACTGTGGAATACATAATTTCCTATGCCTAAAGAGGTAACCATCCTTGATAACGAACGCAGTAATAGTGGTGGGGGAACTATCCTGGGCAGATAGGTAAGAATCCTGAAAATCTGGGCATGTAGCGTACTCATCTTTGATTCGCTCGAACCCGACAACGTTAACCTCCATAGTGGTGACTAAAAGGGCTAGGCGACTAAGAGCGTCCGCAACCCAATTGTCCACTCCCTTAAGGTGTTTGAGATTAAAAGTGTAACTGTAAGATCACTTTTTCCAAAACCCGCTCGGGTACTTGAAAACTCGAACCTCTCCTGTATAGAACGGTTGAGGTGGATCTTCGCCCAGAATCGCTGCCTTGTGGTGTCACTAACACCCGGGTTGGCTAACACTACTCAGCACCAACCCTGCCGGCTATACGATCATAAGTAAAATATGCCATAAAAGGAAATACAGAATGAAGGCATGTCCACAATATCACAGCATCATATATAATGAAAAACAGAAAGTCCAAAGAGAAGTACAAGCATAAAGGGCTTAAGCCCAATACATATCCAATAAAATGTACTCTCTCTCTCTCTCTACAACATGCGGAAACTACAACAAACTCTCAAAATGCGGAAGTCTAACTATCTAGTCATCAACCTGTGGCGTCGTGGTAGTACGCTGCATCCGCTGCTCAGGTCCTGCCATCTCGTCCTGCTGCGCGCGGGGCAACTCCATCTCCTCGGACTCCTGCGGTCACACCGACCGTTAGTCATAAATACTAAGTCGTTTTGTCCTCGCCTCACCCCACGACTCCTAGGCACCGAGTGAGAGGAAGAAGCGGAGGACAAACAAGGGGTAAACAAGAAAAGTGACGTGGCACTAACTAGCAGTACATAAATATAATCAGTAGAGCTAGCAGTAACAAGGTAAAGGTAAAGAGCATGTAAGTAAGTGCGGTAAATAGTAAACAAGTAGAGGCAATATAGTGAATAATGAGTAAGTAAAGGCGGTGCAGTAAGTAAAACTAAACTACCATCACAGATTCGTACCTTAACTTATATGAACGCCCATACAACATATAAGTTAAGATGTCCAGGTAACCCATCATATAAAAGAGCCCATACTAATTTATATGATGGGGTATGCAGATGAGTGTTATGTTATGCTATGTTTATGATGTGTATTATGCAGCCATGCAATGCAACTCACCCACACGACTCCATGCGCACAGACCTTTATAGTTCCCAATTTGTTTGAAAGAAAGCCAACCTTTCGGGTACCAACCGACGTGGCTCACGGTGGCAGTGGATAGGGCACTCCACATCCTAGGAGGGTATGGTCACTACCAAGCCTAGACCTCATGTACGCCTCAACGCTAAGAACACAACAGCGGAGCTCCTGCGTACTCTTGCTGGAATCCACTAGACTTTAAGGTCGGGGTGGGTTATTTGGGATTGTCCTCCAGACCGCGGTACTCAAACTTACAGGCCCTCTAAACCTCACCCTCACCTGAGTCAACGTACTGCCGTCGGTGACACGACTGGCCTAGTACCGAAGACTCGCCACTATTTGCATAAGAAACAGGTGTTAACAAGTCCACCCGAGCTTCCGGCTCAGGGTCTAACACACAAGCTGATCCAACCCATCTCCTTCCCGGAGGATATCCATACTAGTTTGCAGATCTAATTAGGCTACTCTTGCCTATAATTTAGTTAGCGATATATTTAGGGTGAATCTTGGACTTCCCGCGGTGTACTCCGTAAGGGGCCCCTAACGGTACTACAGATCAATGGGCTCAACCCCACAATCCTCCTCAAGACAATTACTTTAGTTGGTGTTTAACATTTGGTTCACCCCTCATCATTTCATACAGTTAAAGTGACTTAGCTCACCTCCCGTCCCACCCCATCGGGTTGGACGTGCCTCCACACCTCATATACTAACCCTAACACAACCTCACAACTAACCCTAGGATTGACCTTCCATGAACCATTGTGTGCTATAACTCAATTACTGATTGTATATAACTTCTAAACACTACTTAGGGGTCTGATTTGTCCAAAACTCAAAATTCTGTTTTTACTAAACGCAGACCACTAAGTTGAGCTATCCAACAACCCCATAAGGGAATCCTTCTAAAACCTCATCACCAGGGTCTGGTATAATTATCCTAGGCTCACACGGACCTTAATAAGGTGTGTTCCAATTTCCATAATTTTCCATATTAATTTGGTATTTATTATAATTTAAAGTAGTTAAGGCCTTAAGTCCAATTACACATGAACTACCCACAAAAAGATTCTACTAGCTACATGAAATTTATCAGCAAGGTAATATCCCATATCAAGGTGGTTCACTGATTTCCATGACCCTAGGATGTCATTTGGCCTACCAAATCATCATAGTTGTATAATTACCAAAATGCCACTATAATTAGAAAAAAAAATATTTCACTTCTGAAAATTCTCCAAAAATTACCAGGTGTCCAAATGGAGACCTAGAGTCCTCTGCCGAAATATTGTGTCATTACCATGTGATTTGACATTTTAAAAAGGTTTAATACTCAAGTGAGGTAAATTCCAATTTCTACATGAAGTGCATGAAATACAATTCTACAAGCTTCCAAACAATTATCATGGGCATATATTAACCTAAAACTACAGTTAACCAAGTATCATAACATTGACCCATGATTTGACATTTTTCAAAATTAAACTCCCTTAAGCTAGCAAGCACTTAAAATTTCCTATACAAGGAATAACACTTCCATAACTCATGACAAAATTACCATAGCCTTATTTTACCCTATTTCATCCACTGATAGTATATCAAAGTCATACAAGGTCATATGACCATGCATTTCATTTTATTAAGGAAAGGGTGGTAACTTCATTTATTAGGAGGAAAATTACTTAAATGCCTCTAAAAATTCCCATTAAATTATCTAAGACATTTTATGCTCCTACAAACATATCTACAAAGTTCTGAGCCAAGGCAAGAGCATTTGGTCCTAAGCCCTTCACAAATCTCACCTTGCACCCTTAAGGGTTTACCCCTTAGGGTTTTAGGTCACACCACTCTAGTGGCTCCAAATGGGCCAATAGGGTGTGTCACATGCATTTGTATATCCATACCTACATAGCCATCATGATGGGAGGAGGCTAACACACTCAACTCCTCAAAATGACTTAAACCCTAATATTCTAACTACCACAAAAAACCTAGGTAAAAGTGTCCACCAAGGGCTGTCACTTAGGCAGGGGGTGCCCCTAGGGTATACCAACCCATGGTTAAAAGCACAGCTCCAAAGCATGAAGGGTTTGACTAGGTAATTAATTTAGTGGGCTGACCTAGTGTAGGACCAGTCCTAGTAAAACAGCTCCCTAGGGGGTTGTAGGTCACCAAATGACCCAAACTCAATGCCAAATGAAAGTTAAGACCAAGGCCTACAACTTTCATGTAGGGAACTTTTTCTAAATCAGCCATTAGGTGGCCTTAATTTCTATTTGAAGTTGACTGAATATTAGAGCCAGAAATTCATATACATTGAATTAATAAATATAGAAAATAGAGATCTGCACAGATCTTGACGCAGATCGAAGGGGAGGCGCGTCGTCTTCCTCCTTGAGCCGACGGCCAGGATTGGCCCCAACCTGGGCCATCTTACTCCTCCTTTTCCCGGCCACATGGTGGCCACCACGGCCGGCCACCACCCCCACCACCTTCGTGGTGGTCGGGGCTACCATTTCCCGGCGACATGGCGGCCGGAGGAGCGTATTCCGGCGAACCCGATGGTTCCAAGACCATGGAAATCTGGGTGATTTCGTGAACTGATCCCGGCTCAATTGAGTCTGGACCTTGAAATAAACCACATGAGGATCTAGCATGAGGGGAGGGGAGGAAAAACGAACCACTATTGGTGCGTGGCGGTGGCTCCGGTGACGATTGGCCATGGATTTTCCTTGATCCGGCGATCCCGCTCCCGATCTCGATTCTCCAGCAAAAGCTTTGATCCAGGTGTCGATTCCGACTGCTTTCCTCCTTCTGAAGCTAATGGGAGGGCTGGGAGGAGGTGAGGAGGCTTGTATATGGGAGTTTGAAATGGGTGATCCACGGTTTGGATTAATCTCCCCCTTGCTGCCACCACCTGAGGCTCTGCCCTTCCCTGATGTGTTCAGCAATCACCCTAGCAATCCTCCAAGACTTCCCCAAGCCCAAAGGGTGATTGGCTTGAGTGTGGAGGAGGACATGCTTTATCAAGTCTCTTTTTGTCCCCCCTTTCTTCTCTCTCCTCCTTTTTGATGAAATGAGTCATGATCATGGCTTGGGTTAGCTTATTCAGCTGGTTAGGGTCTAATGAGTCTTGAAAAAGAGCTAGCCCACTTGGCTTGACTTTTGGTCAAAGGGAGTTAAGCTAAGCTAACTAATTTGGCATTAATTGACCATGGTTGACTCTTGATTTGACTTGGTCAACTTGGTGAGTGGGATGGACCTACTTGATGGTCTTAGGTCCCTTGACACCACCCAATATTGGTTGGTCCATGGTGGGGCTCCAATTGGTTCAATTTAGCCATAAGGTGTGATTTTGACCTAAATTGGGTAAAGTTTGACTTTGGTCAATTAGGGTCAACTGGCCCCACCATGATGGGGCTTTTTGGTCCAATGGGTTCCTTAAAGTGTTTAGAGTGCGGTGGAAAGATTAATTTGAACATTTGGAGTCAATTGAACCCTAATTGACTTAGTTTGGTTAATGTTGACCTAAGGTTGACTTTGGTCAATTTCCTGCAATTGGGTCCCACCCAAGTGCAATTCTCAAGGCAAAGGTCTTCCTTATTGGTTAGGGTGGTATGGGGGAGGTCAATTTAGACAATTGAGGGTCAATTGGCCTAAGGGAGTGGTATTGGGCTATGTTGATTTTGTGCCCTTGGTGTGCACTTAGCACACTCCACTTGGTCCAAGGGCCTTAGGGGCCACTCAGCACACCACCCATGCCCCAAAACCAACTAGGGGTCTAGAAGGATTGGGGATGTTACAAATCCCAATAAACAAAAGAAATATTTCGTCCTCGAAATTTAGGTTCGGGTCTACGGGTTGCAAGTACTTATAAGAGTAAAGGATTTCAAAGACGATAAATTTGCACCTGAGGTGATGAGTTCCGGGAAACGTTGTTGCATGAAGTCCAAGGGCACCCAGCTGTGCTCCTCTTTCCCATGATTGAACTATAATAATCGGACATCAGAACCTCCTTCCACGGAAGAACTCGGACCTCTACTATAAGAGAACTTAAACTGAAGCAACATTCTTTACCACGACTTATCATGGCACTTCTACCATTCCTTGCTAAGATTGTCGGCAATATTCCCACTAGGGGTTAATTGAAGGTTTAACCCGCCGCTCAGACCATCGTGCCATTAATCACAATGCGGGTTCTACTTGCTCCACACTTCAAAATTCAAAACAAGCTAACCAGGTGTGGGTGTTACCAAAATCACTACACCCCCTGGAGGAGGATATGTCTGTAATACATAAGATCTTACAGAGTTTATTTATGCTATCAAGCCGCGCTAGGTTGCACCGGAATCCTTCGAGTTCAACTTAACTTCACAAGATTATATTCACGATCCATGCTTACATAATACTCTGCTCATAAACTGATTGGCCAGGACGTGATTATTTAGCCAACCGACATTGTCTATTCTGAATCTTCATTATATGATTCCCTTACACGTAGGTGTTCACCACCACCTATACCAAGAGACCTTATCCCTTAACATATGAGGTCTCTGCTGGTAAGCCGTTTCCGACTCCACGGATACAAGGTCAGGTTTATCAGCTGCAAAATAATAACTTAAACTTTGATTACACTTGGGCTAGAGTCTCTTATGTCCTACGAACGTTACATGAGGTTAACGCTTCCTCCCATTAAATAAATGTAAATAACCTCCGTGCTTTCCTTGAGGAACATAACGTCTGCAGTTTAAAAAAGATGTTTGTGAAATGACTCCCATCTACTTTCCATATCCATTTGGTTCATAACTCACAAAGGTAAAACCCCTTTTATCATGACATGATTTGACACAAATTGATTTCAACATGAAGGGTGTCTCATAGAAACCCATTAATCCTCGAGAGGTTTCATCATTTATATCTGGAAATCAAACCTGTCTCCCTTATTCTTGAATCTTCCTAACTGGGATTATAATTCTTGGAGAAATTGTAAATTCTGGTTCTTAAGATCGGAGGATTGTACGTAAATTATATATCTTCAATATATCATTCGTCAAATTTCACTTTAGATTCCCAATATCGAATGGGCTAAACTTTCAATGCCAAGTAGTCTCATCTCACTTAAGCTATAAATTATGAATTAAAGGATTCATCATGACGACCCTTCTCTTAGTTGTGTCGTCCAAAGTTACATCGATAAATCTCATTAAGTAATCTTAATAATTTCAAGAGGGAGTTGATAGAAACAACAACTAACCGTTTATTTTAACTCTCTAATCCTTAACATTTTAGTACATGATGGTCGTTGCCATTTTTCCCGAGATCCGAACATAGTAAGATTCTCCATCTTAGCCCTAAGTAGTTTATACCATCATATTACAAGATCCAAAGGGTCACCTTCCTAAGCTCTCTGGTTGTGCATAAACCAACTATAAGAGTAAAAAGATCTTAACTAAATTTTTACCAAGGAGAGGGCTTGAATTTTAATTAAAAAAATGCTATCTGGAAATTACCTTTGAGAGCCCTGAAGTGTAAGAAACTCTAGTTATAATTTTTACTTGCGAAAACTTGATTCCAATCCTCAAAATTCACGATGTGACACATTTATCCCAAGCTACTAAACCTGGTGTTCTTTTTATTTTCAGTACTTGCTTAAAACGAGGCCTTTGATCAGACGTCAATGTTTATTAATTGCTCCGGTAACTCTACAATTCGATGTCTCGAGGTTAAGAAGGTGTATTTACAACAATACGCTAGCAAGTTTGTTACGATAAACTGATTATTTCTTATGGTCATGAGAACTTATAGCTCAGTCTTACTTCTATCCAATCTAAATCTTACTTGGTCCTGCACTGAATTTGCCGCTTATGACATCCTTCCCTTGTGACTGGTAAGAGCTTGATGACCAAACGTCCTTATAAAAGACAAGACAACATTGCTTGGATCAGGAAGTTAGTGAAATTCCCTAAATTCTTAACCTGGCTTTCTTGATTCCGAGAGTCTTATGCCCATACACTGGACAACCCTTTACGTATAACTAAATGATTAACAAGTCGATCAATTTTGTCGACTTAGAATCAGCCTTGGAGTAATAAGATGAGTACACGCTCGCTCTTGAAGTGTACCATTCACTTAACTTGTCAGTATAACTATAGCGATCACAACTTGGTATAAACAATCCCTGCTATTTAAGGTGAAGTAATTCTCCAAGGGTCTCAAACTTCTAAGGAGGGTTGGTCCACAAATCAAAAGTGTATGAATAAGATCTCGTCATCACCTGAGTATTATTGAATACTCCAAACCTCGAGATTACTACGAAAATGTCACAACCTTTTCTAAACAAAGTCTAGGGGGCAATCCAAGTCGGTATTTTATTGGCCCAATAAACAAAAGGATAAGCCCCTACCGATTTGGGATAAGTCTTTTCAGTACTTCTACGGTATATTCATCTTACATACGTACATAAACTTTAGGGCATATAATCTCTGACTTGGTGTTCCACCCTGAAACATATTGTTATGATAAGACTTAGGCTCCCAATGTTATAAATTATGCTAACTTTTCCGAGTTCCCTATATGATTAACTAGGAAAGGGGCCTTTTCGAAACAAAACAAAATTCAAATTCCAATTCGACCTCTGGTATTTTATGGTGGTTGTCTCAACGTACTGTAATGGGAAGTATCAAGTTATGGTAAGGGGGGGTTATGCTTATGGGTCTTCTATTTCTCTAAAGAAGACTACAGACACCCGATCTCCTCGAGATGGTTCTACCATTTGATAGTAAAGCGTAACCCTCATCGCGAAAGTCTCCACGTCAAGACTTATACTAACTTCTTCCCTTAGCTACGTTGGGTATCCTTAACCTTCAACCAAATCTAGACCCGAGGTCGCTCTTTAGACTAGGGTGCGTCACTAAATTGTCTAAGTAAGTCAAAATTTGACCTAACCTGCTGCTTAGTGGACTGTTTTAAGTGATTTCATACATGGGCACACCACAGCTTCCGCTGCATAGTTTGTCCGCAAACTACACTCGAGCAGGGTGACCCAGTATGTTGTGGACTATTCTCTTATGATCGTTCATCCTCTGATACCATTTGTAAGATCACTTTTTCCAAAACCCGCTCTAGTACTTGAAAACTCGAACCTCTCCCGTATCGCACGGTTGAGGTGGATCTTCGCCCAGAATCGTTGCCTTGTAGTGTCACCAACACCCTGGTTAGCTAACACCACTCAGCACCAACTCTGCCGGCTATAAGATCATAAGTAAAATATGTCATAAAAGGAAATACAGAATGAAGGCATGTCCACAATATCACAGCATCATATATAATGAAAAACAAAAAGTCCAAAGAGAAGTACAAGCATAAAGGGCTTAAGCCCAATACATATCCAATAAAATGTACTCTCTCTACAACATGCGGAAACTACAACAAAACTCTCAAAATGCGGAAGTCTAACTATCTAGTCATCAACCTGTGGCATCGTGGTAGTACACTGCATCCGTTGCTCAGGTCCTGCCATCTCGTCCTGCTGCGCGCGGGGCAACTCCGTCTCCTCGGACTCCTGCGGTCACACTGACCGTTAGTCATAAAGACTAAGTCGTTTTGTCCTCGCCTCCCCCCACGACTCCTAGGCACCGAGTGAGAGGAAGAAGCGGAGGACAAACAAGGGGTAAACAAGAAGAGTGATGTGGCACTAACTAGCAGTACATAAATATAATCAGTAGAGCTAGCAGTAACAAGGTAAAGGTAAAGAGCATGTAAGTAAGTGCGGTAAATAGTAAACAAGTAGAGGCAATATAGTGAACAATGAGTAAGTAAAGGCGGTGCAGTAAGTAAAACTAAACTACCATCACAGATTCGTACCTTAACTTATATGAACGCCCATACGACATATAAGTTAAGATGTCCAGGTAACTCATCATATAAAAGAGCCCATACTAATTTATATGATGTGGTATGCAGATGAGTGTTATGTTATGCTATGTTTATGATGTGTATTATGCATCCATGCAATGCAACTCACCCACACGACACCATGCGCATAGACCTTTATAGTTCCCAAATTGTTTGAAAGGAAGCCAACCTTTCGGGTACCGACCGTCGTGGCTCACGGTGGTAGTGGATCGGGCACTCCACATCCTAGGCGGGTATGGTCACTACCAAGCCTAGACCTCATGTACGCCTCAACGCTAAGAACACAACAGCGGAGCTCCTGCGTACTCTTGCTGGAATCTAGTAGACTTTAAGGTCGGGGTGGGTTATTAGGGATTGTCCTCCAGACCGCGATACTCAAACTTACCGGCCCTCTAAACCTCACCCTCACCTGAGTCAACGTACTGCCGTCGGTGACACGACTGGCCTAGTACCGAAGACTCGCCACTATTTGCATAAGAAACAGGTATTAATAAGTCCACCCGAGCTTCCGGCTCAGGGTCTAACACACAAGCTGATCCAACCCATCTCCTTCCCGGAGGAGATCCATACTAGTTTGCAGATCTAATTAGGCTACTCTTGCCTACAATTTAGTTAGCGATATATTTAGGGTGAATCTTGGACTTCCCGCGGTGTACTCCGTAAGGGGCCCCTAACGGTACTACAGATCAATGGGCTCAACCCCACAATCCTCCTCAAGACAATTACTTTAGTTGGTGTTTAACATTTGGTTCACCCCTCATCATTTCATACAGTTAAAGTGACTTAGCTCACCTCCCGTCCCACCCCATCGGGTTGGACGTGCCTCCACACCTCAAATACTAACCCTAACACAACCTCACAACTAACCCTAGGATTGACCTCCCATGAACCATTGTGTGCTATAACTCAATTACTGATTGTATATAACTTTTAAACACTACTTAGGGGTCTGATTTGTCCAAAACTCAAAATTCTGTTTTTACTAAACGCAGACCACTAAGTTGAGCTATCCAACAACCCCATAAGGGAATCCTTCTAAAAACTCATCACCGGGGTCTGGTATAATTATACTAGGCTCACACTGACCTTAATAAGGTGTGTTCCAATTTCCATAATTTTCCATATTAATTTGGTATTTATTATAATTTAAAGTAGTTAAGGCCTTAAGTCCAATTACACATGAACTACCCTCAAGAGATTCTACTAGCTACATGAAAATTATCAGCAAGGTAATATCCCATATCAAGGTGGTTCACTAAGTTCCATGACCCTAGGATGTCATTTGGCCTACTAAATTATCATAGTTGTATAATTACCAAAATGCCACTATAATTAGGAAAAAATAGTATTTCACTTCTGCAAATTCTCCAAAAATTACCATGTGTCCAAATGGGGAACTAGAGTCCTCTGCCAAAAGATTGTGTCATTACCATGTGATTTGACATTTTAAAAAGGTTTAATACTCAAGTGAGGTAAATTCTAATTTCTACATGAAGTGCATGAAATACAATTCTACAAGCTTCCAAACAATTATCATGGGCATATATTAACCTAAAACTACAGTTAACCAAGTATCATAACATTGCCCCATGATTTGCCATTTTTCAAAATTAAACTCCCATAAGCTAGCAAGCACTTAAAATTTCCTATACAAGGAATAACACTTCCATAACTCATGACAAAATTACCATATCCTTATTTCACCCTATTGCAGCCACTGATAGTATATCAAAGTCATACAAGGTCATATGACCATGCATTTCATTTTATTAAGGAAAGGGTGGTAACTTCATTTATTAGGAGGAAAATTACTTAAATGCCTCTAAAAATTCCCATTAAATTATCTAAGACATTTTATGCTCCTACAAACATATCTACAAAGTTCTGAGCCAAGGAAAGAGCATTTGGTCCTAAGCCCTTCACAAATCTCACCTTGCACCCTTAAGGGTTTACCCCTTAGGGTTTTAGGTCACACCACCCTAGTGGCTCCAAATGGGCCAATAGGGTGTGTCACATGCATTTGTATATCCATACCTACATAGCCATCATGATGGGAGGAGGCTAACACACTTAACTCCTCAAAATGACTTAAACCCTAATATGCCCCTTAAAGGCCCTCATTAGGGTTTCCCATTTTCCATACCAAATCAACTCCAAATGGAGTGAAATTTTAGGTAGGCACTACTCATGTACAAAAAAACATGCCACCAAAGTTTGGTGTCATTTGGATATCATATGCTCCAAAAATCAACTTAGGGTCTGTTTGGTTGGGCTGTTGCTGATGAAAAGTTGCTGATCAGAAATGGAGTTTTGAAAAAGAGCTGTTTCTGAGAAATGGAGTTTTGTTAAAAAACTGTTTCGGTGAAATGGAGTTTTCAGTGCTTATTGAAATGGAGTTTTATAAATTTTGTTTGGGTTAAATGGAGTTTTTGAAAAAAAAATTTGTTGTTCCATAAAATACACAATCTTGATAATACTGACTATAATAGATATAAATACCAATAATTCATCTCACCATCTAAGATCTATAAGTGTACAACTGTTGCGCTATATTTTCACGCAACGTGATCATCTCATCTACCCCGCCTGCTGTATCAGGACAAACTACTTGATGCCCTTGTGTGCTCACCCCCTCATCACCACCTCCCTGCTCGAACTCATTGAAATCAATATCCCTCCGCGACGGGTGCCTCCGAATAAAATTATGCAATGCCATTGTCGCCATCACAATATCGGTTTGTTTGGCGAAGCTGTAGCACGGCATATCACGCAATATGGCCCACTTTTTCTTCCAAATCCCGAACGATCTTTCAATGACACTTCTAAGGGATGAGTGCGCGTGATTGAATATCTCTCGGCGTCCTTCCGGTGCACGCCCGCCACGAGCAAAGTCCGGGAGATGATAACGTGTCTCTGGATATAGTTTCCAGTATCCCCTTTGTAACGGATACCCAGAGTCCACCAAGTAATATTTTCCTGAAAACCAGGATCAAAATTCGTTATGCTTCAAAGGTGAGAAGTATAAAAAATGGAGTAGAAATCTTATTACCTGGTGGTGGATGTGGAAATTTGTAACGGGGATCCCGAAGCGCATAATTGAAAATGCGGCTATCATGCGCAGAGCCTTCCCAACCTGGCATAACAAACGTGAAACACATGTTGAAATCACAAGCAGCCATCACATTTTGTGTTGGCATGCCATGTCTCCCAATGTACGGTACTTGATCACGAACAGGTACGCATGCATGAACATGTGTTCCATCAATTGCACCGACACAATCTTTAAAGAATGGCATGTAATGTGTGTCATACAGAATCTCTGGCGGTGTGCTACTGAAAGATCTATCTAATGGTTGAATCACTTCGGCCGCCAGTAGTATCAACACGCGAATGCCTTCTCCAAAAAACCTGCTAGCAGTCTCTGTCGAGTGCTGAAACCGCTCACATGTCTTCCTCATGACCTCGTTATGAGACAGTATGTCCAAGGTCAGTGCCAAAATCTCTCTAGATGGAGTCCGTCTCGTCCCGTGAAATCCGTACTTCTCCTCCAAGATATGCAATAGATCCATAAAAATATCTTGGGACATCCGAAATGAATTATGAAACCGGACTGTCGAACCTGCTAGCATTTCTCCTACCCATTTATCACCTGTTTGCTTCGAAGTCATGCAAGGTACTGGTTGGTTGAAAAGAGAACTGGTTTCAGCTAAGATACTAACTGCTGCTACCACATTTTGATGATGTGCGATCGCATAATTTTGAATAGCCTGAAAGCTATCTTCTGAATCATCAGAGTCATTGGTAGACATATTCTGATACACAAAAGACAGGACATTAATAAGAATAATGTCTAAACACAACCACAACAACAATAACATAAAACGTCGTAAACAGTCTAGCAGAAACATACAAATACTAGAAATATCCAACATTGTAGCAGAATAACAGTAACAGTCAAACATGAATAACAGTCTAACAGTAGCAACAGTAGAAATACAATAAATATCCAAACACAATAAAAATAACCCAAAGTCCATGACCCTAACCAGAATAATTCTACCCCCCACCATTGTAGCGGTTATAAATCCACTTTATGTTCATACCCTCGGGTAGGAACATAAATGCCTCTCTATGACCTTTGTCCAACAGAAATGTGATGGCAAAGTCATAGAATTTCTCGTCCGCTACAACGTCGGGGGATCCACTTAACCGCTCTAATGCCTGAGTAATAGTATAAGGGTTGCTCTTTGGATGTTCCTGAATGCATCGACTGATGGTCTTTGAAGATTCTGCCAGATCTTCTAAGACGGAGCTGGTGGCACTTCTCTTTCCTTTCTTCCTCTTCCTCGCCGATGTGACCTCGGGGGGAGGTGGTGCAACATTATCCTCCTGAATGTCATTCTCCCCACCGGACAACGCTCTCTCGTCGGTAGACTCTGGTGGATTACTCCTTAATTCAGGAACGGTAGCATGACGTCCACATGCAATAACTGAATCGAACATCCTCCTCAATCGTTCCTCTAACTCAGGGGGGATGCCCGCATATCTGAACTTTTTGGCCGCTGAGACAACCTACAATATTATAACACAAATTAGGAAGGGCAAATAATTGAACATAAAGTTAAATCATCATTTTTTAATAAATGAATACCTTCAATCTCTCGGTCCACCACTCGTCTGAAGCATCTATATTCTTTGTAGTCGGATTCCAACCCAGACCAGTGGAATCCCGCTTTAGCTCACTCCAAATCTTCCACTCCTTCTTCAAATGATCCCATTTATTCTTCATTTGAACCTTATCATATTTTTTTCCAGTTTGTAGGTGGAATTTGGAAGTCACATTAGCCCACCCCTCCTTGCTAAAATGGGTTGTCGGTCGGTTACCAAGCTCTATCTCATGAATGCATATGTCACAAAAAACCAGAACATCATTTGAATCCCATATAGCGGACACACCGCCATCTCTCGGCTTACCCATCTTAAAAATGAAAAAAAAAAGTAAACATATAAACATATAAAAAAATATACACACACACATACACACACATACACATACACACACACACACATTTACATAAACACACAAACACACACATACAAACATATATATACACAGCCACACACACACATATATACACACACACACATATATGCACACACACACACATACACACACAAACATATAAATTCAGGCCCCCCCTATTTATAAACACACACACACACACACACAAACATATAAATTCAGCCCCCCCCCCCCCCCATATTTATAAACACACACACACACACACACACAAACACACACACACACACACACACACACACACACACACACAAACATACACACACAAACAAATATACACACACACAAACATATACACACACACAAAAAAAAATATACACACACTCGTACACACAAACAAATATACACACACACACACAAACATATAAATTCAGCCCCCCCCCCCCATATTTATAAACACACACACACACACACATACATACACACACACACACACAAACACACACACACACACACACACACACATACACACACAAACAAATATACACACACAAACATATACACACACACACACAAAAAATATACACACACTCATACACACAAACAAATATACACACACACACACAAACATATAAATTCAGTCCCCCCCCCCATATTTATAAACACACACACACACACATACATACACACATACACACATTTACATAAACACACAAACACACACATACAAACATATATATATACACAGCCACACACACACATATATATACACACACACACATATATATACACACACACACACACATACACACACAAATATATAAATTCAGCCGCCCCCCCCCCCCCTATTTATAAACACACACACACACACAAACATATAAATTCAGCCCCCCCCCCCCCCATATTTATAAACACACACACATACATACACACACACACATATACTTATAAACAAACACACACACACACACATATGAACATAAACACACAAATATACACATACAAACACACACACACACACACACATATGAACATAAACACACACACACACACACACACACACACACATGAACATAAACACACACACACACATACTTATAAACACACACACACATACTTATAAACACACACATACACCAACACAAAACACATACAACACAAACTCACACACACACATACACAACACATAGAACATATCACACAAACATACAACACAAACACACACACACATACAACACAAACACACACACACACACACACAGATATATATACACACACACACACACATACACACACAAACATATAAATTTAGCCCCCCCCCCCCCATATTTATAAACACACACACACACAAACATATAAATTCAGCCCCCCCCCCCCCATATTTATAAACACACACACACACACACAAATCTACACACACACACAAGCATATACACACACAAACACACACACACACACATACAAACACACAAACACACACATACACACATACACACACATACACAAACACACATACACAAACACACATACAAACACAAATCTACGCAAACACAAATCTACACACTCACATATACATACACACATACAAATCTACACACACACACACAAGCATATACACACATAAACACATACACACACACAAATCTACACAATCACACATACACACACACATCTAAAGACTCACAAATACACACACACATCTACACACACACACACACATCTACACACAAACACATATGAACACATACACACAAATTCAAATGAAAAAAGGGAAATAAAAAATACAAGCCCTAAAAAGGAGGGAGTGAAGTGAATACCAGTCCTATCAGTGGAGGAGGTCAGCACCCTCCCAGAAATCCAATGGAGGGAAGAAGATCCAGCACCCACAATCGATGCCCTAACAATGGAGGAGATTCGATGCCCTAGCAATGGAGAGTCGTCTACACGATCCAGCACCCACAGTCAAACTCCAACGGCAAGGAGAAGATCTGGACGAGGACGGGGAGTCGGTGGAGTTCTACCGGCGGCGCAAATAACCAGCGAGGATGGGGGGCATCGAGGAGAAGCGGGGGAGAGGCGAAACGAGAAGATCTGGACCAGGGGGGCGTCGGGGAGAAGCGCGTCTGGACTGGGGTTGTCGAGGCCGGCTGTCGATATAATAGAAATGGAGGTTTTAAGTAACCGCCGTTTCTATTAAACCGGAGCGCCAAACGCTACTTCTGGACGAAACGCCATTTTCCTCCAGACGCACCGGAGCATATCAGCTCAACCAAACGCGCCCTTAATTTAAATATTCTAACTACCACAAAAACCCTAGGTACAAGTGTCCACCAAGGGATGTCCCTTTGGCAGGGGGTGCCCCTAGTGTATACCAGCCCATGGTTAAAAGCACAGCTCCGAAGCTTGAAGTGTTTGACCTAGGTAATTAATTTAGTGGACTGACCTAGTGTAGGACCAGTCCTGGTAAAACAGCTCCCTAGGAGGATATAGGTCACCAAATGACCCAAACTCAATGCCAAATAAAAGTTAAGACCAAGGCCTACAACTTTCATGTTGGGCACGTTTTCTAAATCAGCCATTAAGTGGTCTTAATTTCTATTTGAAGTTGACTGAATATTAGAGCCAGAAATTCATATACATTAAATTAATAAATATAGAAAATAGAGATCTGCACAGATCTTGACGCAGATCGAAGGGGAGGCGCGTCGTCTTCCTCCTTGAGCCGACGGCCAGGATTGGCCCCGACCTGGGCCATCTTACTCCTCCTTTTCCCGGCCACATGGTGGCCACCACGGCCGGCCACCACCCCCACCACCTTCGTGGTGGTCGGGGCTACAATTTCCCGGCGACATGGCGGCGGGAGGAGGTGTATTCCGGCGAACCCGATGGTTCCAAAACCATGGAAATCGGGGTGATTTCGTGAACTGATCCCGGCTCAATTGAGTTTGGACCTTGAAATAAACCACATGAGGATCTAGCATGAGAGGAGGGGAGGAGAAACGAACCACTATTGGTGCGTGGCGGCGGCTCCGGCGACGATTGGCCATGGATTTTCCTTGCTCCGGCGATCCCGCTCCCAATCTCGATTCTCCAGCAAAAGCTTTCCTCCAGGTGTCGATTCCGACTGCTTTCCTCCTTCTGAAGCTAATGGGAGGGCTGGGAGGAGGTGAGGAGGCTTGTATATGGGAGTTTGAAATGGGTGATCCATGGTTTGGCTTAATCTCCCCCTTGCTGCCACCACCTCAGGCTCTGCCCTTCCCTGATGTGTTTAGCAATCACCCTAGCAATCCTCCAAGACTTCCCCAAGCCCCAAGGGTGATTGGCTTGAGTGTGGAGGAGGACATGCTTTATCAAGTCTCTTTTTGTCCCCCCCCCTTCTTCTCTCTCGTCCTTTTTGATGAAATGAGCCATGATCATGGCTTGGGGTAGCTTATTCAGCTGGTTAGGGTCTAATGAGTCTTGAAAAAGAGCTAGCCCACTTGGCTTGACTTTTGGTCAAAGGGAGTTAAGCTAAGCTACCTAATTTGGCATTAATTGACCATGGTTGACTCTTGATTTGACTTGGTCAACTTGTTGAGTGGGATGGACCTACTTGATGGTCTTAGGTCCCTTGACACCACCCAATATTGGTTGGTCCATGGTGGGGCTCCAATTGGTTCAATTTAGCCATAAGGTGTGATTTTGACCTAAATTGGGTAAAGTTTGACTTTGGTCAATTGGGGTCAACTGGCCCCACCATGATGGGGATTTTTGGTCCAATGGGTTACTTAAAGTGTTTAGAGTGCGGTGGAAAGATTAATTTGAACATTTGGAGTCAATTGAACCCTAATTGACTTAGTTTGGTTAATGTTGACCTAAGGTTGACTTTGGTCAATTTCCTGCAATTGGGTCCCACCCAAGTGCAATTCTCAAGGCAAAGGTCTTCCTTAGTGGTTAGGTTGGTATGGGGGAGGTCAATTTGGACAATTGAGGGTCAATTGGCCTAAGGGAGTGGTATTGGGCTATGTTGATTTTGTACCCTTGGTGTGCACTTAGCACACTCCACTTGGTCCAAGGGCCTTAGTGGCCACTTAGCACACCACCCATGCCCCAAAACCAACTAGGGGTCTAGAAGTATTGGGGATGTTATAGTAACCCTGTAAGAAGGATACCCATTTGGCGTGACGCGGGCTGATTTTATGTTGGCCATTGATAAATCGTAATGCTTCGTTATCGGAGAGGATCACGAACTCCTTAGAGAGGAGATAATGCCGCCAGTGGTGCAAGCATCTAATGACCACATAAAATTCCCTATCATAGTTGGAATAATTCAATTTAGCGCCCACCAACTTTTCACTAAAGAAACTTACAGGGTGCCCTTCCTGACTCAAGACACCTCCTATCCCCACGCCCGAAGCATCACAAGTAAGCTCAAAGACTTTCAAGAAGTCAGGTAAACGTAAGACGGGTGCCTCAGTCATAAGCTCTTTGATGCGTTGGAAAGCGAAGGTGGCGGACTTTGTCCAAGTAAACTCACCTTTTTTCATACAGTCACTAACGGGGGCCATGATGCTGCTAAAGTCTTTAATGAAACGGCGGTAGAAAGTTTCCAACCCATGGAAGCTCCTCACCTCACGTATCGTGTTCGGCACGGGCCAGTCCTTAATCACCTTAACCTTGCTAGGGTCGACTATAATGCCCTCCGTTCCAACGATGTAGCCTAAAAACTCCACCTCCGTAACATGGAAAGTGCATTTCTTGAGATTCAGAAATAAAGTTTCCTTCCGTAGGGTGGAAAGAACCACTCTCATGTGGGAGATGTGCTCGGTGGTAGTAGTGTTGTAAACCAAGATGTCATCGAAGTAGACAACTACGAACTTCCCCATGAATGGCTGAAAGACATGCGTCATCATCTGGGAGAATATGCTGGGGGCATTGGATATCCCGAAGGGCATCACAAGCCACTCGTATAACTCATCCTTAGACTTAAACGCTGTCTTCCACTCATCACCCTCGCGGATCCTTATCTGGTGATAACCGCTTCGTAAATCTAACTTAGAAAATATCGTGGCGCCAGACAAGACATCGAGAAGGTCATCTAAGCACGGTATAGGAAATCGGTACTTGATGGTGATTTTGTTGATAGCGCGGCTATCAACACACATCCGCCACGTACCATCCTTCTTGGGGGAAAGAAGGGCTGGCACCGCACAAGGACTCATGCTAGTCCTGATGAATCCTTTTTTCATCAAATCCTCGATCTGAGTCTGCAGCTCTTTGTGGGCCGCGGGATGAAGCCTATAGTGGGGTTGGTTCGGCAGGGACGAACCCGGAATGAGATCTATCGCATGTTGTATGTTCCTCAATGGAGGTAACACAGAAGGCAACTCGTCTGGGTACACGTCCTTATATTCGTCCAAAAGTGCTCGTAACTCCCTAGGCAACTCATTCAACGCTTCTGATTCACCCTTCGCACTCATAAGAACTAACGCGTACATAACTCCCTCAAGAAAAGGATCTCTCACGAACTCTCTCCTACCAACTAGGCTCAATGCCTTCCTCTCGGCCAGGACGGTAGTGTCCTTAGCCAAAGCTACGGGCTCCTTCGGAACGGTCGGTCTCAAAGTGATGATCTTACTGTTGAATTTGAATTCATAAGTATTGGCTCGACCGAAATGTGTGACGTCACGGTCATAAAGCCAAGGGCGGCCTAATAACATGTGGCACGCGTCCATAGGGAGGACATCACACCAGACCTCATCCGTGTAAGATTTAAAGGCAAGAGGGACCAGGCAATGCTTGCTAACCGGGACGGTAACCTTGCTAATCCAAGCTACCTGGTAAGGTGTGGGGTGTGCTTCCGTGGTCAGATTCATACGTTTAATAGCGTTCTCAGAGATAACATTCACACAGCTACCGCTATCTATGATGATCTTGCACAGCTTGTCGCCACTCTTAAAGATCAGAGAGAAGATACTCGTCCTCCTCTAGTCATCTAGAGGACGTGGAGTGGTCAGAATACAATGCATCACCATGAGGGGGGGTTCATCTTCCAAATCGCTTGGGACCCCTTCGGGGTCGCTCTCCTCGGCGGCCTCATACACATAGTCAGTCGTAGAATCAGCGGCCATGTCTAAGAGGGCAACGGCCTTAGTCTTAGTTGGGCATTCAAAGGCATAGTGGCCTTGAACACCGCAAGAATAACACGTGGTATTGGCCTTGCTAACTTTCCCAATGGGAACACGCTCACTCGTGGGGTTCCTGGTGTTCCTAGCGGTGATCACGACGGATTTAGACTCGGTGGTTCTAGACTTTCCCCTGTCCGGATAGGTGGAAGAAGACGCTCCAACGGTGGTTTTATTCCTCGTGTGGGAATAACGGGATTGAGCCTTGGCGGCTAAGTGTTTTTCAATGTCTAGGGCGGCATTGAAAGTCGTGTTTAGATCTGTGTGCCCATAGCGCAAGAGCTTCCACTGGATATCGGGTTGAAGCCCCTTACAAAACCTGGATAATGTGACCTCTGGGGGTTCCCTAAGCTCGAAACGCACCATACGGTCTTTCAACTCTCCCATATACTCGGACACTGACTTTGAACCTTGCCGCAGGGTGGCTAGTTCATCGAACATTTGGGTTCGGTGGTAAGCGGGAACGTATTGGTCGGTGAGCAAATTTTTCATCACCGCCCATCTGATAGGTGGGACTTCCTGTCCGGCTCCCAACCTCCTTTCCTCATTCAGCCAAAAGGTTTTCGCACGATCTGTCAACTTCATGCGGGCGACTTGGACCTTTTGGAGATCCGTGAGATTGTGCCACTGGTAGTAACATTCCATATCAACTACCCAGCTAAGGAAGACCTGGGGGTCTCCCATGCCATCGTAGGTGGGGGCATCAATCTTGATGGCTCTAGTGATATCGAAACCAGCTCGGGGCGGCGTTCTCGAGGGGGCACTCAGGGATGGTCCCCATCAGAATCCGAATCAGTGACCGGTTGTTGCCGGTTGGGCCCCTCAACATCACCGGGTGGTGGTTGTGGTCCTCCTTGATTCCGTAAAATTTGTTCTAACATCATCCTAAGCTCAGTCATTTCAGTACGTAGACCTGCTATGGCCACGGTGTTGGGATCATTGTGCTGATTCGCAGCCATCCTAGACGTAGACGGTGTCGCGTACTCCGTTCCTAGCCTAATGGGCATTCAGGTTCAGGAAAAATTTAGGAAGATGACTTTTCCTAGGGCTGTAGCTAGATTGAACATAGGATATTTTTATAGATTCTTGATGTGCGTAATACGTGGATCGTTAAAAAAAAATTTTGAATTTTGACAAAAATTTCAGATTTTAGACCGCTATTCGCACACCACCTGACAGAATTACGACGGTTCCAATTTTCAGACCGACCTAATGAGGACGAATCGAAAAAGTTTCAGTTTTAATGTTGCTGGAAATACGTGCAGGAAGCTACAGAAAACATTTTAGATTTTTCTGACAAGTTTTAAATTTCTGAGTTTTACTAAACGCTGACCAATCCGAAAATTTTCAGATTTTCCTATTGATTAGAACGACCAACAAGGATCGCAGCGAGGATGTTTGCAACGTGGGAGTTGAAACGACCGGCTTTAAAACCAAATTGATGTAGGGGTACCGTGACGACGTGGACGTTACGCTAGCGGAAAAATATTCAACACAGAAATTAAAATAGCATAGGAGGGCTCCGACCAAAAGCGAACGAAAAGGGGTCTGTTGGCTCCCAAATCCGATGGAGAAAAAATATGCGGGACTCGATACAACGTCCTTAGGACCTACCTCTCCAACAAGCACACAACTCACCGTAAGCCGGACTCGATACAACGTCCTTTAGACCTACCTCTCCAATAAGCACACAACTCACCGCACCTACACAAGCATCTATTCCATCAATCGATTCATTTCAAAACGCTGCGGCAATATTTTGGAGCGGCGGTGAACATTCAAGTGGCGATAAAGCTTTAGTTGAGATTAACTCCCTTGCTAACGCTAAGTGCGCCAATCTTGGAGAGCAAACCAAGGCTAGGCCGAGTTTCGCTCCCGCACCGGATCTACCCGATCCGAACAACAAGAGATTCAATAACAACACTTAGATTTCAGATTTTTGCAAGCGAGAAAATTAAAGCCACGGATAAAACGATTTGACAAAAACCTCCACAACCTAAAGCGTAGAAAGAATCACTAGCAAGGAGAGGAGTTACCCAACCAAGAAGATGAACACACAAGATAAGGTGGGAGAATCTCTCTCTCCACGGTTCCACCGGCGTCGCACCGAACGGAGAAGCACCCTTTCTTCCTTGGAGTCGCACCGCGGAAGTCTCTCCGGAGTCGCACCGAAGAGGATGGAGGGAGGCGGCCTTGGAGTCACACCAAGAGAGAGGTGGCGGCGGCAAGGAGGGATGCCCAAGCTTGGCCGAAATCTCACAAGGAGGATTTTAGGGTTTTAATCTTCAATAATCCTCATTCCAACATAAAGACCCCTTTAAATATGAGTTTACACAACATCATAACCATCCATGATGGAGATGAAATCTCATCCACCCGTATGGTTAAATACACACCTATATGAAATTAAGAGTTCAAAATTAAAATTACAATCACTTTAATAAATATAAAATTATCATCTATCATGAAATAATTTTATATTTATTGATATAAAATAAAGTGCATGAATAAGAGTCTAATTCTTCATGGCGGTTTTGGCACGCCGCGGGCGGAGATTATAACGCGGTCTTCCATCAGCATCGTCATGGCACCGCAGATCTTTGTGGCGCAGCGCCTCGGCAGCCGTATCATCATCATCAAGGAGTGTCGGAGGGGATGCGCCATCATTTTCACATGTCTTCTGTTTTTCCTATCTATATACTTATATTTAGAAGCCTTTTTGTATATATAATAAGACATTTCCTAAATTACTTATTTTAATATGTTATAACAAATCAAGAGGTTTTTCCCAATAATATTCTCCTATTTGTTATATCATATTTTATAGATTAATATGTGATTTTACATTGAAGAATAAGAAATTTTCATAACAGGAATATTCATAGCATGAAAGAGAATAGAATATTCATTCAGTTAGCTTTGTCAGAATCTACTTATGCACAACTTTTTCCTTTTTAAAATTTCTTATATTCTGAAATCTCACAGGAGCACCATTCTTCATTGACTCTAATCAGAGTGTCATTGCCTAAAGAGCATGGTTGAGATCCATGTTCTAATATGGTGACTACTGTCTTAGAAAAGATTAGATCACAAGAAATTATAATACTCGATGCATGTAGATTATAAAGAGACAAATAACATATCAATAGGATAAGTTAAAAGATATACAATGTTCTGCAAGAGCATTATACTAATATGCTAATAATCTTCAGATCATATCAAGGGAAGCATTTAACTTTACTAGAGATGTAAAACTAAAATTATAATGTCTCAAAAATATTATATGACTGATGAGTCCCATTTATATATATTTTTGGACTCATTTGGGCTGATATTCTAGTCTTTGCACCACATTTTAGGCACATTTTCATTCATATGTATTCTTCCATGCTATGTGCACTATTAAGCTCATTTCGGTGTGCAATTGCATTCCTTGTTATTGGGGGTAAGCACATGGTGCTCCCCTTCCCTTCTTTTATGTTTTTCTGATGCTGGACGTGTACTCCCAGCTGTTATATCTTGTATGCAGGTGACCTGATCGTCCCGTTTTCCCCAGAAGTAATTTCTGTGCATATTTCATGGTCGTGCATTTCCTTGACGCACGGTCGGTTGCGGTCGTGCATTTGTGTCTGGGCAGAAAATGGAGCGTCGGAGTTTACTCGTGCGTTTTGACGCACGGGCGGATTCGCCCGTGCGTGAGTAAAACGCACGGTCGACCTGTGTCTTTGTGATTTCAGAGCGTCGGAGTTTACTCGTGCGTTTGAACGCACTGGCGGTATTGGTCGTGCGTGAGCAAATCGCACGGGCGGCGCAGCTTCTTCCCCAAGCCATATTTTATCCGTTAATATTGCACGGTCTGCGCACGGTCGTGTGTTCGACCGTGCATGACCATTTTTTAGCCTATTTGCTATAAAAAGCAGAAATCGAGGCAGTCAACAAGGTAGAGCGATTGGAGGCGGACTGGAGCGATTCAGAGAGCGGGAAATCACTTCCTTCCCGCTGCTCTTGAGGGCTGAAGGCTTCCCCTTCATCTCCACCACCATAGAGGCTATTTTCGGTGATTTCCACCTCCATCCTTCCATCCGGGAGAACTAGGAAGCTTTCTCCACCATTAGCTCAAGCATTCCTCGCCGAGAGATCAGAGAAGCGCTGAAGATCGTAGGAGCGGTGACAGCTTCCTTCGAGCCAAGCTCACCATCTGAGGGCTGAGTCCGGAGAGAGCCCGACAACCTCTCATTCCGGCCGTGAACCCAATACGTGACTTCTTCTTTGTGGTCCTCTCTAACCTTTGATGCTTGAACTTCTTTGTTGTTGTTTTATGAATGCTTGTTAAGTTAATCTTAAGGATTATTGCTTGTGTTCATATGCAATGTTGTTGTAATGGCATGAATAGCCCTTTTTCCTAGTGATTTCTGAGATTCGTTGTGTGTGAAGCCAATAGTAATTGCTAGTGGTGATGTTTAGAGAAGAGGTGTGTGCGACCCTCAACCGTCATAGTTACATTCCGTCCATGCGCCTTCCGAAGCACGGCATCGCGGCCGTTGCATCCATCTCGCCTTGCGAAGAGGAGTTTTGACCCGCATCTCTCTTTATTCTGCAATAGCATAGGATCCCAAACCAAACCTCCCGTTGTTACTTATTAACCCTTTTAACTGATTTCCTGGTTTGAGCAAATCGTACTACCCAACTTGCGATCCTTTGAGAATGATATTCGGGGAGTTCCTCACTATTTTATTACTTGAGCGACCGGTGCACTGCCGTCGTATTGCATTTCATGCCTGCTAATTAGCAGTGCCGAATTAGCGCATCAATGACCCCCTGAGTACAAAAGCCTTATTCAAGAACTCTCTTTTCTTCTTAGTTAGCTTCTCCCCTTGCGAGAAAGCCTCTTCTTCCTGGAACAACTTTCTATCTTTCATGTATCTTTCTCTTTTCCTTTATATGTATCTCTTATTTTAGACTTCCTCCTCCTGGCCAGGTTAATGCTCTTAGGTTCAGTTATTTTCTCCTCCAAGATATTGCCTTCAGACTCACGATCCTTCTCCCCCTTCTTGATTTCATTAACTAATGAATCCAAGAACTTTTGAGTGACAGGAGTCTTAACTGAGATTGATAATTTATCAATTTGTTATTGAAGATCTTTGAATTTGATTTCAACAAACTTACACAAATCATTTATCCTACTTAATACTTCCTTCAGTAATGAAGCATTTTCACTAAAGCCACGCTTGTCATCCTACATGTCTTGAGTGGACTTAGATGAGGAAGTGTAAGTTGTGATATAAGGAGAGTCATTAAGAGTTCTATCTTCTAAAGAGGGTGATTAGGATGAAAGATGTATTGAGGAGGAAGGAGTTGATATAATAAATTTCCTCTTTCTTTGTAAAGAATGGGGATACGATGGACCTTTTTGTTCTAGTAAGTCTATAACACTTGAAGTACAAAGACACAAAAATGATTTAGACAGAATAATACTTAAATATTCTACCAAAGTGGATTGTGAATAATCCAATTTTCTCTATTAAGAATTTTGACAAGACTTTTCGCCAAACAAAATCATTTTTAAGCATAATAGCTGCCATCAGCTTCAATTGATCTTCAGTAATGGCATTGTGGATTGACATTCTACACATAATTACTTTCCTAATAATATCAGCAAGACAACCATATTTTTCTGGCAGATCTGACTTTACTATGTCCAGAGTCTTCGTTCTGAAACAACCCATTTTGATTAGGGTTTCTCCATTTGTTCTTCAATGACTTCAATATTACCACTATACTCTGGTAATCCAAGAGACTAGGAAATAGTTAAAGCATCAAGGATGATTTCCTTATTGCATATCATAGCTTTGATGCTTGATCTGTCCTCTGAGAAAGCACTTCTGTAAAACCAAATTACCTCTTCTCTATGAAGCTTGTTCGTCGAGAAGATCATCTCCTCAAGATGATTGCCTTTTAGAAGCTTTATGATTTATTGATATTTCTATGTGCAGTTCGCAAATGTTCCAAGCTCAAGCCAGAATCCTATGTTGATTTTGGAGACCATGGACAACTTGGAAGACATTTGTGATATATTTAATTATTTTGATTATAACTAGGCTAACTGACAGAGAAAGAGACCAACCTAAATGGCATTAAGCTATTATTAACAGCTTAAATGCTGATTAGAAATCGACATTCATCGATTAATAAGCTTTATGCAAAAGAAGTAAATAGGTGATTTTATTTGCCTAGTTTTTTTAATCTTTTACCTATTTGAGGTTTTAATAATTTTTATCATTATTGTTCATCTAATATTTTATTAATATAGTCATTTGCTTAAATTATCTCCTTTTTAGGCATTTTCATCTTTTGGATTAACATAATTTGTCATACCTTAAGATTTATGTTTTTGAATAATATGAAAACTAAATTAATAATACGTTTAGGGAGGAGCAAAATATGACTTAGGTATAACATATTTTCTATATTAAGAATTTAACCAGTAATCTGGTTTATCAGGATAATTGAAGTGAGTTTGATTATTTAAAGTTATTGGCTGATTATACCAACTTTCATAAAATATTTGAATTTATTGCCACAATAATAAGTAAATCTATTGAAAGCCACTTTTCTTTTCATGTGAAAGGGTCGTGTTGTATATTAATTTTTCTTATTTAGAAGGAAAAGAGTATAAAATTCGAATGGCATTGATTCTTTTTAATGAGTTATTCTCATTTAATAGAGAAGAGTTTTCTTCTAAAAGAAGCTTAATCTTTCTTTTTGCAGTCATATAAGTACTGAAATGTCAAAAAGCATTCGGAGTGCATCAATTATTATTCGACGTATAGTTAGCCATACGTCAATTTCTATTCGACGTTTATTGAATGGTATTCATTGTACGCCAGGTAGCATTCGATGCACGTTGAATTCTTGGCTGGATTTTCTTAAGTGCATATATGGCTCTTCTAGAATCTCTTTTTGATCTGAAAGAATCTCCAACACCTTCTTATTGTTATTGTTCTTCCTCTTATGAGGAATATTCTTTTAGACGTTCTTAGAGGTGTAAGAAATATCTGAATTAGATAGCATATGATATTTTCCTTTAGCACAAAATTAAGTTATGGGATTCTTCTAAGAAGGAATGTTAGTAGAATCATTCTCATTTGAGGCTTCAGCGCCCAATCCTAGATTCTTAAATCTCATAGTAAGATTTTCAGAAATTAACTTGAGTTGTTGGCTTTTCTCATTAAGGCTATCCTCAAATACTTTAGCATTTTCAACTTGTTCATTTAGGTTTTCTTTTCTATCTTCAGAGAATATATTTCTTCTCTAAGCTTGCCATTTTCAATTCTTAGTTCATAATTTATTATTACTAAATTTTCTTCAATTAGCTTTTCTTTAAGAAATGAAATTTCTTCTCTTAGGGTCTCAATTTGTTTTTCTGCCATAATTCTTTAAGTGTAATTTTGAAATTATTAGAGGCAAAATCACAATTATCAAAGCATTTTATCACATCTTCTGATTCAGGAAGATTCGATGACATAAGGCACTTTGCTACATCCTTGTTTTCCTCTGTGCTTCCTTTAACAATTATGGCTAAAGAGTCCCTGATTTCTTTTACTGATTGCAAGTCAGCAACCTTTTGAAAAATATCATCAATAATTATAGAGACTAAGATATTCATGGCCTTTACATCACTGGATCTAGCCTTCTTTTCAGCTTTGATCCAGTCATCCTTAAGCTTAGGGATAGTAAGCCTTTTATCATATATATAGATAAAATTTATTAGACATACAATCACTGAATCAAAAATATCTTCATTAATTGAATTCATATATAATTTAATTCTAGATTTCCATAATGAGAATTTATCTAGATTACACATAGGAGGTCTTGTAATTGCATATTCTCTGAACTGTGTAGAACCCATGATTGTGGTATTGATCTCACAAGTAATTCTCAAATCCTTGGATCTTGATTAATCATGGTGTTAGCCTTTTAATGATTAACTTAGATGTGATATTAATTGAAAGTGAGGGTAAGGTGTTGAGAATTACTCTAGAGGGGATGAATAGAGTTTCAAAGATTTTTCAATCACAACACATAAACAGTTATCAAATTATAAGCAGAAGAAGAAATTAAATCACAAAAACATATAAATATGTATGTAACCAGAAGAAAAAAAAAATTATGGAGGTTCCCCTAAAAACTTGGGTACATCATATATTCTAGCCTTTGTTAGAAATTCCATTAAACAGTGTTAAGTCTTTTGATAAGAAGACTCATAAAACCAAGTTACTAAATTATTTGATAAGGAGATTCACAAAACAAATGCATTAGATCTTCTGATAAGGACCACACAAGCAACTAAATCCTTTGATAAGGGGGTTTTAAGGACCAATTGGGCCTTCTGATAAAATGACTCTTAAAACCAACTGAGTCATTTGATAAGGAAACTCTTAGAACCAACTGAATCTTTTTACGAGGGATTCTAAGAACACTTTTTCTGGATGATTATTGTAGAATCAGCCGTCGGCAACTCTTCTATGTAGACAAGATTAGATTCAGTAGAAAGAAGATGAATCCTATATTGTGAGTAATCCTAAGGTAGAATATGTATAACCCTTGAGAAAAGGAGAGTCGTTGATCAATGATACAAGATCATGTTGGTTGAGGTTCTTGGAGAGAACATCTTCTGATTAATGGATGACTGAAATGGGATAGGCATCATATTTTCCCTTTCTTTCTTTAAGACATGTAATGTAACATCCCCCAAATAACTAGACCCCTAGGTTGGTTTATTATGACTAGGTCATGATAAAACACTAGGATGCGTGAAGAGAACATAAGACCTTGGCAAATAGGTGAAGACCATATTTGTTTGTAAATAGTGCATTCCAATTACCCAATCTAGGGTTGGCTTTAGGGCATCCCCATGACCCATGACTCCACCATAACATATCAAACCCACTAAGGCGTCCCTTTGTAACACCCCAATTGTCCAAATTGTAGAAAGAGAAGTAATGAGAGTTCAGATCTAGCGCCGGCTCTAGGTGCTAATGCTGGCACTAGAGATTGACTAGACGAACCGTCGAGACGCGCTCCAAACCACTGAGAAGAGCCATATGTCATTGAGATAATAGCGCTGGCGCTAGCAGTTGTCTCGACGGACCGCTGAGACGATCTCTATACCATCGAGATGAGCGCTATGCCGTCAAGATGCTAGCGCTGGCGCTAGCGATAGCGCTGGCGGTAGTGGCCAAACCGGCGAACGTTACGCCATCGAGATGCTAGCGCTAGTGCCGGCGATAGCTCAATCGACAGGATGCGGACGGGATCGGTTTTGGTGGTGTAATTCATGGCCATGGGAGGCCAAAAGTCTTCCAAATTGATGGGGATTCATTCCCCCTATAAATTAGGAGAAGATTAAGAGGTTTTCCAACTCTTTTGGAGGATGAATTTGATGACTTTTGGGGATGGCTGAAATTTTCACCATGAATGGTGTTAATGGTGGAATCCCAAGCTTTTCCTCTTCCCCTCCCTGAATTGGCTCTTTAAAAAGCCTCAGGGGTGAAGGGAAGGAGTTTCCCCTAGTTTTCAGAAGAGATCAAGCACCTAAACACATATCGGCATGGCACCCAAGAGCTCACGGCCAACAATGGCGGACCGGCGATCGGCGCGGCTACAAGCCACCACTCAGGTCCTCCCCTCCTCCTCTCTCTTAGTGGATAGATCTTATCTTATTGTCCGCAAGGTTTGAGTCAAATTGGCCTTGAATCGGCATGGCCAAAAGCTTGGATTCAAGCTTTACTTTCTTGCTTAAATCCCAGATTTCGGCCGCCTCCGGCCGGCCAACCACCGTCCATCACCGGCCGCCACCTCAACAGAGGTAGTGGTGGCATTGGCTGACCGGGAGACGGTCTAGGTGGCCAGGAAATCACCTCCCAAGTTGGTACAGGATGGGCCAATCGTGTCCGTTGGTTGATTGGAGAAGATGAACACATGCCCTCCATTTAGACATATTTTATAATTTTATGATTATTTAACGTCATAATTTCTCCTAGAAATGCACGTTTTTGAAACTGTAAATTGAATCACTTAGAGGCCATTTTAGGAAAAGTGGCTAGAGACAAAAGTTGTAAATCTTTGTGTCTAGTTTAATTTAAAATTAATTTGAGCCAAGATAGCCTACTGGTTTGACTGCAGCACTCAGTTTGGTGCAAGGTGTCATAAGGTTGACCAGAAATTAAGATGGGTGCTCCCACTAATCCTGACATCCAAACGCTTTGAAATTTAGTTAAAGAAGTTGTTGCACCCAGACTGATTGGATTGGAAGGGGGACACCAAAAGAAAGTAGAACTAAGATGTCTGGTTGACTAGGAGGCAAGAGTGCGCTTGGGATTATCGAAAGATCATCATTCCCTTGGAGTGAGGTAAAACACACTTAGCGTTAGTAAGTGTAACATTAATATGGTTGGGTCAAGGGTAGAAACCAATTGGAATAAGTGCCTTAGAAATGGATCTTTGGGGTTCATCCCATCATAGCTCGTAGTACCGTTGCGAGCCCCTCACAGGGTAGTCCTCGAGAAGTCCATGGTTAACCCAAAACTGTAGAAATAATTTGTTATGCAAGATTAACTCAATAATACACTCACACACACCCTGGTTCTACAGGTGGTTAGTTTGTTTGGCCTTACGATTGGTAGGCTCGGTGGTTGTAGGTACGAACGGGTTAGTCCGGCGAGCCGATGGCTCGGAAGGTTATGATGATGGGCAGGTTAGCCTGGGGAGCTTATGGCTCGGAGATATATAGTAATCATAATTGCATGTGCATAAAGGTGGTGGGTCTTTGGTATTGGATGGTCATTCACATCGATGCTGATACGCTGACTTGGCAAGTGTGGATTTGCACTTGGTCAAGGAAAGTCTGGTGGTCCAGCCAGTAAGAGTACGCAGGCGCTCCGCGGTGTTATTCGCATTGAGGAGTACGATAGTTCTAGGTTAGGTAGTGTGAATACCAACCAAAAGGTGGGCGAGGCCCAACCTACTGCTTCTGTTTGCCACTATGGGGGTATCCTGGGAGTCTTAGCTAGCTCCAAAAAGGGGGAACTAAAGGTGTGTGCGCATAGAGTCGGGTGCATGAGTTGCACTTGTTTGATCAAAACATTAATCGACATAACTCTGCATGTCATCATAAGCAGTGTATTTCAACCCCTACCCCTATCGTATAAATTGGTATGGGACTTTTTATACGATAGGCCTTGCTAAACGACCCCTTGGTCTATAGGTTTGCATGGGCATTCCTATAAATCAAAGGTAACTTTTCTATTCTATACTTGTCTTTACTTGCTTACTTTACTTGTTCGTTACCCTGCTTTATTTACTACTTCAATTATATATATACACCTGTGTAGCGGTAGATATTCCTATATCTAGGTCACGTCATCTGCTTTGATATATACCCCTTGTTGTCCTCCACTTCATCCCTCCCGCACGGTGCCTAGGAGCCACTAGGGGATGGGTGGGGGGAAATGAGGCTTAGTCTTGTTGACTAATGGTTGGTAGACCATATCATTTTAGGGGATCGAGGAGACGCAGCACCACCAGAGGCCGGTGCGGATGGAGGAGGGCAAGTCTAGCATAGGAGTGCTAGTTTTAGGATCTGTGAGTGTTAGTAGATTTGCTTCCGTGAGTGACCTTGTAGCGAGGACCAGATGTTCTAGGCATGAGCCCTTTTTATTGTTACCTCTTATTTCAGTTATTATTTGTGGACATCTTTCATTATGATCTTTATATTATATGATGTGGACTTGAGCATACTTTTTCTTCTATTGTACTTTTCTTCTTCTGTGATAGATATGGCCGGCAGGATCGACGTTTTTTAGTGGCGACCCTCTCGAGTGTTGGTGTCACCGCAAAGCGGCGGTTCTGAGCAAAAGACCCAGTTTTGTAGCGAAAAAAATGTGATCTTACATGTAGACAAGCCTTTCTCATAGAGAGAAGAAGGGATTTTGGACTCAAAGAGAAGTGAGACTTTCTTGAGAAGAGGAGAAGATGAAGAAGACAATCTTTCAGAAAGATTCAACTTGAATATATGGGCAGAATCATCTCTGTTGATTACCTGTTTGAAACATTTCTATTTAAAAGAGATCATTTAAATTGTCAGTTTCATTTTGCCTTCCAGTTTTAGCATTCTCTCATTCCATATGAGGTGTTTGGCTAGATTTTTTCTTCAGTCACGGTAAGGACTAAAGAAAATTTGATGTTTTTGTTACTTATGCTTTGAATACTTGTCGTGGTACGTCAAATTGTTGTATGGAGAAAACTCAACGTAAGCTGAAAAACTGTCGATCACTTCTTGACATACGTCAATTTCATCTTACATAGAAATCAACGTAAGTTGACTTCTTCTCTATACTGAGCTTTGATTACTTCTGCATGTTTTTCTTATTATTCGAAGCAATCTTCTATGGCTTCTCAGCGTACGTTGAATACTTCTCGACATACGTATCCTTTAGTTCGACGTTTTCACTTAGCCTTTTTAGCGATCGTAACTTCTGCTTTTCATGTCTATGTACTAAAATTTAGAAATCCTTTCTATACATGTAATAAGACATTTCCTAAATCACTTATTTTAATCTAATATACGAAATCAAGAAGCTTTTTCCAACAATGAATATGTTCAAAGCCAAAAGCTATATATATATTGTGTGTGTGTGTGTGTGTGTGTGTGTGTGTGTGTGTGTGTGTGTGTGTGTGTGTGTGTGTGTGTGTGTGTGTGTGTGTGCGTGTGTGTGTGTGTGTGTGTGTGTGTGTGTGTGTGTGTGTGTGTGTGTGTGTGTGTGTGTGTGTGTGTTCACTACACATAGATAATTGATATAGTGCATATGGTCAATCATTAAGTAAATGTTGGGTCTCTTTACCAGTTTGGTGAGCTTTACCCAATATTGAGCTCCAAATATCGGTCAATTGAGCCACCCAAGAGTACCTCGTGACTCATCTGACTGAAAAAATTGGATGTTACACGAGCCGCATTCTTGAGTCTACTGCACGAGGATGCTTTTATGCAAAGCGATGCGTAGAGGTTAATTCAGTAGAGCACATTATGAGGGCACGTTCTTGAGAGCGGTGAGTGAGGCACATTATAGAGAGTGGTGAATGAAGTCATGTTCTGAAATACGAAGTGTGGGGGAGCGATCTGGAGAGTGGCCCATGTGACACATTTTGGAGAGCGAAGCACTATGGCGCATTCTAGAGATCGGGGCGCAGGGCATGTTCTAGAGTGTTGAGCGTAGATGAGTGCTCTAGAGAGCTATTTGCAGGACTGCGCTCTGGAGAGCAGAGCTCGGGGTTACACTTTAAAAAGTGTCATGTGGTCCACATTTCTGAAAGTGGTGCACAGAGGCACATTCTTGAAATCAGCACGTAAGGGAGTATTTTGGATTGAGCATTGCCGGACCATGTTTTGGTTAGCGGCGCGTGATGAGTACTTTTTGTACTCATCTTTTAGTATAATTTTAACACTATTTTAATAGGAATTTATATAATTCTTACGAATTTTCTCATTTAATTTGTTTCGTTTTCATTTCTATAAACTAACGTAAGCTTATTCTGCGTTTTTCAGATTTTCTGGGCATTTTGAGCGAAATTTGCAAGTACACGCCCCAGGTCACGGGCGTGACCAAGGTCATGACAGCCAAAGATGTGTTTTAGACCTGATTCCGCCACCCCGGGCTCATTCCGTGAAGATTCGCCAAGTACACGCCCCAGGTCACGGGTGTGACCAAGGGCGTGACCCAGTGTCACTGCCGCGACCCGCTTCCTGCAGCCAGAACAAGACTGCCACGTCATTTAAAGTTACACGCCCTTGATCATGGGCGTGACCGATGGTATCACATCCAGACACGGGTGTGACTCATCCCGCGCCACTTTCCGCTGAAACCATCCCGCCAAGCGCCATTTTGAAGATTACACGCCCTAGGACACGGGCATGACCTAGGGCGTGACGCGCATGTAACGCCTATATTAAATCCAGAAGGCGCCCTCTCCGCACCAGCATCGATCACACCTCTTACACGCCCTTGGTCACGGGCGTGACAAAGGGCGTGTAACACTCACTTTTTGCCTATTTAAAGGAAGCTTCTCCAGAACTTCAGAGACAAATTTTGGGAGCTGAACTCTTCATTTCTTGTACTATTTTCATGTTTTTAGTAGTTCTTGTACTCCTTCTTTCTTTCTTGCAATTGTACTTTCAATTCAATAGTTATAATTTTCATTTCTATAGTTCCTTTTCTTTTGCAATAAATAAAATAGTTATTTTCTCCTTCTTATCATATTCTCAATTTCATTATGTACTCTATTATTTTCATCAATTCCTCCATCTCCATGAGTAACTAAATCTCTATTAGTACTCGATCGAGAAGATCCAAGGAATAATACTAATCATGAATTAATTTAGATCTTCTTATTCTCTTCTTTGAAATGCTTAAGATTTATCCTTAATTTTATTGAAGTGAGATTTTATTTTCGATATATAATTCTCATTCCTGTTTTCGTAATTTAGTAGTTGAGAGACTCATAATTCGAATTGATCACTTAAGGATAAAGAGAGTTGATTGCAACCCTTGAGAAAGGATGACATAAATCTCCCGGATTGGAGTCAAATCCAATAGAGGGGTTCACCATGTCAAAGCGAGTTTTAGG
Source organism: Dactylorhiza incarnata (assembly GCA_033032865.1). NCBI lineage: Eukaryota > Viridiplantae > Streptophyta > Magnoliopsida > Asparagales > Orchidaceae > Dactylorhiza > Dactylorhiza incarnata. Next base: position 3,086,395 of record JAWHQI010000286.1, on the reverse strand, counting down.
GGTTTCGATTATAGAACGAGAGTTTGGTTGATCAACCTAAACTCAGCTGATCGTATTCTCGAGAGAGGTGCGTTTAGAATTCGGGAACCTCCACGGTCGAAGTTAATTTTTTAAGAGAATTAGAGTTATTATTTCTTCTATTATTATTCCGCGGTGATTCGAAGATCGAGTGCTAGTATTTTAACTCATCATTTAATCATTATTTTAATTTTCCTTTTGCAAAACCAATCCAAGTTTTAATTGATAAAATAATAGAGATTTTCTGAAGTAAAAGTATTCAACCGCCCGAGTCTAATACGACCTTGGTTTTCATAAACCTATACAACTTTCGACGCGGTACACTTGTCGTTGTCATTTGCGGATATAGTTTTTCCTCATCAAGTTTTTGGCGTCGTTGCCAGGGAACTAGGTTGATATTTCAAAAAAAAGAAATATCTATTAATTATATCGCTCACTTTCTTTTCCCCCTTCTTCTAAAAATTTTAGAAATATTAAAAGGCGCAATTTAAATTCTCGGAAAGGGAGATTTGGGCTTGTCATCCCATCGCATCTCCTAGTACTAGTGCGAACCCTTCACAGGGTAGACCTCGGGAAGTCCGGGACTAACTTAACCCTTTTTTTTTTTGAAAAAAAAATTATATATATATTTTTAACTATAATATTATAAAAATATTATAATAATTTTAAGTTTTCCTTCTTCACCTTTTTATTCTTTTCGCCTCTATTTCTCTTTTTCTTTTCTCCTAGTTTATGGCCCGAGGAAACTCTTCAATTAATCTTGAATTGTGTTTTAATCCGAAAATCGAGCGCAACTTGCGGTGACGTCTCTGATTTAGTGATCTACCAATAATTCGAGAAGAGTCAATCCGAGAAACTAACGAAGGTATTATGGAAGATCCCGACCATAACAAGGCCCCGCTATGGACCATGTCCTATTATGTGAGGCCAAATTGGGAGGGAACACAATCTAGTATTATTCGCCCGACGGTGGCGAATAATAATTTTGAAATTAAAATGAGTATCATTCAAATGGTACAGCAAACTGTCGTTTTTGATGGCTTACCAGATGAAGATTCTAATTTACATATTTTAAATTTTTTGGAAATTTGTGATACATTTAAGATAAATGGCGTCACCGATGATGCCATTCATTTGCGTTTATTTCCTTTCTCTTTGCGGACTAAGGCCAAGCAGTGGTTAGGATCTCTTCCTAGAGGTTCTATCACTACATGGGCCGAGATGACAGATAAATTCTTAACGAAATATTTTCCTTTGGCAAAGTCCGCTAAATTACGTACGGACATTCTCTCCTTTACGCAAGTAGACTCTGAGTCTCTCTACTTCACATGGGAGCACTTCAAGGAACTATTGCGGAGATGTCCTCATCATGCCCTCTCGTTGTGGCAACAAGTTCAAACTTTCTACAATGGTTTGAATCTCCAAACAAGGCAAATGATTGATGCGGCAGCAGGGGGAACTCTTAATAACAAAACCCCCTAAGGCCGCTCAAGAGCTTTTTGAGGAGATGGCCATGAACACATATCAATGGAATGTGCCACGGACGCACCCTAACAAGCCGGTCGAACCCTATGAAGTCGAGGCAACCACTAATTTAGCGTTACAAGTAGAAAAGTTAATTAAGCAAGTGGCAGAGATGTATGCTTCCTCCGCCACCAATTAGGAAATTAATAATAATAATAATGATAATGATAATAATGATAAAAATAAGGATAATAATAATAATTTCATTCAAGAGCACGTAGATTATATGGGGAACTCTTATCGTCCTCCTTATAACCCGAATAATAACATCCTGTTTAATAATTCTTATAATCCAAGGTTTAAGGAATCACCCTAATTTTTTATGGAGCAACCCCAATAATGCTCAGCGTCCACCACAAATGAATCTCCCCGGATTCACTCCCCCACCCTCGAAGCCCTCTGCAAAAGAAGAGGTTTTCATTAAATATGTCGCCTCCAATGTGTCCAATATCTGGAATCTTACCGGATCTATTAAAAATTTAGAAAACCAGATTGGACAGCTTACCAAGATGTTATCCGAACGCTAGCAAGGAGCTCTACTGGACAATACTGGGCCCAACCCATGAGAGAGCGCCAACGCAATAACCCTCCATAGCGGAAAGGAGGTAAAATCTTCAAAATTGGCTGAGCCAGAGGTAAACGTTTCAACTTCACCTCCGCATTTAAATTCTTCTAAGTTAGCTCCACACAATATTCAAACTCCTTCTATTCCTTATCCTTCTAAATTATAAAATGAGCGCAACGAGGAGCAGTATAAGAAATTCATAAATAATTTAAAACAAATTCAAATCAACGTTCCATTCTACGAGGCACTCTCTCAAATGCTTAAATACGCGAAATATCTCAAGGATTTGTTGTCAAATTGTTGGGAATATTACCCTCAATGTTCCCTTAATTTGAAGAAGCATCACACTCAATGCTAAGTACAAGTTGTATTTGATAAACCCAATTTCATCCCATGGCTATGCAGGGTTAGCTTATTCCAAGATGGATAATTAGTTCAGTGGGTTATTGCGAAAACCACTGAGACAAGCTCTCAGTCTCAGCTGAACCGCTAAGACAAGGCCAGGAGCCACTGAGAAAGTGTCTGGGCCAGCTGAGCTGCAGATAGAAGGAAACCACTGAGAAAATTGTCTGTCTCAGTGGATCTGCTGGGACAGGACAAAAGAAGTCGTTGAGACTGGAAGCTGTCTCAGCCCAACCGCTGAGACAGATTCAAAAGGTCTGGCGGGTTTTGCTTTTGGCGCAAGCGGCAAAAAAGCAAGATGTGATACTCCAATCTCGTCCATGTTGTGTCAAAGGACATCTGATAGCCATTGAAGATCAATGGAGTATAAAAGAATAAGTTAGGTCTTTATAAAAGCAGACTCTCCAACTCTCACTCACAAAAGAAGAACATTTTACTGTTCCATTATCGGCAGCCAAGAAAGCTTTCATTACCTGCTTCCTGAAGCTGCAAGGAGAAAGAAGATTGCTCCTCTTGATCAACTCAAGATAGAGCAAGTTGATCCTCATCAATTATCTGAAGGAAAGGATCAGAAGAATCAGTGTTGAGGCCATTTCACTCCTCTCTGCTTCAATACTGCAATAGCAGTTATCCTACAACAGAAGACCAAGGCTTGACCTCTTTTATCTTCTGATTGTATTCATCTTTTATAACTTCTGTAGGAACTTAATAGTTCTGAGATTGTAAGGCATCATTACCTGAGGGTGTAGGGTTTTTTGGCCTGAGTGGTAGAGGTTAGAGGTCAGCTTGAGTGTAAGATCTTTGGGAGATCTTAGGTAGGGTTATTGTGCCTGAGGTAGGGCTATTGTGCCTGAGGTAGGGTTTGGGAAAACCTGAGAGATCCTGAGAGATTTGTGTTGTAAGCTCTTGGAGCTGAGTTTGGAGGTGTTGGCCTTATCTAACTCATTGTTAGAAAGGTGAAGGGGGAAAGAGGACTACTCAAGACACCCTGTCTTGAGGAACCTCTATACACCATTGTGTGTTTTCTGTGTGCTTGATACATAACTAACCTGAAATCAGAAAACAACTAGGTTAAAGCCTAAAACTAAAAGAGACCTACTCACCCCCCCCCCTCTCTAGGTGACTAAGACTACATCCTAACAAACTATCAAGTGGTATCAGAGCTAGGTTGGTCAAGAAGGACATAACTGTCTGACCAGGTCCTATAAAGGAGTAGTCTTATCTCAATCCAATGGCCTCCACTGGATTGCAGAAGGAGATGGGATCCATGAAGTTGCCTATATACAACAAAGAAAACTTTGGCATATGGAAGCAAAGGGTTAGATTGTTTATGGAAGCATCAGACCCAAGGATTTACATCACAGTAAAATAAGGACCTTTCACTTTTCAAACTGCCTCCACCATAGATCCAACTAGGAGAGTGGCCAAGGCTTTCAATGACTTGACCAATGATGAACTTGCATTATTCACTATGGACAAAAGAGCCCAGAACATAATTGTTAATGCAATAGATGACTCTATATTTCAGAACTTAGTGCACTGCACAACTGCCAAGGAAATATGGGATACACTAGTGGTGTATATGGAAGGGACAGCTGAGGTGAGAGATGATAGAAAATCACTCCTCAACCAGGAATATGAAGCTTTCAGGCAGCTGAGCCAGGAAAGTATTTCTATTTGCTATGAAAGGTTCTTTAGGATAGTCAATGAACTAAGAACCTATGAAAGAGTGTTCGGTGACTATGAGCTTAATGATAAGTTCCTTAGACCTCTAACTAGAGACTAGGACATAAAAATTTGTGCCATCATGGAAGTGGCCAAGCTTGGTGAGACTCCTACTCACACTCTGTTTGGGAAGCTGCTTTCTTATGAGATGCAGTTATCTGCAAGAAAGGAAGAGAACACTTCAAAAAGGGCTCATGCAAGGGAGAGATCTGTGGCTCTCAAGGCTGACAGCTCCAAGAAGAGCAAGGCCAGGATGGAGTCTCCTCCAAGAAGGAGTGCTGAATCAGATATGTCTTAGAACCGCACTTTAGACAGCTCTTCATTTTGCTGCATTCTCAAGGCAGTTCAAGAAGATGATGAGAAGGAAGCAGTGGAAGAACAAGCCCTCCTCCTCCTCACACTCCAGGAAAGACCACAGCAGATCTGAAAGGCAGCACCCCAAGGGTGAAAGGTATGATTCTGAATCTAGTAAACATGTTTCAAATAACATCATTTGGTATTGCTGAAGCAAGCATGGACATGTCATAACTGACTGTCCAGTCAAAAGGAAGGAAAAGGGTGATAAGAAACATCACCACCATAAGGATAGGAAGGGGGAAAATCCTTCCTAGCAAAGAATGGAAAGAGCTGGAGTGAATCTGAATCCTCATCTTCAGATTCTGATGTTGAAGAAGAAGCCTTTAATGGGTTGTTTGCAACAGATAAAGATGATGACTGTCCTGCTGCCAAAATTGGAATCAGGGCCCCTCTATCACATTCAGACAGTGACATAGAGGAGGATGAAGAGGACAAAGTTCAGCTAGGACTCATGGCCATCACTGATGAGGAGGACAGTCAGAACAACTCTGACAATGAAAAGATATTGATTCATTCCATCTCCTCTTCTGATTATGAGACAAGCCCAGAATCTAAAGCACCTTCATCAATTGGTAAAAGTGATTCAAAATCTGAGGAAGATGTCAATCAATTGATTGACAAGTATGGTGCTCTCTTGGAATCTCTAAAAAAGAGCAAGAAGTTGGCCAAGAGGCAAGCCCAAGAAATTGCTTCCCTTAAGATGGATAAGAAAGAGTGCACTGAGTCACCCTCCATGGTGGCTCAGATGAGTAGACAAATAAGCCATCTAAAGGGAATAACAATTGTGCATTTAAGCACCATATCCCAAAAGAACAAGGTCATCAAGGATCTTGAGGAGAAGATTGTGAAAGAAAAGGGCCTAGTGGCTCAATTCTCCAAGCCCAAATCTGTGCTTCTTATTATTGACACTTTTTCCTCTCAAACCAATAGGAGAGGACTGGGGTTCAATAAAATGGAAGTAGGAGAAGGGAGTGGAGAAAAGAGCAAGGACAAGGCTAAGCCTCATACCACCTTTCATAAGGTGTTGCTTCCTTCTAACAGGTATGATCATGACAGCATTTATGGTCACTGGAAGAATGGAAGCTCCTATACGAAGGAAAATACTCCTTCCCATAGTGGAAGAAAGGGCATGGGAATGAGTGTCATGAAGGCTCCCCATGAAGAAATTCAAATGGCCCAACCTGGACCATTTGTATTTGGTACTTCATCCATATCATTCAGGAGTATGGAAACTAGTTCTTCCAAGCTCTATCCTGCAAAGAACATGGCTACTGTTAAACCTGTAGACAAGTCCTATTGCTCAGTGTCTAATGCCATCTAATCTTGTCTGGCCTCCAAGCCAAAGCAAGTTGATTCCATTAAGACAAAGGATGCCAAGACTGCACAGAGGTTAACATTCAGCCAGATCATTTCAGAAAGGAACATGAAAAGTGTTGTTGTCTCCCCTCTTGAACATAAGCACAATGATGCTCTCTCCTCAAGAAATGTTCAAAAGAGGAGACACAATATTCATGAATGTTCGTGATGTGGTAAGGTGGGACACTTTTCCATAGATTGTTGGCACAATCCCAATGTGCCAGGTGCAAAGAAGAGTCTTCCTACAAAGAGTGCAGCTGGTGTGAGGTCATTTCATCATGCTAACAAGGACCTAGGACCCAAAACTATTTGGGCTCCTAAGGGTAACTAAACTTCTTCTTACAGGTTATTTCAAGTACCAGCCTCAACCAAATATGGTACTTAGACAGTGGGTTCTCAAGGCACATGATAGGAACCAGAAATCTTCTACAGGACTACAAAGCTGTGAAGAATGGACCTAAAGTCATCTTTGGTGGATCTGAAAGGGGAATCACCAAAGGATATGGTATGATCTCCAATGGCATAGTTTCAATCACAATGGTAGCTTATGTTGAAGGGTTGCAACACAACCTAGTAAGCATAAGTCAACTATGTGATTTAGGCTATGTCATTGAATTCCACAATGATAAGTGCTTGATCAAAATGTCTAATGACTTAGAGACCATTCTCTCAGACACTAGGAGTGGGAATGTTTATTGCTTAGATTTCATATGCAGTAATTCTCTTTCATCTGTGTGTCTTATAGCTAATGAAAATGAGTCTCTTTGTGTTCAATGGCACAAGAGACTTGCCCACATTAACTACAAGACCATGTATAGACTATTCTATAAAAACCTTGTAAGGAATAGTCCAAATTTAAAATGTATTAAAAGTGGTCCCTGTCATGCTTGCCAAATGGGTAAGCAAATAAGGGCCACCTTTAAAAGTATTGGCTCTAAAGACACTGAAAGATGTCAATATTGTTGCACGTGGACTTGTTTGGTCCTTTGCCAATTCAGAGCCTGGGTGGGAAGTTGTGTACTTTGGTGATTGTTGATGATCAATCAAAATATACATGGGTATTCTTCCTTAAGAAGAAATCAGATACATTAAATGTCTTTATAAATCATGTCAAGGCTATTCAGAATGACTTACAATGTGTTGTAGTCAGGACTAGGACTGACCATGACACGGAATTTCAATCTGAAGCCATGACAAGGTTTTGTCAAGAATTTGGTATCACCCAAGAATTCTCCTCCCCAAGGACTCCACAACAAAATGGTGTGGCTGAGAGGAGGAATAGAACCTTGATAGAAGCTGGGAGAACATTGCTTAGTGACTCCTCACTCCCAGAATACTTCTGGGCTGAGGTAGTCAATACTGCATGTTATGTTCTTAATAGGGCTTCCATCAATAAGGTTCATGGAATTACTCCCTATGAGATTCTGAAAGGTAAACAACCTACAATTTCATACTTTAGAATCTTTGGTTCAAAATGCTATAAATTGAACAATGGAAAATCTCAATTATCAAAGTTTGTAGAGAAATAAAATGTGGGGATTCTTGTTGGCTATATATCACATAGTAGAGCGTATAGAGTTTATAATAAGAAAACTTATGTTGTAGAAGAGTCTACGTATGTGGTATTTGATGAGACCAGCCTAATCTATAAGGGCTGGTCTAGTTCTTCTGTTTTGACAGGAAATGAAAAGGGCATGGAAGAGATGTCTGTGCAAGACATACCCAGCAGTAGCAAGGAATATACAAATGCAGCAATTCCTGAAGAGGAAGAGGTCCAGGGAGCTGAAGACACTGCTGAACCTGCAGAAATATTACAGTAAGCGGAGGACAGATTGCATGCAGCTGTAAGACACCTAAGGGATCATCTAAGAGAACAAATCATTGGAGATCAGAACCAAGGTGTACTAACCAGAAGTAGGGCTCATAATGAGGCCCTATTCTTGAGCTTTTTGTCACAAATGGAGCACAAGAAGTTTGAAGAAGCCAACCAAGACACCTTTTGGATTCAAGCAATGCAAGAAGAACTCAAATGATGCAAGGTATGGAAGTTGGTGCCAAAACCTCAAGGACACAATATTATTGGCACCAAATGGATTTACAGGAACAAGTTGGATGAAAATGGTATAATCATCAAAAACAAGGCAAGATTGGTAGTCAAGGGCTATAGACAAGAAGAGGGAATAGACTTTGATCAAACCTTTGCCCATGTTACAAGGTTAGAAGCAATTAGGCTCTACCTTGCCTATGCTGCCCACAAGGGGTTCAAGGTATATCAAATGGATGTCAAATCATCCTTCCTCAATGGTGACTTGAAGGAAGAGGTATATGTTGAACAACCATCAGGTTTTGTGCATCCAACCCTCTCTAATCATGTATATTTACTTAGGAAAGCTCTTTATGGTGTAAATCAAGGCCCTAGGGCTGTGTGTGAGACATTGTCTAGCTTTCTCATCAAGAACAAGTTCTTGTGGGGAAAGGTAGATAGTACATTGTTTCTTAGGGAAATAAGGGGCAAATGTCTTCTTGTCCAAATATATGTTGATGATATAATATTTGGGTCTACTGATGACAACCTCTACTAAAGGTTTGCCAACCTTATGTAGGGGGAGTTTCAGATGAGGAGTATGGGAGGCTCAAGTACTTTTTAGGCCTCCAAGTGAAACAGTCTGATGAGGGTATATTCATCTCTCAGACCAAGTACATTAGGAAGCTTATCAAGAAGTTTGGGATGGAATCAGCTTCTACCATGAAAACTCCCATGGGGTCCAACATTTCTCTGGACAAAGATGAGAAGGCCAAGGCCTTTGATGAATCTATGTACAGGTACATTTTTGGATCCCTATTATATCTAACTGCTAATAGACCAGACACTATGTATATTACATGTGTTTGTGATAGGTACCAGGCATGCCCTATGGAATCTCACTACTCAGCTGCAAAGAGGATTTTGAGATACCTTAAAGGCAGCCTATATCTTGGCCTTTGGTACCCTAAGAACAATGACTTTAAACTAACTGGATTTTCAGATGCAGATTTTGCAGGCTGCAAAGAAGACAGGAAAAGCACAAGTGGCACTTGTCAATTCTTAGGAAGGAGGTTGACATCTTGGAGCAGCAAAAAGCAGACAAGTGTAGCAATTTCCACTATTGAGTCTGAATACATTGCTACAGGAAGTTGTTGTGCACAACTATTGTGGATTCAACATCAGTTGGAGGAGGACTACAACCTCAAGGTAAGTGAGTCTCTTCTTTATTGTGACTCATCCAATGCTATCTCTATTGCTAAGAATCCTGTCTCTCATAGCACGACTAAGTATATAAAAATAAGATATCATTTTATAAGAGAACGTGTTGAATGTAAAGACATCTGCCATGAATTTGTCCCCACTGACAATCAAGTTGCTGATATTTTTACAAAGCCATGGGATGAGGCCAAATTTAATACTTTCAAGATTGAACTAGGAATGTTAAATGGTGAATAATGTCACATCTTTGTTTTCAATCATCTATGATGCTATGCAGTCAAAGTATTGTCACATTATACATTTAAAATGTTGTGTTATGATTCATAATATTACTGGTATTCATCATATTATCACATCATCAATCTTAGTGACCTGGTGAAGGCATAACTCAATCAAAACCCAAGGCCTAATGGTTAGAGTGTAAGGTCAGCTAAAACAGAAAAGTCTATTTCAGTTGATCCGCTGAGACAGCTGGGAAAAGTCTCAGCTAAACCGCTGAGACTACTAAAACTGTCCCAGCGGATGACGTGCTCTGTCCCAGCGGGTAGGTCGGCGTCTCAGCGGTTCCACTGAGACGGGCTGGTCTCATTACAGTTTGTCTAATTGCAACCCAATTGACCCAAATTCTACTCACAACTATAAGTTCAATTAACTCTAATTATTAGGGTTTATCATAACACAGATAAAGCCATATAAATAGACAATCATTAATTAGTGTAAGGTACACAACCCTTCCTTCCTAACCGCCGAGACGAATCACCTTCTCTTCTGTCCCAGCGCATTCTTCTACAGCACCAATGGCACCCAAGAGCTCAAAGGATCTTTTGGAGGGGTATGAGATTGTCAGAAATGGCTTTGCCCATGCACAAGAAGACATAAAAGGAGTGATTCTACTCCTGGAAGCAAGAGGCTTACAGTACCTTCTGTCAGAGCCCACAGTCATTCTCAGAACTAAAGTACTGGAATGGTTTAGCAATGCCAAATTATCCTCTTCCAAGAACTCTCTAAAGTCAAAAATAGGAGGAGAGAAAGTGAAAATCTCCTCACCAAAGATAGATAAAGCCTATCAAATTCCCTTCTGCACTAAGGATGAGGAGAAAGAAATTCTGACAAAGACAAGAAGAATGCTCTGAAGTGGGCAGAATATAGTGATGCCAAGACTGGGTCATTAAAGAGAAAATTCTTCAATCAAAGGGGAAAACCCCTATCTGATATAGTAGGCAAAGCCATCCTATGCAAGTCTGGGTCACATGATACAATTGTTAAAAAAATTGAGAGGGTTAGAGGTGAAGAAAATAAATCGGAATGCTTCGCAACTTTCCACAAGTGTAGCAACACGGTGACAATGGGAAGGCAAAATAATGCACTTGAAATTTGACTACAGTTTCCTCTTTACAATGCGAGGTATACATTGCGAGACATGATTCATAAGAATCACGAAGGAGAGAAGCACAAGACAAAAAAAACAACAAGTCCCGGCGAAATGCCAAATAGAGGCCATCAGAGACCGCATGCACCACCAGACCGCACGGCTAACTCCTGAGACTTCGCGAACAGAAGCAGGCGTGATGACCTGCGAGCTGCCAGACCGCAAATCCAGACTAAGGCAAACCAGGCCAGAAGCAAACCCACAGACAAAGCGGACTCCATCAAACTGTACGTGGTCTCGCAATAGACCGCCCGGTCCACAAGCACATAGACAATAATCGTCTAAGGCAAACCTGGCCAGAAGCAAACCCACAGACAAAGCGGACTCCACGATCATCTTTCCTCAGACTGCTCAGCGCTAACAACAAGGAGACCGAAATAACTTAAGCATCCTGACCGATCAGAACAGATCGCCAGAACAACCGCGCAGACCACACGATCTCTGCGGTTATCAAACCACAGACCGTCCGACTTCCCTCTTCCACTTCAAAAATTCAACGCTCCCCCTTGAAGTGGGAAGTGGAAGTCAGCCCAAGTAAACTCCTCAACCGAGCAAACGGTCCCTTCGATAACGACTTAGTAAAGATGTCTGCGATATTATCCTTGCTCTGCACATGCTCAACTATCAGAGATCCCTCCAACACCTTCTCACAAATGAAATGGTGATGAATCTCAATATTCTTGGTCCGAGCATGACACACAGGATTGTTCACCAACTTGAGAGCACTCTCATTGTCACCCTGAAGTAAAGTAAGACCTCGCACCTCTCCATGAATGTCCTCTACAAGCCTCCTAAGCCAGATGGCTTCTTGAGATGCTAAAGCTGATGCTTTGTACACCGCTTCTATAGTAGAGACAGACACAGAATCCTGCTTTTTACTGCACCACGAGATCGCTGAAGGCCCAGCCATAAATATGTATCCAGAAGTCGACTTTCGATCATCTGAATCTCCCCCATAATCAGCATCTGTGTACCCGTGCAAACAGAAGCCTGAGTTCTTCCGATAGAAGATACCCAGATCAGAGGTAGACATCACATACTTCAAAAAGATCCTTGCCTCCAACAGATGAGGATTCTGCGGCTCTACCATATACCGACTCACCAGGCCCACCGCAAAAGCAATATCCGGCCTCATGATCGTCAAGTATATCAGAATCCCGACCAAATCCCGGAAAACCAAGGGATTAGGTAAAACCTTCCCTTCATCTCGTCGAGATGTATCCCAACTTCTAGTGGAGTAGAGATGCTCTTCCCTCCTTCCATGCCAAATTGTTTCACGATTCTCTCAGCATAACCCTTCTTGGAAACAAGCACACCGCTCTCTTCCTCTCCACCTCGAGTCCAAGGAAATGGTGGAGCTCACCCAAATCCTTCATCTCAAATCTGATAGCTAGCTCAGCACGAAGCCTAGCTACCTCCACTTCAGAATTCCCTGTGATGATCATGTCATCAACGTATAGCAGCACCAAGACCTGAAGCTCCCCCGTCTTCTTTGCGAATAAGGTCGAATCAAAATCAGAAGCAAAATATTCGCAGAATTGGAGGTACTCTGCGATCTTCCCATGCCACGCTCGAGGCGCCTGCTTCAAGCCGTAAAGATCCTTCTTGAGCTTGCACACATGTCTTGGGTGCTCTTTGGAAACATAACCATGTGGCTGATCCATGAAGATATCCTTGTCAATCTCATCGTATAAGAAGGCATTCTTCACGTTGAGTTGCCAAATATTCCACCCTTGGCAAGCTGCCAACGCGATCACCACCCAAACCGAAGTCATCTTGGCAATGGGGCTAAAGGTTTCTTCATAATCCTCCCCATACTTCTGAGAGAAACCTTGAGCTACAAGGCGAGACTTGTACCACTCAATACTTCCATCAGCCTTCTTCTTTAGTTTGAAAACCCACTTGCAAGTCACCAAAGTAACTCCCTCAACCTTAGGCACCAAGTCCCAAGTTTCATTCTTCCTGAGGGCAGCCATCTCTTCATCCATGGCTCCTTCCCACTCCTTGAATCCAACGGCATTTTCATAACAAGATGGCTCTCTCTCATCCAGGGGACCTGCGAAGAAACATGAGACGAAGCTCACCAAGTTTCTGCCCATATACCAATCTGGTGGAATAATAGTCCTCTTGGACCTCCTCAGAGCTTTACTCAGATCCACCTCTTCAACTACTTGTTCTGAACTAGCTCTCTTTTCAGGCACACTTGGAGCATCGCTACCCCTGCTTCCTGAACCAGAAGCACCTGACCTAGAGCTAGAAGAATTTAGAGCACTTGGCGAAACAGACAACTCCACCAAAACTTCCCCTATAGCTTCCCTTTGGCCACCATCCAACCTGCTCTCCTATAGCTCCACAGATGAGCTACCCTGGTACGACGTCAACTCGTCAAATATCACATCCCTTGAGACCACATATCTCCATGTCTCAGGATCCATGCATCTCCACCCTTTCTTCCGGTCATCATAACCGACGAAGACTAGCTTCCTTGCTTTCGCATCTAGCTTTATTCGAAGGGCATCCTGAACATGCACATAGCAGGTAGATCCGAACACTCAAAAGTGTTCCACATAAGGTTTCTCCTTAAACATCAGCTCATGTGGTGTCTTCATGTTGATCGGACTAAGGGGCATCTTGTTGATGAAAGAAGCTGCACAAGGCATACCCTCTGCCCAAAAGGACTTAGGAATATTCTTGGCATGAAGCCAGCACTTCACGGTCTCCGTCAAGTGACGGATCTTTCGCTCAACAACTCTGTTCTGTTGTGGAGTGTGAGCACAAGTAAGCTCTCTCTGGATGTCATGCTTCCTGCAAAAGTTAAAGAAAGCACTTGAGGTGAACTACCCTCCATTGTCCGTTCTCAACTTCTTGATCCGCATGTTAAGCCGACCCTCCACTAGCTCCTTGAACTCCACAAATTTTTCGAACTCTTCTGACTTCTCCTTCAGAAAGTATACACATGTATACCTAATGAAATCATCAACCAAGATCAGCATATACCTGCTACCCCCAAGACTGGCATACGCGGTTGGTCCACATAAATTAACATGGATGCACTCCAATGGCACTTTACATCTGCTCTGTGACTTGTCAAATGGAAGACGATGAGATTTTCCATATTGACATTCAGCACAAACATGACCATCTCCCATGGATGAAAGACTAGGTAGGCCTCTCACCAAACCTCTCGTCGCCATAGCCTTCAGCTTATCCATTCCGACATGCCCAGGTCTTTCATGCCAGATAGCAGCATTATCATTTGTCCGCATCTTATCAACATAGGAACTTGTTGACAAAATAAACAAGTCTTTCACCATTTTTCCAACATGAGTGACATCGGCCTTCACTGCTGATATGTTCCAAAGGAACTTCACTTCTATTGGCCCGAACAGAACCTGATAACCAGCATCTACAGCATTAGTCACCGAGAAGATGTTTTTCTTCATCCCCGGCACATGATAGACACTCCTCAACGTGAGTGGACCTCTATCACTACCCAAAGAAACTACACCCTCCTTATCAACTGCATGTATAGTATCGTTAGCAGCAATGATAGCATCATTACTTGAGTATGCCTCTAATGAAGAGAACTTCGACTCATCCCCGGTGAGGTGATGACCACATCCAGAGTCCACGATCCAATCATCCTTGTAGTTAATGGAGGCCATGACCTGAACAAACATTCCCCTCATGAAGGCTCTATCTTGTCAACTACAATCAGCATTTGAATCCATCTCTCCCTTTCCTGCAGCATGACCTGGCTGAAGATTAACCCTACAGTCTCTTTTGAAGTGACCAGGCTGATTGCACCTGTAGCATCTTGGCCCTTCCTTCTTCTTCCCATCACGCTTAATAGCCTTTCTCCTCTCTTGCTGATATGAAGTTGAAGGCCCATCACTATCAGGTGACTTCTTCTTCTTGTCTCATCTTTTCTTCTTCCCAGAAAAGATAACCTCATTATCTCCTCCAGAGACAGTCATCCCAGCCATTTGCTTTGCTAAGCTCTCATGTGAAGCAAGCAAGTTCTCTAGCTCAAGCAACGATGGCTGATTGGCCTAGCCTTGGACAGAAGTAACGAAGGCAACAAATTCCCTCTGCAAGCCGTGGATTATGTGCCTCTTCAGCTTCGCTTCTGAGATAGGCTCATCCGGGTCAAATGCTGAAATTTTAGCAAATAGGTTCTTCATCTTCAAGAAGAACGAAGAGATAGACAAATCTCCTTGAGTTGCTTTTGCCAACTCATTTTCCAAGAACTGTAGCATTGCTACATTCTTCTTGTTGAACAAGCCATCCAAGGTTGTCCAAATCTCAGCAACAGACCTACATCCAATTATGTGGTCGAACAACTCTAGAATGATAGCTCTCTTGAGAGTGAACTCTGCCTTAGCATTTGTTCTCTTTCAAGCCTTCATGAGCTCAGCATTCCCTTCAGTAGGAACAACAGGTTGTCATGCTTCTCCTCCAACCACCTCCCAAAGATCCTCGCCAAGAAGATAACTCTCCATGCAAGACTTCCACTTCTTAAAGTTAGTCTGCGTAGGAGTTCAATTCCAAGACCTCTCGCATAACCTCCTTCCATTTCTATCACACTGATTGCTAACCACCTTGAGGAACCCGAGTGAAGTAACAGCGGCTACTGCTCAGCAACCTACCTCTGATACCATGTTAAAAATTTTGAGAGGGTTGGAGGTGAAGCAAATAAAGCAGAATGCTTCGCAACTTTCCATAAGTGTAGCAACACTGTGATAATGGGAAGACAGAATAATGCACTTGAAAATTGACTACAATTTCCTCTTTACAATGCGAGGTATTCATGGAGAGACATTATTCATAAGAATCACGAAGGAGAGAAGCACAAGACAACAAAAACAACAAGTCCCGACGAACTGCCAAATAGAGGCCACCAGAGACCGCATGCACCACCAGACCGCACGGCTAACTCCTGAGACCGCGCGAACAGAAGCAGGCGTGATGACCTACGAGCTGTCAGACTGCAAATCCAGACTACAAATCCAGACCGCAAATCCAGACCGTAAATCCAGACCGTACAGACTGCTATTTTATTCCACTACTGAAAATAGAACCTGTCTGCACTTCAAACCACCAGACCAAGAGGTCGCCTGATCACTGAAGCTACTCGCGAACAGAACCCAAAACTATAACAATCCAGATCACATACGGAGACCGCTGACGAACTGATTATTCAAGCCACTGGAAGGTCACCAAGGAACCAAACCGCTCGTTGCTGGCCCCAGACCTGCGAACACAACAAAAGGTCAAACCGCTTCCAAGACCGCACGACCTCAAATTAATATCGGCACAAACAATCTAGGCTCTAGTTCTTACAGTTCTCAGTTAGTTGTGACAAGCCCTGCCCCCTATTTATAGGCAAGAGGACAGATGTCGTCACCACCAAAAGAGAGATGCAATAACTGCCCATCAAACCGCACGCGGTCTCGTAACAGACTACCCGGTCCCTCAAGCACATAAACAACAATCGTCTAAGGCAAACTCGGCCAGAAGCAAACCCGCAGATAAAGCGAACTCCGCGATCATCTTTCCTCAGACCGCTCAGCGCTAACAACAAGGAGACCAAAATAACTTGAGCATCCTGACCGATCAGAACAGATCGCCAGAACAATTACGCAGACCGCACGATCTCTGCGGTTATCAAACCGCAGACCGTCCGACTTCCCTCTTCCACTTCAAAAAATCAACAATTATATCCCAATATATGTTTGACATAATGAAAAGGATCATTCTCACCAAGAAAACCACATAGGGAGAAGTGATATTTCAGAGACTGAAGGAATGTCTGCAAGCACCATATATGGGTAGAATTTTATCCCTATATTTGATACAAACCTATCATGAAAGGTATAAAGCAGTGAAGAAGCCTTGCTCCTCTCTTGCTGAAGAGAATGGATATAAAAACTCTAGACAGGTTCACTAGGGTGCTCCCCATGAGCCATCCATCTGAGGCAAAGGGGAAAGAACCAAAGAAAGCCAAAGCATTGAAGAAGCCAAGGATGGTTTTATCAAGTTCTGAGTCTGGCCACTCAGATATAAATAAAGATGTTGGTGCTGATCTTGGATCACAAAGTATTCCTGATAAGAATGACTTGCCACCTGACAGTGTCCATCCACAGGAATTAGACATAGAGACTACCCCTGGTAATTAATCCTTAAACTCCACATTACTCATAATATTATTTATCCATAGATAATCACCTAGTTAGTCACTAATGACTCTTAAATTATGTGGACCACAGCTCCCCAAGGCCAGCTGAATGCTCCATCTGAGGGGGAGCTTCAACAAGAGCCATCCCTCATGGATGGTATCAAAGATCAACATGGAAGTGCAGAAGCAAACACTGACAAGGACAAAGTTCCTTCTCCAAAGGACTTACAAAGTAAGATTGATACAACAATACTAGATCTTGAAAGAAGAATTTCAAATAACATTGATGACTCCCCAGCTCTCTGGGATTTACCCCTACAAGGACAATCTAATGCCCCATCTGAGGGGGTGAAGCCAAAAGATCCATCAGCTAATAAAGATGATGTTCTTGGTAAGCCCTACAAACCCAGCCTTAGTATTGCTAAATAATTTAATCTAACTCCACAATTCTTGTCCCAGAATTCCTGGACTCATCAGATCAGGGTGATCTATCTGAGGGGGAGGATGTCACAACCCACATTTTCTCAGGAATTAAGAATATCAGAGGAAAAGAAAATACGCGTCATGATGCCACGTCATGCAGGAGACAACTGCAGACGCTCAGGCGGGATCCTATTACTTGATAATTGAAAACATGATTGCATGATAATCATTATTTGAAATCATTTATTAGGGTTTAGAGTAAGAACTGTGTCTCTCAGTTCGTGGATCAACTAGTCCACAGAGAAAATTATATATGTAACTGCAGCGGAAAACACTTGATTTAGTTCATTTAAGGTCCTATATGCACGTGAAGGCAGGACATAAAGTAGACGATATGCACTTAACTAGGCGTAGTATAAGTATAGAAAATATCTTTAGGTGACTTTAAAACTAAGGGTTTTAGTAAAAAAAAATGATGAGATGAAGATGAATGAAAAGCCATTTTATCACTATAATGCACCTAGTCATAAATCATTCCCAGAGAGTAAGGTATCATATCTAAAAGCAGTGGCATAAACTGGTAAGTAAACTATAAAGTATCAAAGAGGCACAATGGGCGTCAACAAGCTGACACTAACCCATTGGCCCAAACTAGCATGTCTGAACACAAGGAGAAGCAAACAACAACAACTACTACTACCTCGCAGCAGCGGGGTAAACAGCAGCTAAAAACTCCCGAAGACTTCGGGCTACTCCACTAACCGCTACGGCTCTGAAACCTAAGGCATTCAATAAACAAGAAAGCCTCAGCAAGGGAATTGCAAGCGGCAAGAAATAAGGAAAAGACAAGCAATAAAGGCATACGGGGTACCAACCCAAGCCTGATTCACTGAAAAAGAAGCTCTGAAACAAGGAGCTAAGCAAAGCACCAAGTGCAACCAAATATCATAAGTAGGAGCAAGTATAAATTAATTATCTTATAAATTTTTCATACATGAGACTGATCAGCTCAAAATAAACGGGAGCGGTTACTTACCTCCGCAACCCAAGCCCAAAACGAGTGGGGGTGTCTCTAGACCCAACCACCCAAACACGGCCCTTGGGACCACAAGCCAAGCCTGCAGTTCACCTTTAAAAAGGCCACCGTGCAAGGCTACAATAGAAACCCCACTGTCCCCTGAACACGATCTACCGTGCCGGGCTCCAGACAGTGGTCTATATCAATTAAATTTTAATTTAAAACACGGGACGAAGCCCGAGAAACAATCACCAAGAAAGCACCCTAAAAGACAGGGTCAAAGCAAGGCACACACCGATCAAGATGAATCACAAGCGAAACCAAAGATTTGCAAGATCACAGCAGGTTTAGAATTTTGATAGGAGGTAAACATGATCAAAGACGCAATGCAGCTATTAGCAACATCACCGCATACTGCTAACATCACAAATACTAAGAAGAAACACCCTAAGGATAGGGTCACCATGAGATAACTGCTGATCAAACGATTCATAAGGGGAAACTCGGAGCCATTGAACCAAAAAGGCAAAGGGGTTCAAGCTCGAGGGATTCACGATCAAGGACACCCAAGAGACTTGGGCAAAACTCCTTGTACCCTTGTAAGAGGCACAAGGTTTCAAGAAGAAGGAGAAGTAATCAGAGGCATAACTCATGACGAATCATAAGAGTAAACTCAAACATTATCAGACCACAACGAGTAAAAGAATTCAAGCAAAAGGGATTCAAGATCAGGAGCACCGAAGGGATACTGGCAACATCCTTGTGCGCTTGAGAGGACACAAGATTTAAACATGAGAATCGCAACGAAATCACATGCGCTCCTGGCGGGGTTCTAAGGGGCCGCGTCCCTGGCGGGGTCTTAGGGGCAGAGCCCCTAACGGGGTCCAAGGGGCAGCGCCCCTGGCGGTGGATTGAGGACTTCCCGAGAACTACAGAGGACTTCTCAGGAGATAGAAGGTTGAATTTTTGAGTAATAGGCAAACTCTCGAGACATGAAAGGGATTTCTCGAGATATGAAGGGGAAATCTCGAGACATCAGAAGGGATCTCTCGAGACATGAGGAATCTCTCGAGATATGAAGGGGAAATCTCGAGACATCAGAAGGGATCTCTCGAGACATGAAGAATCTCTCGAGATATGAAGGGGAAATCTCGAGACATCAGAAGGGATCTCTCGAGACATGAAAGGGCTCAGGCTTATTTCTCGAAAGATGAAGGCAAGGTTCAAGTTGATATCTCGAGACCTAGGAGGTTAATTTCTCGAGACAAGGGAAATCTCTCGAGAGATGGAAAATTGCTTTCTCGAGACAAAGCAAGGATTTCTCGAAATATAGCAGGGATTTCTCGGGAACCAGAGGGGAATCTCTCGGGAAATCAGAAGAAAGCTCTAGATTATGTAAAGGAACGAGGATTTTAACTATCCCGGTTTTCTCCAGGGAACAACTACCCGATTCATAGCAAAGGAAGAACAATCAAGGAAGCTTATATCAACACTCCAAGACTAAAGTTACACCGAGCGACATGAAATCGACACGAGCGAAACAATGCTTCAAGAAAAGAAAGAGAAGGAGGAGGAAGCCACTTGCCTTAACCTTGCAAAACTCGCCTAACTCCGCTCCGAATGCCAAGGTAACTCCCGAGCACGAAGACCTGGAGCGCTAAGGACCGAAAGGAAGAGTTAGGTCATTTCCATAACTCCAAAACTTCCACGAAGAAGAACAAGCTTACCACTAAGACGAAGATCTCGCCGAGAGCTTTCCAAATCTTCAAACCAAACTCGAATCCGACCACTACAGCTCTAGAAATCGTCGGTTGAAGGCTCCACGAAGCTCCGCTCTCGCCCTAACCCTCGGCGGCTGCTTTTGATCGAGGAAGAGGATGAATAGGGAAAGGGGAAGGCTTTAGGCTTATATATAAACCTAAATGTATTATTTAAATAATTAATTAATTCCCCAATTTACTTAAACTGCGAGGGCGACCAAAACACCCCGGATTTCTATGAAATTCGCACCCTAGCTGAAAAACGGCGCTACGAATCCAACGGCGAAGTCAGAATTCCATTCCGACGAGACAAACTCCGGATAAAGCCTCCCGAAGCTAAAATCTTGATAATTACTCAAAACCTTCACCTTAACTCGAAACGACGCGAAAACTCGCACGCTTGATCTGAATCACGAGCTCCAACTAAGCTAAGGCTCGAAACACTATCAAAAGAGCTGACGTAACGCCCTTACGCCAAAATTACGTCACAACGGGTACGTAAAATAATTGACGAAAATCAGGGGCGTTACAGAGGAGCCAACTTACTCTAATGATGATCATGCTGATGCCAACAATGACATTGATGATCCAGCATCAGTTGCTGCTCTAGAGGCTGATCAAGGCAAAAGTAATGCTCCTGTTCAAAATTCTGAACAGGTGATACCTGCAGCACAACAGCAGTTCATACCTCCACAAGAATCAGTCCCTCCTCTCAGTACTCCACAAAGAATTGATGATCAGCAAACCTCCACTTCCTCACAGACCAATGAAAGTATTTTGAATGTTATTCAACTTATGCTAGAAACTCATCTCACATCCATAAAGAATTATATAGACCGGTCAGTTTCATCAGTCAAAACTTATATAGATCAGGCCATCCTGGATGTGAAAACTGAAGTAATGGATAAGGTCAAGGAGATCAAGGAAGACACTGGTTACCTGAACAAGCAGATGACTGCATGGTTTGACCTAGTAGAAAAGACAGTGATCTCTCAAAATACCATTCTAAGATCTATGGACAAACATCTTCAACTCTCTGAACATGATATGACCTATGTCAAGAATTATGTCAGCAAGACAGATGAGGTGATTGAAAAATCCTCAAATCAGATCCAACAATATGTATACTCCACTGCTCTGCAGTTGAATGGTGAGGCTGGCAGAAACAAAGATGAGCTCAAGGCTGACATTGAGAGAAACAAGGATGAGCTGAAATGATCCGAGGAATCATTTAGTATAGGTTATAAAAACTATACCATTCGCCAAAAATTTGATGCGCAAAACTATGCTTGCAAACGACAACGTCAAGTGTACCGTATCGAATGTAGTATAGGTTATAAAAACCAAGGTCGTATTAGACTCGGGGCGGTTGAGTACTCTTACTTCAAGAAAATCTCTATTATTTTATCAAATAGAACTTGGGAGTGATTTTGCAAAGGAAAATAAAAACAAGATTAAAACGACGAGTAAAAAGGGCTGGCACTCGATCTTTGAATCACCTTGGAATAAAAGGATAGAAGAAACAAGAAAATCTAGATCTCTTAGGAAATTTGCTTTGACCGTGGAGGTTCCCAAATTATGAACGCACCTCTCTCGAGGATACGCCCAACTAAGATTAGGTGGATCAACCGAACTCTCGTTCTATAATTGAACTTAATACTTGCTTTATCGTAATGAACCCCTCTATTGGATTTGACTCCAATCTAGGAGATTTATGTCATCCTTACTAAAGGGTTGCATTCAACTCTCTTTATCCTTGAATGATCGATTCGTCTTACGAGCTTGTTCGGCTAACTAAAGAACGAAAACAAAAACGAGAATTATATATCGAAAATATAATCTCATTTCATTAAAATCAAGGATAAATCAAAAGTATTTCCAAGAAGAGAAAAAGATGTTCTAAATTACTTCATGATAATTATTTTTCCTCGGATCATCTCGATCGAGTACTAAAAGAAATCTAAGTACTCATGGAGATAGAGGAATTAAAGAAGGTAAAAGAACACATGAAGAGGGGAGGAGAAATAAGAGAATAGAACTATTTTATTAATTGCAATTGAAAAGAAATACAAGCTAGAAATTGAAAATTACCACTATTGAAATAAAAGAACAACTACAAGACTACTAAAACATGAAAATAAAACAGGAAATGGAGATTTGAACTCCCAAAATTCGTCCTTAAACATCTGCTGGAGCTGGCTTTATATAGCTGAAAAAATGAGGTTACACGCCCTTGGTCACGCCCGTGACCAAGGGCGTGTAAGGGGCGTGATCGAAGCAGCAGCGGAGAAGGCGCCTTCTGGAGTAATTGCGAGCATTTCGGCCGTGTCACGCCCTAGGTCACGCCCGTGACCTGGGGCGTGTAATCTTGAAATAGTGCTGCTGGCGGGAAACTATGGCGGGAAGAAGCGCGGGGCGAGTCACGCCCGTGACCTGATGTCACGCCCGAGGCACGCCCGTGACCTGGGGCGTGTAACTTTAAATGACGTGGCAGGCGTGCTCTGGATGCTGTGGCGAGTCGCGGCCGTGATACTAGGTCACGCCCTTGGTCACGCCCGTGACCTGGGGCGTGTACTTGGCGAATTCTTCACAGAACGCTCCCTGGTGGAGGAATTGGGTCTGGAACACATCTTTGACTGTCACACCCTTGGTCACGCCCGTGACCTTGGGCGTGTACTTTGGATTTTTACTCAAAGTGCCCAGAAAACCTGCAAAACATAAAATAAGCTTAAATTAGTTGAAAAAATTAAAAAGGAACAGATTAAATAAGAAAATACATATAAATTATATAAATTCAATTTAAAACTATATTTAAATAATACTAAAAGATTAGTACAAAAAGTACTCATCAGGGAGATCTGAGGTAGGGTTGTTGAGTCTGAGGTAGGGATGTTGTGCCTGAGGTAGGGTTTGGGAAAACCTGAGGGATCTGTGTTGTTAGCTCTTGGAGCTAAGTTTGGAGGTGTTGGCCTTATCTAACTCATTGTTAGAAAGGTGAAGGGGGAAAGAGAACTACTCAAGACACCCTGTCTTGAGGAACCTCTATAAATTATTGTGTGTTTTCTGTGTACTTAATACATAACTAACCTGAAATCAGAAAACAACCAGGTTAAAGCCTAAAACTAAAAGAGACCTATTCACCCCCCCCCCCCCCCCCCTCTAGGTGACTAAGACTACATCCTAACAAACTATCACAAATAAAAAGATACTTAAAGATATTTCATGCGTTTCACTTAACGCGGAATGTTCGGCAATTGTTTTAAATAAATTGCTGGAAAAATTAAATGATTCGGGGCGGTTCTCCATCCCGTGTTTGTTCGGTAATTTATTAATTAAACACACCTTGGCCGATCTAGGAGCTAGCATAAATCTTATGTCGTTCTCTTTATTTAAGAAACTTGGTTTGGGCACCCCAAGCCCAACTAATATAGGCATCCAACTAGCGGATCAGTGTGTTAAGTACCTAATCGGGGTCATTGAGGATGTGCTAGTGAAGGTTGACAAGTTTATCTTTCCGGTAGACTTTGTCATCCTCGATATCGAGGAGGATGCCAAAGTACCCCTCATACTCGGCCGACCCTTCCTAGCCACCGCTAGGACAATTATCGATGTAAGTAACGGGAAACTTCTCCTACGAGTTGGGAATGAAGAAGTTACTTTTAATGTAAATCAATCAATGAGAAATGCGCTTCCCAACAATGATTCTTGTTTTACTTTAGAATCAAATTTTGAAGAAGAATTATTGTCTTTTGCTGAAATAACTTCTCCACTTTTTGAAACCCCGGAATTAGAAACTATGCTTTGTTTAAAAGAAATGCCTCGGCAGCTCAATGTTGAACAAATAAATCTCAATAATTTTAAAATTAAAACATCTTATGATGAGTCGCCGAGTCTAGAATTAAAACAACTTCTGGATCATCTAAAATATATTTTTCTAGAAATAGACTCAAAATTGCCCGTAATCATATCGTCCGCACTTAACGATTCGGAAATTTCCGAATTAATTAAAATTTTAAATAATCACCGTCATGCAATTGCATGGCAAATTTCGGATATCAAGGGAATAAATCCCTCGTTTTGCACACAAAATAAATTTAGAAAATAATTCTCGCGGCACTATTCAGCCTCAACGACGCCTTAATCCCAATATGAAGGATGTCGTTAAGGCCGAAATGATAAAATTATTAGACGCGGGGATTATTTACCCAATTTCTGATAGCACCTGGGTTAGTCCAGTGCAAGTCGTGCCAAAAAGGGCGGAATAACGGTAGTCACTAACAAAAATAATGAGTTGATTCCAACCCGTACTGTTACAGGTTGGCGGGTATGCATCGATTATAGAAAATTAAATGATGTTACCCGCAAGGATCACTTCATGTTGCCCTTCATTGACCAAATCTTAGAACGCTTATCCGGTCACTCACACTACTATTTTCTCGATGGTCTTTCGGTATACTTCCAAATCCCTATTGCACCCGAAGACCAAGAGAAAACCACATTCACCTATCCCTTCGGCACCTTCGCAAATCGAAGAATGTTGTTTGGTCTTTGTAACGCACCGGCTACATTTCAAAGATGTATGTTGGCAATTTTTAATGAACTAGTAGAGGACGTCATGGAAGTGTTTATGTATGATTTTTCCATTTTTGGCGATTCCTTTGCTAATTGTCTGAAAAATCTTGATCGTGTTCTTCAACGTTGCGAAGACACGAATTTGGCACTCAAATGGGAGAAGTGTCACTTTATGGTCCAAGTGGGATTAGTCCTCGGACATAAAGTTTCGAGTAGAGGGATCGAGGTCGATAGGGCTAAGATCGAGGTCATAGAAAAGCTCCCCCTCCTACTAATATTAAATCCATTAGGAGTTTTCTAGGGCATACGGGTTTCTATAGACGATTTATTAAAGATTTTTCAAAAATTACAAAACGGCTAACACAATTATTAGAAAAAAAAATCGCGTTTAATTTTGATGAAGAATGTTTAAAAGCGCTTAATAAAATTAAAAACAAACTTATCAATTCTCCAATTTTAATCGCGCCAAATTGGTCTCTTCCGTTCGAACTTGTGTGATGCAAGCAACTTTGATATAGGTGCAGTTTTAGGCCAACGGGTGAATAAATATTTTCACCTGATTTATTATGCAAGCAAAACGCTAACATCCGCGCAAGCAAATTATACAACAACGGAAAAGGAATTTTTTGCTATAATTTTTGTGTTTGATAAATTTCGATCATATATAACGCTTTCGAAAGTTATTGTCTTTACAGATCACTCCGCTCTCCAGTATTTATTAAATAAAGGAGAGGCAAAGCCCTATTTGCTAAGGTGGATCCTCCTCCTGCAAGAATTTGACTTGGATATCCAGGACAAAAGCGGAGCGGAGAATGTAGCGGCCGACCACCTCTCACGGTTGGAGAATCCGACCGCCGGAGCACTAGTGGAGGCCGAAATTGATGATAAATTCCCTGAAGAGCGCCTCCTCGCTATTGAAAAGATAACGACTTCTTCCACCCCTTGGTACGCGGATCTTGCCAACAATTTAGTGACCCGGGTCCTAACGAAAATTTTTTCATGTCAACAAAAGAAGAAATTCTTTTCGGACTTAAAAAATTATTTATGGGAGGACCCCTTTTTATTTCGTGTCTGTGCGAGCCTAGTGGTAAGAAGGTGTATTTGGGGCGAGGAAGGTGTCCAAATTTTGCGACACTGCCACGAAGGACTAATCGGTGGTCACTATCAAGCAAATTGGACCGCAAGAAAGGTGCTGGAGGTGGGCTTCTATTGGCCCACCTTATTCAAAGATGCTCACACTTTTGTGAGTAATTGTGATTGGTGCCAACGGTCAGGTAACATTTCTAATCGGGACGAAAAGCCCCCAAAATATATTTTTAGAATGCAAATTATTTGATTTATGGGGGATTGATTTCGTAGGTCATTTACCTTCGTCATTTAAAAATAAATATATTATTATTGCGGTCGATTACGGGTCAAGGTGGGCGGAAGCACAAGACCTTCCCACCAACAACGCGAGAGTCGTCGTACAATTTTTAAAAAAATTATTTTCAGAATTTGGCACACCCCGAGCACTAATTAGTGATAGGGGCACACATTTCTGGAACAACCAACTTTCTAAAATTTTAGCAAAGTATGGAGTTACACACAAGCTTTCTACCGCCTATCACCCACAAGCAAATGGCCAAGTGGAGGTAGTGAATCGTGAATTAAAAAAATATTATAAAAAATTGTGCCCGTTAATAGGAAGGATTGGTCGCTAAAATTAGACGACGTACTCTGGGCTTATCGGACAGCGTACAAAACCACCATCGGATGTACACCGTATCGATTAGTCTATGGAAAAGCTTGTTATTTACCGGTAGAATTAGAACATCGCGTTTTTTTGGCGCTAAAATTTTTAAATTTGGATTTAAACTTAGCCTCCGAACATAAGAAATTTCAACTAAATGAATTAGACGAATGGCATGCAAACGCCTATGAAAATAATTTATTTTATAAGGAGCGCACTAAGTTTTATCATGATAAAAAAATTAAAAATCCAAAAACTTTTTCACCGGGAGACTTAGTCCTTCTTTATAATTCTAGACTTAAACTTTTTCCGAGCAAATTAAAATCCCGATGGTCTGGTCCCTTCATAGTAAAAGAAGTTTGGTCATATGGGACCGTGCTAATAGAGCACCCGGAAAAAGGTGCTTTCAAGGTCAACGGCCATCGTTTAAAATTATATCACCCCGGCGACGCAACGTCCAAAGACATAAACAATTCACTTCCAAAATATTTAAGAAAATCGCCACTTAGTCAAGCTACGAGATGGTAAACAAAGCACTTTTGGGAGGCTCCCCAACGTTATCTTTTTTCTTGTTTTTGATTTGTTTGTTTAACTTCTTTTCAGGTTTTTTATTCCGACAACCCAATCTACCAACCAGGGAAGCCCTCTTGTCCCCTCCTTTCATTTACTGCATTTTTTTATTATTATCTTGATGATCCTTCATACTTAGTTTTAAACATTAGGGACAACATTTAATTTTAAGTATGAGGGTGTAGCGTAGCTTTCTAGTATTTATTTCTGTTTTAAAAAAAAATCTTTTATAAAAATCTAAATTTTTGGAAAGGGAGGTTTGAGCTATCATCCCATTGTATCTTCTAGTACCTTGCGAGCCTTTCACCGGGTAGACCTTGGGAAGTCTAGGAATTTTTCAAAATTATATATTAATCCTTACTTGTTGTTTTTATTTTTCAAGAAATCTAGTTTGAGGTTTGATTATAAGTATTCTTATATTTTTAATTTAGCTAATATTTTGTTTTATCAGAATTTGTTAAATCTAAATTTGAAATAATTTAGTTTTAAGAAACACTTTATGTTCTTAATTCGATTAGAGAATTTATTTAGCTACCTCTCCTTTTAATTTTATATAGCTTCACTTTGTGGTAAATTGGCTAAACATCTCTAGATTGTTATTATATTCTCTACTAACTTTATGATCTTAGGAAATTTCATTCCACTAAAAAAGTTGCTCTCAAAATAGTTTAATTTATAAACTAGAAGTATTTCTCTACCCTCACCATTTGTTGCCATATAAAAAAATTGTATAGTAAAAGATCATGTCATGGGAATAAGAGGATAAAATTTATTATGCCATAAACTTATGCACCCAAAATCATTTAAAAGACTATATATTATGATGTAAGAGGATAAAATTCATTACATCTAAACATATACATTTTGGGTTTTTGATTGAAGAGATTTTTTTTCTAAAAGATAATGTGGCTTGGAATATGAGAGGATAAAATTCATCATTTTCCTACACATATACAAATATGAATTTATGAGTGAGTTTCACCACCTCCAATCCAAGAACTCTTCATTTTGCCATTCTGTTAAAACCCATCTCGAGCCAATTCTATTAATTCTAGTCCTAAATAAAATTATTAAGAGAGCAATATTTTAATATGTGTCTTCTCTTTAAGCTTCCTTTATGTTAGAGTGTCTATAATTTCAATCTAATTTTGTTTAAAAATTTCTATAATTTCGGTTGCTAAATAGTTACCTTGAGAAGTAGTTAGCTTAATAGATTTCTCTTTTTAAATTATCACCATAACTGATGACTTAATTCTTGAATTCCAAGGATTTGCTTTTAAATTACTCTTAGTTTAATAAAAATTTAGTTAATTAGAAATAATAACGATGTCTTGTAATTCTTTCCTCATTCTTTTGCTCTGGAATAGCAAAAGCTCAAGTATGGGGGTATTTGATGAGTACTTTTTGTACTCATCCTTTAGTATAATTTTAACACTATTTTAATAGGAATTTATATAATTCTTACGAATTCTCTCATTTAATTTGTTTCTCTTTCATTTCTATAAACTAACGTAAGCTTATTCTGCATTTTTCAAAATTTCTGGGCATTTTGAGCGAAATTTGCAAGTACTAGCCAAAGATGTGTTCCAGACCCGATTTCGCCACCCCGGGCTCATTCCGTGAAGATTCGCCAAGTACACGCCCCAGGTCACGGGCGTGACCAAGGGCATGACCTAGTGTCACGGTCGCGGCCCGCCTCCTACAGCTAGAACAAGCCTGCCATGCCATTTAAAGTTACACGCCCTCGGTCACGGGCGTGACCGAGGGCGTGACATTCAGATACGGGCGTGACTCATCCCGCGCCACTTCCCGCCGAAAGCATCCCACCAAGCGCCATTTTGAAGATTACACGCCCTAGGTCACGGGCGTGACCTAGGGCGTGATGCGCACGTAATGCTCGCATTGAATCCAGAAGGAGCCCTCTTCGCACCAGCATCGATCACTCCATTGGTCACGGGCGTGACCAAGGGTGTGTAACACCAACTTTTCCCCTATTTAAAGGGAGCTTCTCCAGAACTTCAAAGATGAATTTTGGGAGCTTAAGTTTTCATTTCTTATATTATTTTCATGTTTTAGTAGTTCTTGTACTCCTTCTTTCTTGCAATTGTACTTTAAAATTCAATAGTTAAAATTTTCATTTCAATAGCCTGTAATCCTTTTCTTTTGCAATAAATAAAATAGTTCATTTCTCCTTCTTATCCTATTCTCAATTTCATTATGTACTCTTTTATTTTCATCAATTCTTCCATCTCCATGAGTAGCTAAATCTATATTAGTACTCGATCGAGATGATCCAAGGAATAATACTCATCATGAATTAATTTAGATCTTCCTATTCTCTTCTTTGAAATGCTTAAGATGTATCCTTAATTTTATTGAAGTGAGATTTTATTTTCGATATATAATTCTCTTTCCTGTTTTGGTAATTTATTAGTCGAGAGACTCATAATTCGAATTGATCACTTAAGGATAAAGAGAGTTGATTGCAACCCTTGAGAAAGGATGACATAAATCTCCCGGATTGGAGTCAAATCCAATATTGGGGTTCACCACGTTAAAGTTAGTTTTAGGGGTTTTGATTATAAAACGAGAGTTCGGTTGATCAACCTAAACTCAGCTGAACGTATCCTCGAGAGAGGTGCGTTTAGAATCTGGGAACCTCCACAGTCGAAGTAAATTTCTTAAGAGAATTAAAGTTCTTATTTCTTCTATTATTATTCTGCGGTGATTCGAAGATCGGGTGCTAGTATTTTAACTCATCGTTTAATCATTATTTTAATTTCCCTTTTGCAAAACCAATCCAAGTTTTAATTGATAAAATAATAGAGATTTTCCGAAGTAAAAGTATTCAACCGCTCCGAGTCTAATACGACCTTGATTTTCATAAACTTATACTACTTTCGACGCGGTACACTTGTCGTTGTCATTTGCGGATATAGTTTTTCCCCATCTCGTGCGAGGGTGCATTTTGCATGTGGGGCATATTCTAGAGATAGGAGTCTGGAGTGCATTCTAGAGAACAACATGCAAGCCCGTGTTTTGGAGAGCGGGGCGTGGAGGCACGTTCTGGAGTGAGGAGCACATGGCAATGTTCTGGAGAACAGCATGCGGGGCTCATTCTGGAGAGCAGAGCACATGGCGCATTTTGAAGAGCAGTGGGCAAAGATGCATGTGCAAGTATGAGCGTGCATTTTGGATAGCGAAACACGGGGGCTATTTATGAAGAGTAGCATGTTGGAGCCCATATTTGTAAGTAGAACATGGGGGCGCATTCTAGAGAGAGTCATACAAGGGCGTGTTCTAGGGTGCAAAGCCCGTAGATACATTCTAGAGAACGGAGCACGGGGCGTGTTATGGAGAATGACTCCCATTCATGAGAAGGGAGAGCGAGGAAGCATTTTAAAGAGCGACACATAGGGGCACGGCCTTGAGAGCTCCACTAGTCTGCTAAAGAAAGCTCCACTCGTTCACTCCAAAGAAGTCCACTCTACCCATTCACTCAAGAAAGTTTCCTCTCAAGACATTAATATTTTTGCTTCTTCGATTGGGTTGGCATGCCCAAAGCTCCACTTGTCTACTCCAGAAAGCTCTGTGCCTCCACTCAATTGCTCAAGAATTTGATCCCTTCATAAAAATAATTAAGCCTCATTTTATAGATTTTTCTAGGGAACACTTAGAAAATTCTACCATTTAATTATTTTGCGGACGAATAATAATGCCTGGCTTGTATCCATTGGATCGCTATTTTTGATGAGTGGGGGCGGCTGGTGGTTGTGGACGCCTTGCTACAAATATAAAAGTTTTTGGAACTTGAAGAAAATTTCAGGGAAGCTCTTTTTTGTCACCACGACTCAGCTACTGGTGACCATTTCTCGATCAGAGGTCTAGAACTCCACCAATCGTTGACGGAATGTCATTATTCACAAAATATTCGTCCCTCCAAACCTACACTCAAACTTTTGATTAAGGGGTTTATCTTGTGCGTTTTTTCGAGAGGAGACCAATGCCACTTTCAAATTCGAATTTCATAAAGCAGTTTAGGAGATATGCCCTCCCAAAGTTTCAATATCATACTCCATTAACCCAGAGGGAGGTAAATGGAAAAAGAGAGGTCGCATGCGGCTATAGGGTGACGTGGTTGACCTTCTTATCACCTACCGACAAAGAGAACGAACCTCGAAGTGTTGGGAACAGAGATCAATGTGGCTCGTGCACTGGCTTGTTACACATGACGACAACACATTAGCTTCACAGTACTTAGCCCGCAGCCTACCGTGGTAGGTAAGGAGCTTTACTTTGGAGGAGGTAGATCAAACGGCCAAAAAAATCATAAATTTTTTCTTTAATGTAGTTTATATATAGAAACCCATTTCAACCTATTTAACTTGCATCATTGTCTTGGAACGGCTAGACAATATTTCTTTAATAGAAGATAGCCTGAGCAAAATACAAATTCAAATCAAATAATATAAATCGCAAACTTTTGGTTAAGTTGCTACTTTTGATCAGATTTTTTACTCTTTTCTTTTGTGATGATCAGATTGGTTCAGCTAGATCTTAAACTGTGATTGATATAAAGAAAATAGTGCCATCAATGATACGAGGGACCTTTTCAAAATTTGATTTTTCTTCAATTATATTGGCCACGCATCTCTATTCTCTTTGACTGCACTTAGAAAAAGCGCAAGAATAATAATATATGCTAAATGCTACAACTATTCCATTCAGATCTCAGTTATTGGCCCCTTTTTGGAGGACGGCACAGAGTGCCATTTTGAACCGTCACCACCAGAATGCGACAGTTCATTGTGTGGCCCTAAAACGCCAGCGATCAAACTCGTCGGGAGAAATTAAGGCTCCGTTTGGGAGGACTTATTTTCACCGGTCAAGCGGTCACGACCGCATGAACCGGACCTTAATTAAGGTCCGGTTCATGCGGTCGTGACCGCTTGATCGGTGAAAATAAGTCCTCCCAAACGGAGCCTAAGTTGAACAAAGTACACCAACGGCCAATACATCCAAAAGCTTAAGTCAATGAATTAGGTTCAACTACAAGATAGTTTTACTCAATGCTATATTTTATAAATTCGATGTGAGACTAAGGCTTCGTTTGGAGGGACTTATTTTCACCGGTCAAGCGGTTACGATCGCATGCACCGGACCTTAATTAAGGCCCGATTCATGCGGTCGTAACCGCTTGACCGGTAAAAATAAGTCCCTCCAAACGAAGCCTAAAACAAGGTCCTGCACACCTCAACAATTTCCCCCACTTGAGAGCTCACCACATCAACCATCAATTATCATGCACCAAAAACTCATTCAATCTTGTACAGTGAATTACATGGGCATGCAAGTTTGCATAAATACGTGCTCCCCTTTATATTTCAAATTTACAAAAACGCATATAAGTTTGCTATATTTACAGAACTCTATTACCATTTAAAATTTAGATGAAAAGTGATAAAAACAACTAAAATATTTTTTAACATTCTAAATGTACCTTTTATAATAACTCATCTTTTCTTAGAACAAGTCAATCAAATAATAAACTTGGAAATAAATACATATAAAAATAAATAAATAAAATTTAACTAATTTTATTACCTTTCATCCAAAATTCTAATGGAAAAAACTCTATAAACTAAGTAAACGTAAATAAAGACTTTTTTTTAAATTTCGAAACAAAGAGTTGATCCATGTAATTATGCAAACTCACAGAAAAGCTCAAGATAATAAACTGCGTATATGTTACTTTTTTTTTATTGATTCAAAGGAATCTCTTATTATTATTATTGTTAATCATTTATAAAATTCATTTCAGAAACAATCATTCTTGAGCCTGAAACATGCAAAAATAACAAGGATATTTAATGAGCATTCAAATCACACATTTTTTCATATATCCGACGTGTGGGCATAATGTGGCATAAATTGTTCCCTGAAAGAAGAAAACTACGCCGAACCATGGCCTAAATAAGCCTCAAATGCATATATGAAAGCACCAAGAGCATAAATCCTTAAATAGAATTTCAAGTAACAAATATGATTTTATCATATTATGCATGTAAAATAACATTTATAGGGAATCTAAAGGTCGATTCAGACTAAAAAAAAAAGTAATATCAATGCATACTTACATCAACTCAAATGATAAAATCCCAAAAAACATAGTAAAAAAATCGCTCTAAAGGTTCAATCATCACATTTTCTGTTCTCCATTAACTGAAAGTCATTCGAGAACCATGATGCAGCAGTTAGGCAGGTCAAAAGGCCTTGCAACTTTACAAATTAAAATCCCTAGAATAATATATTTGCAAAGCCTGAAGATTATATTCATAGCCCAATAAATATCCCTTTGCCTTTATGCAAATACAAGAGAGCAGGGCCTGCACTCTTTCCTCTCCTTTTGACACCTGAACACCCTTAATGTACAGAAGTTGCTTTGAGAGAGCAAAAGTAGATTCTCAGCATCATTGGCCTGCATGTACACATATACATATAAAGTTTCATCACCATTCAATTACACACAACAGAATACCAGCTGCACTCTGCTTGTTCGCTCCAGTATCGCTAACTTCGCAACATTGTTAACTCAACAATGTCGAGAGATCCCTTAGTCGTCGGAAATGTCGTCGGTGATGTCCTGGACCCGTTCATTAGGTCGGCGTCCATGTCGGTGACCTATAACAACAAGGAGGTCACCAATGGCTCTGAGCTCAAGCCTTCAATGGTGGCGAATGAGCCTCGTGTCGGGATCCACGGATACAATAACACGTGTCTTTATACGCTCGTAAGTGGGTTAAATTGTTTAGTTTATATTGCCTGATCATGGATCATGGTATTTGCTATTTGCTAATGAAAAAAAATCACTAATGCAAGATCCAAAACAGAATTATTTCGAAAAGATTATTTTTGTTTTTATAATTTTTCTAACACCGAGGGAACTACCACTCTAGGTGATGATAGATCCAGACGCACCAAGCCCAAGCAATCCGACAAAAAGAGAGCACCTTCACTGGTGAGTAACTCCCCCACTCTTATTTTTTAATATTTTGAAAACAGGTTGCATTTAAGGCTCCGTTTAGCATGGTGGCGGCGGTCGTGAACGCAGTGGTTATGAACCATTGTTCGTGAACACCCAACCTCGCCTAAGAAACTTTATCCATTTTATGTTTAAAACTAGTTTTCTTTTCTTGGTGACGGTCATAACCATTGTCGTGCCAAACATATATTCTATGAATGTGGCATTATTGTCCAAACTCACCAGAGCAAAAATGTCACGCCAAACGGAGCCTAAGTTTACATCAGACATTAATGTTACTAAATACTAACTGTTGTAATTTTAGGTTGGTGACAGATATCCCAGAAACAGCCAATGCAAGTTATGGTGAGTGATAGCACATAGTTTAACAACTTAGTTCCCCGCAATTGATTTTGAAAATCAAATCAAATTTTGAATACGAAGAATTAATGTTCAAGATTCAAAGATATGGTTTATATTCGAGTAAATAATAAATTATATAATAATAAAATAAAGGGTCAATAACTGAAATCTCCCCTCTACTTTTTGAAATTACAAAAACATCTAATCTGAGTTTGCAACATTATAAGACCACGCCTCTTAGTTAACATGTATTACGAGTGCACCACTCTCTTATGAGTGGCTATTGTACTAAATAATGTATAAACTCAAAAGGAGATTTTGATAATTTCAAAAAGTAGATGGGAGGTTTTTGTAATTATGCAAAATAGATGATGATATACAATATATATATAGCACAAACTTTGTAAGATATTTATTCATTTACCAAATATGTTTAAATACAGTTAACAGAGATTAAAGAAGCTGAAACTCACCTATCATCATATCATTTTAGGAAATGAAGTGGTCTCCTACGAGAGCCCGAACCCTATGGCAGGGATCCATCGAATGGTGTTTGTGCTATTTCGGCAATCTATCCAGCAAACTATTTATGCACCTGGATGGCGTCAAAATTTTAACACCAGAGACTTCTCACAGCTTTACAGCCTCGGGCCGCCGGTTGCTGCCATGTACTTCAACTGCCAGAGAGAGAACGGTTGTGGAGGTAGAAGGTATTAAATTCAAACATACATCCCCACAGGACAATTAAGAAAATGCATAAGAGAAATTATTAATGATTATGAATATAATCATAAAGCCAAATAAACATGCACCTTGTTACTATGAATCACGTCCTCACTATCCCAGTTAGTATTCTACATGTATGTCTTTAAAATTTTGAACAATAAGATTTAAAACCATCTGTTACAACCCATGAATCCCACCAAAAATCAAATTGTTGTAGTGAAGATGACCAGGATCAATATCAGCTTCACAATGCTACATGAGTTTCCTGATGTGAGAATACATTCTAAACATGCTCCTCAACGTGTAGGGTCAGCGGGCCTTTATCCTTCATAATGCGAATTTTTTAATTAGGTGATGTGAGAGCAGGCCAGTGGACCTATAACCTGCTTTGATGCATTATTAGAAGGTATGCAACTACCATAAAACCGATTGGTTGTAGGCAAGGCAGCACAAGGTTTATATTAACTGCACAATGTTACATGAGTTTCCCAATGTGGAATTATATTCTCAAGAAATCTGTGCATGCGTAGGATCATTCGCCTCCAAAAACTGCACTTATTTTAGTTGACTAATGTGGGAGTGGGCCGTCAGGGCTAACCTGCTCTGAAACAAAATTATAACTTACGCAACTAACATAAAAGGAATTGGTTGTAGCCTTGTAGGTGTGGAGAGACCTATAAGGCCATGAACTATATTCACTCCAGGAAATTATATGTAGGATTATATTCTATTTTATAAACAAAAATCAACTATAATCAATAGGAAATTAAATATGGCTACTATAAAAATATTCTATTTTTGTAACAAAAAAATTCTATTTATAAATTGCTTCTAAGTTATGTTTCCTGGTTTGTTCAACTTCATTTAATTAAACATAAATAAACTAACTTTCCTGTTTTTAAATTTAACTATAAATTTTTCTCTTACACTATATTTCTCTCTCTTTATCTTTATATATAAATATATATAGGGCCATTTACCGGGACCTCCTCTCTAAGTTTGCAAAATTACAGGTTGTACCCCTCTAACTTTTGAAATTGCAAACACCCCCTGCAAGTTTACATTTCATAACACATGCACAAAAAGACTCCCTGGAAATTTACTCCAAGGGGGTCTTTTTGTGCATGAATGTTATGAAATGTAAACTTGTATACCATGGTTGTGGATGTCGGGGACACGTCGGTTTAGGTTTTTCATGTCGGTTTTAATATGTCGGGGCATATATCGGGGATATTTATATCGGGTTTTACTAATTAATTATTTATATACATAATTATATATATATGTAATAAATTTTTTTATTTATATATATTAATGTATTAATAATTTAACATTTATTGAACTCTAAATTTACCAAACTACTATAAACATTTTATATTATGCAATTAATAACAGTATAACCCATGGAAGAAAGCAAGAGGAAGTCAGAAAATCGTCGACTACGATGGAAGATAACGGACCTTCATTCTAAAATCCGATGGCCAAGCAGAATTGAAGTCAATGACGAACGGAGGCATGGAAAAAAGTTAGAAGAAGGATACAAAACAACCTAGCAACGAGACAATTTCGGTTTATTGTCGATTTGACCATAGACACTAAATAAAATAAATTTAAATAAGTTAGTCGATATAACGTCGGGATAAATCGGTCAATATATCGGCGAATATATTGATTGATAGCGGATATATCTGATGATATATTCCAAAATGATATTTTGTAAAAAAATATCGGAAACGTGTCGTTTTGTCCATGAAACCTTTATGTCGGTCATGTCGGAACATATCCACAACATTGATCATATAGGGTTATTTAATGGGACCTACCCTCGAAGTTTGCGTAATTACAACTTGCACCCCTCTAACTTTTGAAATTACAATTATCCCCTCAATGTTTATATTTCATAACATCCATGCACAAAATGACCCCATGAAGATTTACTCCAAGGAGGTACTTTTGTGCATAGATGTTATGAAATGTAAACATTGCAGGGAAGTTTTTGTAATTTCGAAAGTTAGAGGGGTGCAAGCTGTAATTACGCAAACTTTGAGGGGAAATCTTAGTAAATAACCCAACATATATATATTATATATATATATATATATGTATATATATATCGGAATACACTAAAAAAGCTCTAAGCTTTTTTAACCCTAAAAAAGCATGAGCTCGTTCTCCCAGAATACATGTCGAAATTACGCAAATAATATATGCATTTTGTAGCCAAGAACGAGATCTACAACTTTCATGTTGAACATTTTTCCAAAATATGCACGGTTTGGCCGGAATATGGCCCGAAAGGAAGCTGGGTCGAAATGAATATAATAATAATAAATTTCAAAATTCGAGCCAGAAACCTTTCGCGCCATATTCTGGACAAACCGTGCATATTTTGGAAAAATGTTCAGCATGAAAGTTGTATATCTAGTTCTTTGCTACAAAATGCATATATTATTTGTCTAATTCCGACATATATTCCAGGAGAACGCGCTCAAGCTTTTTTAGGGTTAAAAAAGCTTGAGCTTATATATTCCAAACCTTATTTATATATATATACATCTTTAACTACATTAAAGAAGTAGTTTGGAGTTGTAGAATTAATTTTAGCCATCCAATATGTGACAAGCTTTTGATCTCAGCCATCCAATGAAGAGAGAGAAAGAAAGAGAGAAGAGAGAGGGGGAGAGAGGGAGAGGGAATCATTATAGCCCTCATATACCTACATTTAGGGATAGGAGGGAGAGGGGGGAGAGAAATTGATTTTTTAGGTAAAAATTTATATTTTTTTACAAAATAAAAATAGAAATATTGATTCATATTTTCTTACGGTCATCTTAAAGACTCATATGTATATGTTTTGAATAAAAGGTAAGTGCTCATAGGCAGGCGCAGGCCGCTCAAATGCGGGCGCAAGCCGCTCAAATGCGGGCGCAGGCCGCTCAAATGCGGGCGCAGGCCGCTCAAATGCGGGCGCAGGCCGCTCAAATGCGGGCGCAGCCCGCTCGAAAGCGGGCGAAGCCCGCTAAGAGTCAGCGAGCACGGGCGAAGCCCGCTAAGAGTCAGCGAGCACGGGCGAAGCCCACTAAGAGTCACCGAGCACGGGCGAAGCCCGCTAAGAGTCAGCGAGCACGGGCGAAGCCCGCTAAGAGTCAGCGAGCACGGGCGAAGCCCGCTAAGAGTCAGCGAGCACGGGCAAAGCCCGTGCGGAGCTGCTCGTGTGTGTGTGGGTGGGTGGGTGTGCGTGTGCGTGTGCGTGTGCGTGTGTGCGCGCGCGCGCGCGCGTGCGTGTGCACGAAAAAACTCCAATAATTTTGCATAATCACAACGACCTCAAATAATCTATTTTCTATATTACAATTTTCTAGTGGAATTAGCAATAAAAACATAACAAGTTTGATCCAACTAATAAAACTATAAAATATGCATCCTCATAGGAATAGTAAGAAGTATTTAGTCATTTCATCTACATTATTACTTGCCATATAAAAAATCTCAATGAATGTGATGTTGCATGAAGGTATGTTGCCAGTGGATGGACTTGATTTTTCCTCACAGGACTGTCCAGGGGAAGGCACCTAACAATTTCAGGCAGTAGGAGAGAGCAGAAGAACACATTTGATTCTCTTTCACTTTCAGAGCATGTGCCAAGAAATAATTGTCACATTTTCTGTTGTGCTTAATATCGTAGATGAATTCTCCTATGGATTCTGAAATAATAAACTAGTGTTGTAAGAGTAATAAGATTGAGGCTCTGGTGTATAAGAGAAAATGGGTTTGACAATAAAGTGATTTTCTGTTCGTTAAAAAAGGAAACACTATCTGAGTTTATCTTTATGATCTTACGAGTGACAGGCACGGGGCTCCGTCCCTACGGCCAACTACGATTAGTACCTTGACCGCGACAGTGCACAGGAGGTCACCAGTGCCCCGTGCGACAGTACTCCAACCACGACATTATCCCAGCGCGACGGCGCTCCCGCCGCTCGCATACCCCCCGAGCGTTATACTCCGCTCGTCACTCGTTTTTTCCGTGTGCATGGGAGTTTGCGAGTGGCGGGGAGAGCATGTTTTTTTATTGTAGGTAAAAGGTTTTGCCTATATGTGAGCACTTTTTTAAAATTAAAGAAAAACACATAAATTAAAGGAATTAGAAATTTTATAATAAAGAAGGATAAAATTGGAAAGTTAAAAGTTTCACCAAAGGGTGTTTTTCCCTTATAATATAGTATAGATTTGCAATTGAAACATAACATTTTTTACAAGTTTAGCATTGTCAAGTATCACTGAGAAACCTGTCAAAAGTATTGAGACACTCAGGAGAAAGAAAGTGTTAGAGAATATAGGAAAAACTATGTAAAGGCCCATATATTAGGCTCATTTATTCTCCTCTCTTTTAGTCCCACATCTCTTGTATATGATTTCTTCCTCCTCTCTCTTCCTATATATTTGTACTCATACTTGTATTTATCTTTTAAGTGAATATACTACAAGGTTTATACCATTTCTCTACATGGTATCAAAGCACTCGATCCAAAATTTGTGGTCTCCAATTTTCTGACCGCCCCCCCCCCCCCTGCTGCAATCTCGCGGTCTCCTTTTCTGAGACCGCTCCCCCTGCTGCGAACTCCGCTGCTTCCAGCATTGCCCCCCCCCCCCAAGCTTCCCTCTCCTCTTCTTGGCTTTTATAGCCTGCATCCTTTGGCGCGTGGGACCCTTCTCTTCCCCCTTCCCGATTCTCTGCTCTGCCCGCCGCAGCTCGAGCGGTCTCCTCTGCTCCGCAAAGCCTCGAACGATCTCAAGCCGTGCGATCTCCGCTCCTGCTCGCTGCGACTGTCCCTAGCGCGGTCTCTTCTGCTGTCGTGCGGTCTCCTCTTCTGCTAGCTCGTCGTTCGCCAGCCAGCGATCTCGTGTGACCTGCCAGCCAGCGATCTCGTGCGACCTGCCAGCCAGCGATCTCCCCGAGCTTCCGTGCCAACCCGCCAGCCAGCGTTCTCTGCTAACTCGCCGTTCGCCTCACTGAGACCGCTCTTACTCGCGCGACCTCCCCGGGCCATCTGCGACCTGCCGAGACCGCTCTTGCCGCTACTCGCTCGCCCCTGCTCTGCTCTGGCCGCTGCTCTGATCACTGCCCGCCAGCCCCTCCAGACCGCTGCCCTGTCCCTCCAGACCGCTGCCCTGCCCCCTGCCGCAGCCGGTCTCACTGACATTGCCGCTGCGGGCTCTTCTCTTGCCGCTGCTCCTTGTCTCTAGCCGGCTTCTCTTCCATTGGTCTCCCTTCCAATGGCCCTCGACGATTCCTCCTCCACTACCATTCCATCACCCGCTCCGACTGCTGCTCCGATCTCCGATGTTCGTGATGAACTTCGAATTACCACTATCTCACTTAACGGGAAGCGTAACTTTGTGGAATGGGTGCACTCGGTGCGTCGAATCTTACAGACCAAAGGGCTCCTTCATCACTTAACCCAGGTTCCTACTGAGCCTACTGCTGACTGGCTTAAGGATAATGGTCGTGTCCAAACGTGGCTTCTCAACTCCATGGACTCGGAGCCGTATAGGATGGCTATGTATCATGACACCGCCAAAGCCATGTGGGATGAACTTCATGCCTTCTACTCTGGGCAGAACAGCCTCCAACATCTGTATGACATCATATCTGACCTTCAGAACCTTAAGCCTGGCGCGCCCGATGACATGCTCTCTCATGTCGCCAAGGCAAAGACTCTTCATGAGGCTTGGCTTCAACATCAGCCTCCCACTCCAGATCTAGCTATCCAGCGATCCCAGAAAGAGGCAGTGATCATTGCTATGCTACTCTCTAGCGTACCTCCTCATCTACATAGCGTTCGCGCTCAGATACTCTCCTCTACTACCACACCATCTCTGTCTGTTGTCTTCTCCATGCTTATCAAGGTTACACCTCCATCTGAGGCCCCACCAAGTTTTTCTCCGGCTCTTCTTCAACAGCCGCTCCTTCCCACACCTACTCCTGGTTCCTCTGCTCGCGGTGGTCGTCCCCCGTCCCGGGGACGAGGACGTGGTGGCCGACCTCCTTTAAAGTGTACTTACTGTGGCCGTGACGGTCATCGTGAAACAACCTGCTACCGTAAGCATGGTCTCCCTCCTCATCTTGCTGCTACTTCGGCACCTCCTGCTGCGCCTTCACCAGCCGATCAGCCTGGTCCTACTCGACAGGAATATGATGACCTTCGCTCCCAGTTCCAACAGCTTCAAGGCAGTCTTGGCCGTTCTCCTGGCTCAGTTGCTTCTTTCTCTACTAAAGGTATAACCTGCCTATCTCACTGTTCTCATTGGATCGTAGATTCTGGAGCGACGCATCATATCACCTCCCAGAAACCGCCTCAGTATCTACAGACGTCTCACCCTCCGTTTATTGTTGTTGCAAATGGCGCTACTACTCCGGTTGCGGGTGCTGCTGATCTGCACCTCACTCCCACTCTAACGCTCTCCACGGTCCTTCATGTTCCGGGCTCTCCTTTCAACTTACTCTCTGTGAGTCGTTTGATACAGGATCTTGATTGTTGCGTAACCTTCTCTTCCTCTTCTTTTGTTTTTCAGGATCGCCGCACACGGAGTATCATTGGTAGCGGTCGGCTGATGAATGGGCTCTATCTCTTGGATCTTCCACCTACCACTCTCCTGACTGTCTCCATAGTTGACTGGCATCGCCGTCTTGGGCATGCTCCTCTTCCAGTCCTCCGCAAAGCTCTCCCTGATGTACCTCTTCACAAGTTTACATGCGAAGCCTGCATCTACGACAAGCAGCATCGTTCCTCTTTTTCCCCTTCATGTACCCGGAGCACGACTCCGTTATCTTTAGTCCATTCTGATGTATGGGGCCCTTATGAGATCCTCAGTATTTCTGGTTATCGTTACTTTGTAACTTTTATTGATGATTATTCACGTGTTACCTGGTTATATTTACTTCATGATCGCTCTGAGCTACCTTCTGTGTTTCGTGCCTTTGTGACTGAATCACGAACACAATTCTCCACTCCACTTAAAATAATTCGAACTGACAACGCCCGCGAGTACACTGGCTGCTCCTTTTCTACTCTCTGCACAGAGTTTGGCATAATTCACCAAACATCTTGTGCCTATACCCCCCAACAAAATGGCGTTACCGAACGGAAAAATCGTCACCTTCTGGATGTTGCTCGGGCACTCATGGTTCAAATGCAGGTACCTACGGAATACTGGAACATTGTCGTCTCCACTGCTTGCCATCTCATTAACCGCATGCCCTCCTCCGTTCTTAACTTTGCCACTCCCATGCAACTCCTCTTCCCCTCCACTACTCTCTTTCTTATTCCACCTCGAGTTTTCGGTTGCGTTTGCTACGTTCACCTTCTCGGCCCGCCTGCCGATAAACTCGCCTCACGAGCTGCCAAGTATATGTTTGTCGGCTATTCTCGGACTCAAAAAGGATACGTGTTCTACTCTCCAACCACCGGCAAAACCATTGTCTCACCTGATGTTACATTCTGTGAAGACCAATCCTTCCACTCTCCCTCTGTTCCAAGCACATTACCTTCCACTACTGTTCGTCCTTTTGTTCCGACGGACACTACTCCCTCACCATCTCTGCCCCCTACGCTACCTTCACCATCTCCATCTACTAAACAGCCACCTCTCATCATTC
This sequence comes from Dactylorhiza incarnata, assembly GCA_033032865.1. NCBI lineage: Eukaryota > Viridiplantae > Streptophyta > Magnoliopsida > Asparagales > Orchidaceae > Dactylorhiza > Dactylorhiza incarnata. The sequence goes on along the minus strand of JAWHQI010000286.1, from coordinate 3,043,752 downwards.
AAGTATACTCTCGTTGTAAATCTAAGGATGGTCCCCGTCAGAAGCCCTCTGCTACCGATGCCTCTCCATCAGCGGTTGATCCAGCATCCGCCTCTACAGCTCATCCGATGGCCAACCACGTATCTCTCCACCGGCTATCTCCACCTCTTCACCGGTTTGCTACCTCTCTTTCTTCCATTTCCCTTCCTAACTATGTGCAGGAAGCGCTACAGCATCCGGGGTGGCGTGCTGCGATGGAAGAAGAGATTGTCGCTCTCCGAGCTAATCACACTTGGGAGCTGGTACCTCTTCCTCCCGGCCAACACTGTGTCAGCTGCAAATGGGTCTTCGCTGTCAAACAAAATGCCGATGGGACATTGACCGCTTAAAGGCTCGTCTCGTCGCCCGCGGTTTCACTCAACAACGAGGCTTGGATTACGATGAAACCTTCTCCCCCGTAGCCAAGTTAAACAATGTTCGTGTGGTGATCTCCGTCGCTGTCCACCGTCGTTGGCCTCTTATTCAGTTAGATATCAAGAACGCCTTCTTGAACGGTGATCTCCAAGAGCAAGTGTAAACCAGCATTCTGAAAGCTCTCTATGGCCTCAAACAATCTCCGAGAGCTTGGTTTGATAAATTCTGCAGAGTCCTACTGGCACTTGGTTTTCGACGAAGCTCTGCTGATTTCTCTCTATTCATCAAAGAAGGACCCACGGGAACTGTGATCCTCCTTGTGTATGTTGATGATATCCTGATCACTGGGGACGACATCTCTAGGATACAACAACTCAAGGAGCATCTGAACTCGGCGTTCCAAACGAAAGATCTTGGCAATCTTAGATACTTCCTCAGAATTGAAGTCGCTCGTCGACCCGATGGGTTAGTCCTGTCCCAACGGAAATACTGCATTGACTTACTGCAAGAGGCAGGCTTCTCTGGCTGTAAACCAGCAGATACCCCTATGGATTCAAATCAAAAATTGTGTGCAGCTGGTTCTGAGACTGATCAACTCCTTGAGAATCCAGAGTACTACCGTCGTTTGGTTGGGAAGCTGATTTATCTTACAGTTAGTCGACCAGATATTTCGTTTGTCGTCGGCGTTGTAAGTCGCTTCATGCACACTCCAAGGACTTCTCACCTTCAAGTTGTTGAGCGCATTCTCCGATACTTGAAAACCACTCCAGGACAAGGCCTTGTCTACAAACCATCCACCTCGCCATCTCTTCTTGCTTACTCGGATGCTGACTATGCTGGCTCTCCTGATGACAGGCGTTCCACGACTGGATTTTGTACGTACTTTGGTGGACATCTTATAACATGGCGTAGCAAGAAACAGGTTGTGGTTGCTCGCTCCTCGGCTGAGGCTGAATATAGAGCTATGGCTGCTGTCGCTTCTGAATTAACCTGGCTTGAAGGACTTTTGGGAGATTTGGGTGTCAAACTCTCCTCTCCGACAACTCTTCTTTGTGACAGTCAGGCTGCTATTCATATTGCCAAGAATCCTGTGTTTTATGAGCGGACAAAGCATATTGAAGTTGATTGTCATTTTGTCCGGGAAAAGGTTCAGGCAAAGAAGATAGAATTGGAACATGTCCCAGCTGCAAAACAAGTTGCTGGCATCATGACTAAAGCTCTTCCTCGGCCATTATACCACCAGTTCTTATCCAAGCTGGGTGTCTACGACTTGTACGCTCCAGCTTGCGGGGGAGTGTTAGAGAATATAGGAAAAACTATGTAAAGGCCCATATATTAGGCCCATTTATTCTCCTGTCTTTTAGTCTCACATCTCTTGTATATGATTTCTTCCTCCTCTCTCTTCCTGTATATTTGTACTCATACTTGTATTTATCTTTTAAGTGAATATACTACAAGGTTTATACCATTTCTCTACAGAAAGTAAAGTAAATCAAAACTTGTCTCCCTTAAAATAAATTACAAGCATAAGCAATAAATTTTGTTATTTGTGAAATATACCACAAAAATGTTTCACCAGAATCAGATAACTTCAAATAAAGACTATATAACAAAATGCATTCGAATACCTAACTTTAGTTGATGAAAGGAACAACTTCTAAATTGGGCTAGTAAGCTGACCTGGCTATCCAAGAGCATTTTATCTCCAATTAAAACGTGGCGTGAACAAGATGTGTTTGCAGATTTAAAATGTAGTCGCAAAAAAAATTCTTGTAGTCTAAGAAACAAAAAAACTTCAAGAGCAAAACACACAATTTTAACAGTGTAAACGTGAAAAATCATTCATATCCTTTGACGCAGGACGAATCTATAGGCGACGGATAAACCATTACCTAACCCTACATGTTATGCAAAGCCCGACGGATTAGTCACAAATTAGATAATAAATTTAAACATCCCACGCAGTTAATTCACAGCAAGGCAGAATAATTTATTAGGGCAAACAAGCTTAGGCTTTCCTCCGCGTGGAGGGCCAAAGCAAGAGCGCGCGGCGAATAAACCCTGTAAATCACAATAATAATCTAGAGCAATATTCTACGATGATGTTTCTCCAAACAAATATAAGATGTCCAACCCAATAAATAACTGCTGAAAATAATCGTCCAAATACAATAAGTGACTCACCAAAGTAGTGGGCTGACCAAGGCACTGAAGAATTCGAAGCCGGAGATGCGTGGGCGACGATCCGAGGTGTAACCGAAGGCGTGGAAATGATGACGGTGGCTGTCCTTGGCGGTGGAAGGTGAAAACGGGCCGGAAATGGATGGATCCGGCGACGTGGGTAGAGATCCGGACGAGGGTGGATAGATCGGATGATTTGGGAGCAGATCCGGGCTGGTTTTGTCCAGATCTGGACTGATTTGGACAAGGAGGGGTGGAGGTGGTTCCACGTCGAGGAGAGGGCTGGGAGAAAGGGCTGTTGCGGACTGACGGCGGGGAGGAAGGCTGCTTGGATTGGCGGCGGGAGAGGAGGGCTGCTGTGGGCTAGCGGCAAGGAGGAGGGCTGCTTGGGAAGGGGCGAGTGGAAGGTTGGCGGTGGGCTGCTGGGCTGCTGGACAGCAGAGTGGCGGCGGCTTGGGAGAGCAAGGTGGCTGGCGGCGGGTTGGCTGGGAGGCGGAGAAGGGGGCTGAGAGAACTATATTAAGGAATAGTAAATTTCATAAAGGAATAGTGCCAAGAGGGGATTTTCTAGACAGCCAACAGTGGCTGTTTGGGGGGCTGTTGGGGGGGCTGTTGGGGGCTGCAGGAGGGAGTTTGGGAGGGGGAAAAGAGGGCTAGGGTTAGGGGGTACCTTGGGGAGGGAGATACAAGCCTAGGAGTCGTCACCTAGGGTTCCACGGAGTCGGCACCGTGGAGGGATCGCCGGATTTCGGGATTTCTCTTCTCCAAAATCTGCAATGCCTCCAATCAGCCCACTACTCTCTTATTTATAATAAAAACAAAGCTAGGGCATCCCAATCAACGGCTATGATTGGCCGGGGGAAAATCCACTTAAATACAACAATAATAAACCAAAATATATAAAGTAATATATGAAATCGACTCGCAACACGAATCCGAACGCATCCACGGAGTCGGATCGTCGATCCGGGCACGCCATATATGGTAAGTCGCCAAATCAGCCCAGAATGGGCCCAAAGCTCGTCCTCGCCTCTGCTCCGCATCAATCTCCCCGGCTTGAAAGAATTCATCTCCCGATGAATAGGGGTCAGAATTCTCTCGTCGAATGCCATGTAAAACTCGAAGATGCCCGCCAGAGGTCGTCCAAGTGTCGTCGCTGAAAAGTGGCCTCACCAATCAACTCCCCCTGACTGAAAAGCCGTCATCTCCGGTGAATGGAGACGGCCGTACTGAAGTCGAAGTCTAGGGGCGAATCGATCAAGCTCTGTTGCAAGTACCCAGGTGTCACCAACGTCTGCTGTAGGAATTCACTGGTGGAATCTGGTCTCAAGGAAGCTCTCAACGCTCAACTCACGAGTGGTGGATCCCGGTGCGATCGGTGGCGCCGTAGGTAGAACCAAAGAAGACGAGTCCCCAGGTGGGTGGGTGTCAAAAGTGGGTGAGTAGTGGTGGCCATCAAACGTGGGTGGGCTATGCGGGTGGTAAGGCAACGGGAGTGGAGGTGTGGGCGGCTGGAAGTCCCCACTGCTTGGGTCCACATACTCGCGAGGCTCGAAGTACGGCATCATATCTTCAACACTAAATACCAGGTGGATACCCATACTTGCAGGGATATCAAGATCGTAGATGTTTGCTTCGATCCTTCTCATGATTATATTGGGATCCATTCGCCTAACGCTCAAGCTTTTAGCAAGCCTCGCACGGAGCCTCACAACGCATATTCTCACCATCACCTGCTCGCCTTCATGAAGTACCTGCACTTGCCAGTGAACATCCGCATGTGATTTACAAAATTTATTATCATCACGGATTTTTCGTCGGACCGACTCATGACACACATGCAAACGATGAACAGACAACATAACTGACTCATGCAAATGATGACGAAACGACTCAACAGACTTATGCAAATGATGAAGAAACGACTCAACATACTCATGCAAATGATGCAAATGAAACATGACCGACACTACATACTCGTTATGGGAAAGACTAATAACCACTTGAAAATCTACCAAAGGAGGTGGCCTATCAGGAGGCTCTCTCGGAGGAGTGTAGAAAAACTCATCTCGTGTGTGACGAATGCTCAGATGATCGTGAGAGACAACTATACTCAAATACGAGCTCATAAAGATCCAAGTGTCTCTCAGGGAACGTGACGCGTCAGGGGGCTCACCAGGAGGTGTGTAAGAAAAGTTATCGCGAATGCGACGACCGCCTAAGTGAAAATCATGTGCACCGACCAGAAGACGTGGCTCTATAGTGTAGTGAGTGTCCCCAAAAATAAAGAGCTTGTCTGGTGGGTCAGCAGGTGGTGCATCCCAAAACTCAGCAAGAGTGCGATGTGTCAGTAAGTGGTGTCCTAAATATTGGATGTTCCTCACAATATCCATCCTCTGGGGCAAGGTCAGGGACGATAATGGAAGAAACACCACTAACTCGAAACTCGTAAACAAACGGCTCACCTGAATCGCATCCTCACCAGGATGTGGTGGCTCATCAGGAGGCTCAACAGGGGGATCGTCATAGAACTCATCACTAGGGTCATGATCCTCCATATGAGTACCATCGTGAGGGGTAGTGTCCCCGTGAATGGATGACATAGCCACTACGGGATCAACACCAGGCTCTGGTCTCTCGATCGCGATGTGAATCAGGGTAATGACAATGGGAGAGCGACATAGATCTACGCTCAAGAATGGGTCTGTGGGTGCGGTGTCAAGATGTGAGTCCAGGGTAGGGGTGTTAATCAACCCATGACATGCCAGAGGTGGTGGTGTGGGTGAGGGGCATGACACTATAGGCTCAAGAGGTCGCTCAGGCTCACTCTCAGTCTGGGTCACGAGAGACGGGTCAGAAACAAGAGATATGTCACTCACTGGGCTAAGCACCTCACTGGGGTGAGAGCAATCCGTATCAGGTATCCCTTCTGCCATGTCTGACGGAACTATGGTAGGCAGAGTGGTGTCCTCGGTGTGGGAAGAGCTCGTACTGTGGAGGTCAAAGCGATTATCCAACCGACCAGCTCTTGCGGATTTCAAAGACTGTTCGTAACGAAGGGCAAGCTGATATGTCTGCTCGAGGGATTTCGAGCTATGATAAGCCACCTCAGTACGAATGTCTGATCGAAGGCCAGACCGAAATCTGCAAGAGGTCATGGCTAGGTCCTCTCGGACATCGCTTCTCACAACTAACTCATCAAAGCGATCCATGTACTCAGCGACGGACATGGATCCTTGCCGAAGGGAAAATAATTGGTCGAGCAAGCGACTCCGATACGACGAAGGCAGATACCTCTGACACAATGTACGCTTCATGTCCACCCAACTAGTGATGCGATGTAGACGGTCTCGCTCACGTGTCCTCTCAACGCTAGCCCAATATGCCCTCGCCTTATTTAAAAGTCTAAGTTTCGCAAACGTGACGCGACGCTCACCGAATACCTCAAAATGGTCAAGATAATACTCCATATCCACGAGCCAATAACTGAAGGGCTCGGGACTCGATGAGCCGTCAAAAGGAGGGGCAACAGTACGAAACTGACTCTCAAGATCTCTCTCGGAACGACGATCCTCATAATAATCATTCCTAAGGTAACCGAGTCGTGTCGACGGATCGACACGATCCGCTCGCGTGTACAGATAAGAACGATGACAACCATCATACTGATCGTCTCTAGTGTAGTGGTCTCGTGTCGGTGGGTCAACATGATCTCTAAAAGTGGTGTGCTGCGATCGAGAATAATCGTCGTAGTAACGTGAAGATCTCCCTGACGGGGCTCTGTGAGAGCGGGTGTTAGTGGACTCGAGACCTCCAAACCGAGGGGAGGCATAATTTTGACACCTAGACATAATAAAAATATCCTATAGACTCTACGACTGCGTATCAAAAAGAGCGCGTAACCTAGCTTTGATACCAATTGACGCAGGACGAATCTATAGGCGACGGATAAACCATTACCTAACCCTACATGTTATGCAAAGCCCGACGGATTAGTCACAAATTAGATAATAAATTTAAACATCCCACGCAGTTAATTCACAGCAAGGCAGAATAATTTATTAGGGCAAACAAGCTTAGGCTTTCCTCCGCGTGGAGGGCCAAAGCAAGAGCGCGCGGCGAATAAACCCTGTAAATCACAATAATAATCTAGAGCAATATTCTACGATGATGTTTCTCCAAACAAATATAAGATGTCCAACCCAATAAATAACTGCTGAAAATAATCGTCCAAATACAATAAGTGACTCACCAAAGTAGTGGGTTGACCAAGGCACTGAAGAATTCGAAGCCGGAGATGCGTGGGCGACGATCCGAGGTGTAACCGAAGGCGTGGAAATGATGACGGTGGCTGTCCTTGGCGGTGGAAGGTGAAAACGGGCCGGAAATGGATGGATCCGGCGACGTGGGTAGAGATCCGGACGAGGGTGGATAGATCCGATGATTTGGGAGCGGATCCGGGCTGGTTTTGTCCAGATCTGGACTGATTTGGACAAGGAGGGGTGGAGGTGGTTCCACGTCGAGGAGAGGGCTGGGAGAAAGGGCTGTTGCGGACTGACGGCGGGGAGGAAGGCTGCTTGGGTTGGCGGCGGGAGAGGAGGGCTGCTGTGGGCTGGCGGAAAGGAGGAGGGCTGCTTGGGAAGGGGCGAGTGGAAGGTTGGCGGTGGGCTGCTGGGCTGCTGGACAGCAGAGTGGCGGCGGCTTGGGAGAGCAAGGTGACTGGCGGCGGGTTGGCTGGGAGGCGGAGAAGGGGGCTGAGAGAACTATATTAAGGAATAGTAAATTTCATAAAGGAATAGTGCCAAGAGGGGATTTTCTGGACAGCCAACAGTGGTTGTTTGGGGGGGTGTTGGGGGCTGCAGGAGGGAGTTTGGGAGGGGGAAAAGAGGGCTAGGGTTAGGGGGTACCTTGGGGAGGGAGATACAAGCCTAGGAGTCGTCACCTAGGGTTCCACGGAGTCGGCACCGTGGAGGGATCGCCGGATTTCGGGATTTCTCTTCTCCAAAATCTGCAATGCCTCCAATCAGCCCACTACTCTCTTATTTATAATAAAAACAAAGCTAGGGCATCCCAATCAACGGCTATGATTGGCCGGGGGAAAATCCACTTAAATACAACAATAATAAACCAAAATATATAAAGTAATATATGAAATCGACTCGCAACACGAATCCGAAAGCATCCACGGAGTCGGATCGTCGATCCGGGCAGGCCATATATGGTAAGTCGCCAAATCAGCCCAGAATGGGCCCAAAGCTCGTCCTCGCCTCTGCTCCGCATCATCCTTACTAGTGGAGTTGTGTTTGCTACAAAAGATGGGTATAACCGCTCTTAAACTCCTTTGGGATTGGCCGCGGCATATTAAAAGTTTGAACATAAAGGTGAAGCGAATTTGAATTTTATGGTTCACACACAGTTATAGAACATCTTTTATCAACCATCGCTACAAAGAATTATGTTTCAAGTCCATTCTGCATCGAAAAATGTCAAATGAAATCATGAATACAATAAGTTCATTCACAACAGTTGCAGTATCAAATCTTAGTGTCTAGGAATTAAGTTCAAGCCATTTATGTGCAAATAATCCAGTGTAGAAAACTATCTTGGTCAGAGCTAATGAACAAGTCCCTTCGATCCTGAAAGAGGATACATAACTTTACCGTTAGTTTGGACGGAGTTGGAATCATGGAATTGAAATTGAACGTCGAATTCCAATTCCGTTGTTTGACTGTGCGTTTGAAGAGAAAAATTGAAATTCAAAATGAATTCCATGAAATTCATTTTGAACTAAATCTAATTCTTTTCTATCTATATAGGAATCGGAGAATGTCGTTCAAGGTCCACAAGCGTGATATATGTAAAGACGTTCTTCGCATTAATAAATGTGAAATTTTCTGTACTTAAATCTTAAATATATTTATTGTGGTCCCGATTAACGTGCTCTCGGAGTTCGTTGAGTTCAATTGGTCGCTAAAAATTTTATTGGAGGCAACTATTGCCGGGTGCCTCGCCAAAAAGAATTGAAATTGTCGGATCATCATCATAATTTCAGGAAAGCTTTACTTATTGTCCCGAGATTGTTGGTGTTAACGGTACATCGACCCAATCTCTAGATCACAGCAAATCTCCGCCAAATCGTCGTCGCCAAAAAACATGAAAGTCGTCAAATCATCCTCAAAATCTTATGGAAGTTTTTCCTCATCATTCTAAGACCATTGGCGATGACAGTTCATCGAACTGAGAATCGGAACTCAGGCAATCTCCATCGGATCATCATTGTTAAGAAAAATGAAAGTTGTTGGATCATCGTTTGGGGAAGCTTCTTATCATCGTTCTAAGCCATTGGTGGTGACAGTCACCGATCCAATTATTGGATCTCATGTAAACTCCTTTGCACCGTCGATGTCGAGAAAAAAGAACGTGGTCGAGTTGTCCTCAAATTTTTGGGGAAGCTTCTTTTCATCACGCCTGAGACTGCTCGTGGTGACGGTTTGCCAATCTGATCACTTGATGATAGTTGCACACTATCAAGAACTGAAATTGTATGATTAAACACAAAACAATGATACAAATGTCGAGACAAGCTCGACCCGAACTCTTGATGGTTGGTTCACCCTAAGAGCATCTCTCACCTAGGAGAGCCTAACACTCACAATATCTCCAAGATGGAAAATAAGAGACACTACCACTCCCTTATATAGGGGAGTGGGACATACACATTACGATAATGCACCCTTAGGGCTACATAAGCAGAAAGACACGCGTGTCCAGAAGGTCATATCTGTATCAACACTCCCCTCACGAAAAAAGACCTTGTCCTCAAGGTCGTGGTCCGAAGGGGTCATTTGCGAGCATCGGAGGATCCAAGTTTCCGAAGTTAGGATCGTCGTCTTCAGATCCAACCAGCATGCACAAGTATTTGAAAGCGCATATGTGGACGGGTGAGTACGTCTGCTGGTAGCGGAGCAAAGGCCCTTGCAGTAAAACTCGAGGTGTTGCTCGTCAGATAAGCGGAGGGGTCGTCGGGGCGTCGGGCCTAGCAGCGGGGGCCCATGCGGGGGAAGGTGATCCAAGCGAGGAAGAGGCGGCTGAGATTTCAGCTGCAATGGCGGTAGTGGCAGCGACTGATGGGGTGGGAACGGCGAGGACAACTGGATTGTGCAGAGTTCCTCGTCGAGGCAATGAGCTTGATCCATGACGCGGGAAAGAGTCGCCGGTTGTGGACCCAGAGGCGCACCCGAAGGTGGGGTTGTAGACCCCCAAGGAAGTGCCCCAGGTAATGGTCGGGGGTTAGGCCGAGTACATGCGTGGCGACCTCGATGAACTCGTCAATGTAGGTGGTCACGGTGTCGGACTGGCGCAAGGAACTGAGGCGCTCATTGGCATTGCCCATCTAACGGTTGTCATAGTGACGAAGGAGTTCCTCCTTCAACGTGGACCAGGAGAGGTCAAGAACCTGTTGGTGCGTCCAACGCACCCAATGGAGCGTCGAACCCTCCATATAGATAGTGGTCATGGGAACCTTCTAGTTGGCGGGGATCGGTGCCATCAAACACATGGATCTCGATTCGGCAGAGATGGGTCGGGTGGATGTCTGTAGCGGGGTGGAGAAACCTGTTGGAACAACCCTATTACTAATTTGGGCTAGGATCACTATATGTTGATTAGGATCTGTATTGACCCCAATGTATAGCCTTAGGGTCAAGTTTTAGGTTGATTAGATTAGCAGAACTTAGGAAAATTCAAGCTCAACACATGGTGAGTGGTGTTCGACGAATGACCAGATTCGTTCGACAAATTACTTCCAGCAGACTGAAGATATTTACAGTTCCAGCGGTCGACAAATTCTGAGCCAGCGCTCGACAAATGACTAGCAGCGGTCGACAAATTCTAAGCCAGCGCTCGACAAATGACTAGCAGCGGTCGACAAATTCTAAGTCAGCGCTCGACAAATGACTAGCGGCGGTCGACAAATTCTAAGCCAGCGCTCGACAAATTGCTTTCTGACGTTCAGACTTATATTCTCAGTGGATGTCAGTTCTCTGAACTCAAATCAGCAAAATAACGGATATATTTATTTCTCCTTGGACGTATTCAGGCAGCCAAGTAAAGATATCTTTCTCATTTATTATATCCTTATATTCCTTCTATTCCAAGAAGAAGAATAGTCGTTGACATTTAATGCCAAAGGCATCTTTCTCGACAAAAGGAATTAAAAGGACCTGCCAAAATCGTTTTGGGTGGCTACCTGGTTCCAAGAAGGATTTAAGTCAGAAGAAGACATTCCTTAAATAGACAGAAGATTTGAATTTGAAAATATATATACAAACAGTTATCAGAAGAAAAATATAGAACAGCAAGAACTGAGATAGTCGTCTTTGGAGATAAAAAATAAAGAAAAACTTCACCATCACTTTCTCTCTTCTGTGATCACAGAACAAGAAGGATGGAAGAAGTTTTTCAGAAGAAGAAGAAGAAGAAAATACACTATTATTTTTCAGCATTCTTCTTCATCAAGGCAGCATCTTCATCTTTCTGAGAACCATATTTAATCTCTTAGATCTGCTGCAAGATAAAGTCTTTCAAGAGCAACAACAATCTGAAGATTAATTTCTTCCAGATCATCAGCTACAAAGACTTCTATTTGAGAAAGCTCTGTCCACAAAGCTGTCATCAACTCTCATCAGACAGGGAGAGCTTTCTGCTTCAACACCTTTTGTCTTCTCTCAGCTCATTGACAGAGAAGAACACTCTATACCTTTTTATCTCATTCTGTACAGGGTTAATACTCCCTTCAAAAGTTTACCCAGTGGTGGCAAGACACCTTATCAAAAAATCCTAGTGTGGTTTTTAAGCACCTTATCAAAAGCTTATTGGTGTGTGGACACCTTATCAAAAATCCCTTGGTGTCTGGGCACCTTATCAACCCTCCTAGTTGATTCCTACCAAAGGTGGTAGAAGAGTAGACGTACCCAGATTTATTGGGGAACTACTATAGCTCCTTGTGTCTTATGTGCTTGATTATCTCTGTGTGCTTGTGTTGTGTGTCCTTTATTATTTCTGTAGTTTTCTATAACTCACACTAAATACACATATACTTAAACAATAGTTTAATTTCCGCTATAAAATATATTAAAAATTTTAATACTCTATTCACCCCCCCCCCCCTAGAGTAATTTAAGATCTGACCTCCACTTTCAATTGGTATCAGAGGGGTGTTGATTCTTTACAGGCTAACACCTGAATCACAAAGATCAACCAGATCTTAATTTTTCTAAGAGTTTTATTCTCTAGAATTTTATCTTATTTAAAACTCATGGCACAAAACAATGAGTATTCCAGCACAAGACCTCCTATGTGCAATCTCAATAAGTTTGCACTATGGAAAGCAAGGATTAGGCTTTATATGAACTCCATTGATGAGGAGATTTTAATGTTATTCTTACAGGACCTCCAGCACCTACAGCATCAGCTAGTACTGCTGCAACAACAGACAACACTGTTGTTCCACCTCCTGAGTGGACTGAGGCTCAGAAGAAGCAGAGAAATGCAGATGCAAAGGCCATGAACATTCTGGCCCTAACTATGTCAGATGACATATTCCAGAAAGTAGTTGAGTGCACCTCAGCAAAAGAAATCCGGGAATCTCTCAACAACATGGTGGCAGGCTCAGCAGATGAAAGAAAAGATAGGAGATCTCACCTGATCTCTCAATATGAGAACTTCAAGAATGAAGAATCAGAAAATGTAGCTGATATGTACAATAGGCTCAGTCTCATAATAAATGAGCTGAAGTCTCTGGACAAAGTGATCTCACTCACAGAGATCAATGACAAGATTCTTATGTGCTTTCCCAGCACATGGGACTCCAGAATCTGGCCAATCAAAGAAGTCAGAAGTCTCAATGAGATCACCACTGAAGCTCTGTTGGGCAAGCTCAAATCTTATGAGCAGCTCATCAAAACTAGGGAAACTGAAGAATCCACTTCATCCTCAGCACCCAAGAAGGAAAGAAGCATAGCCTTCAAGGCTGCAGAAGATAGAGGAAAAGCTACTGACAAAGAGGAGTTTATGAGTCTGTTAGCCAAAAGATTCTATAAGATGGCTAAGAAAGACTTCAGAAAACAGTTATCCAGAAGTCATGACAAGCCAAGGTATGACAAAAATCATTCTAATGAAATCATATGTTTTGGCTGCAGGAAACCAGGACACATTGCTCCTGAATGTCCAGAGATTCAACACAAGAAGGACAAGAAGGAAAGAAGAAAAGAAAATGAAGAAAAAAAGGGCTCCAGCAAATCTTCCTCCCACTCTCACAAGAAGAAGGGAAGAGGATTTGTAGCAACATCCTGGAGTGAAACAGAATCTGAATCAGAATCTTCATCTTGCTCCTCTGATGAAGAAGAAACAAAAGAAGACAGTCAATGCTTAATGGCTATTTATGACTCAGACAATGAGTCACAATCAGCATCATCATCCAGCTCCAGTGATGATGAAGAAGAAAAAAGTTTTTGCATGATGGCAATCAATGCCTCAACTAACAATTCTGATGAAGAGAAATCAGAATCAGAAACAGAAGATGATATTGATCAGGTATTATCTGACTTTGATTTCACTTCTATTGAATTCAAAGATGATTTCAAAACTCTTTGCCAAGACTTAATAAAATCTGAGAAAGAAATAATCTCTCTCAGAACTAAGCTAGTTGAAATGAACAATATAAGTGAAGAGAATGAAAATCTTAAGAAAGATTTGGCTGCCTCCAGAGAACACATTACTACTCTTGAGAGTAAGTTATCTGAAGCCAAAAAGTTTGAAGAATCTCTCAATGGGAGAAGTATCAAGCTGATGGACATCACAAGCACTGTCAATGCTAGATTTAATAATAGCAAACTGGGCTTGGGTGCCTCATCAAGAGAGCCATCTCTGATTAAGAGAAACATCCTCTCCACACCCATAAAATTCATTTCTGCTAAAAGCAAAGAAGCTGCAGAAAGAAATAAAGACATTTCAAGCAAGTTTGTTAAGGATAAAAGAATCTAGAAGAATTCGTCGAACGACACTCGATAAAAGGATTCAAATTTGTCGAACGAGGCTCGACGAAAACAGAGAACAGATTTTCAGTATAGTTATAAAATGAATAATAATCGACGAATTTATTCAAATTCCTCGAACAAGCACTATACAGAAAGCTCTAAGAATTCTAATCCTAAATATACTAAAATCCTTTTACTGAGTGGACTATACCTCCAAGGAGATATCATCCACAAGGCTACAAGGATCAGCCTGAAATGACATTTATCTCTGAATTTTGTGGTAACATAAAAGGACCCAAGGTAGTCTGGGTCAAAAACAACTAGTTTATGTTTTGTCTTTGCAGGTACACAGCCATCCAAGATTAAATCAAAAATGGTACTTGGACAGTGGATGCTCAAAGCATATGACAGGGAACAAGGCCAACCTGAACAACTACATGGCAAAACTTGGACCCAAGGTGATCTTTGGAGACTCCAACTGTGGACAAACCAAAGGTTATGGTCAAATTAAAATTGGAACAGTGACATTCAAGGAAGTAACCTATGTCAAGGGTCTAAAGCACAACCTCATCAGCATAAGTCAGTTATGTGATGAAGGTTATCAGGTAACATTTAATAAATCAGAATGCATCATTAAATCATCTGATAATATTATTGTTCTATCAGAAATTAGACAAGGAAATATATATTTAGTAAACTTCAACTCATCTAAATCAGAAATTTGGTTATTTAATGAGTTAAGCAAATCTAGTGAATTATGGCATAAAAGATTAGGACATGTAAACCTTAGGACTATTGCTAAATTAGCTAAGGATAATCTTGTTAGAGGCTTACCATCAGGATCATATAAGAAAGAAGGTCTTTGTAGGGCATGTCAATTAGGTAAGCAAACCAAAAACAGCTTTAAATCATTATCTAAAAGTGATTCACCTAGAATTTTATGCTTGCTACATATGGACCTTTTTGGACCTATTGCAATAAAGAGCTTAGGGGGAAAGTCTTACACTCTAGTTATTGTGGATGACTTCTCTAGATTCACTTGGCTGTTCTTTTTGAGAGAAAAGTCAGATAACTTTAAAGTTCTTACAGACTTTCTTAAGAGCATACAGATTGAGTACTCTACTGTAGTTGCATTGATCAGAAGTGATCATGGCACTGAGTTTGAGTCTCTTCTCATGCAAGAATTCTGTGAGATGGAAGGTATCAGGCATTGCTTCTCAGCTCCTTAGAACTCCTCAACAAAATGGGGTAGTTGAAAGGAAGAATAGAACTCTAATTGAATCAGCAAGAACATTGCTTGCAGATGCTAACTTGCCCCTATCCTTTTGGGTTGAGGCTGTCAGCACAGCAAATTATGTTCTGAATAGAAGTTTGATACACAAACTTAAGGGTAAAACTCTCTATGAATTGCTTAAAGGGAGGAAACCCAAAGTTGATTATTTTAGAACTTTTGGATGTAGATGTTTTGTTCATAACAATGATAAGAAATATCTTAGAAAATTTGAACCAAAATCTGAAGAAGGAATCTTCTTAGGATATTCAATAGTCAGTAAAGCATATAGGGTATTTAACAAATCCTCTCTTAAAATAGAAGAGTCTATGCATGTTTCCTTTGATGAAACTAACATGCTTTGCAAGGAGAAGAACTCTTCTACCAAGAACACTTTGCAGGTACCAGCTCTATGTGAAGAGCTTAAAGGGCTAAAATCTACAGACAGGAGATTCACTGCATCCATTACCTCAAACTCTTGAAGATAGTGAAGAAGAAGATCATCCAGATCTTGTTGATTACCTGAATCAAGCACCAACAGAACATCCTCCACAGGATGTAATAGCTGAACAAATTCCCAATGAAGACACTACTGCAGAACCAACTCCAACTGCTGACCATATCACAGTCAAAGTGTTGGAACACGGTCTTCCGTATCTCCTATGTTTGAGAATAACAAATCCTATGTGTATTTGATCTTGTGTGTTCAAGTGTGCAGGTTAACATAGTCCACATGACTCAAGAAGTACTCATGATGTCTGCCCCCAAAATTGAGGCCAAAATTCGAACAAGCTCACTAGCGCCGGCAGTAGCGATAGCGCCCGGCGCTAGCATTGATTAGCTCGATTCCGGCGGCATTTTTAGAAGGAGCTAGCGCCCGGCGGTAGCTACTAGCGCTGGCGGTAGTATGGCGCACAAGAAGCATAGAGCAAATTGTTGCCACGGATGGGAGATTCGATCGCGCAAGATCATTCCTAATCCGGGCTAGCGCCGGCGGTAGCGTGAAGGCTATAAATTGGATGCTTTGGCTCCGAATTCTTGATC
Source organism: Dactylorhiza incarnata (assembly GCA_033032865.1). Classification (NCBI taxonomy): domain Eukaryota; kingdom Viridiplantae; phylum Streptophyta; class Magnoliopsida; order Asparagales; family Orchidaceae; genus Dactylorhiza; species Dactylorhiza incarnata. Next base: position 3,027,828 of record JAWHQI010000286.1, on the reverse strand, counting down.
CTCCTCCAATCCCAAACTCCAGAGCTTCGTGCCACAGCAGAGAGAGGAAGATTCAGAGCGATACTCCCACAATTCCATAAAGCCTTAAGGAGATCAGTGGAGAAGATTTCAACACGCGTCATCATCGTGACGAAAGGCTGCATCGACTACGATCATACTCTGCGGGCCTTCGTCCACTTCTCCAAGAGATCCACATAGAGGGAGTTTTTATATTATTGTCTTTTCATTTCATATCTTTTCTGTAAACGGTAGTGAAATCGCTTTGTGTTGGCGACTAGGTCTGGGGTAGGACTTAGGGCTGAAATTCGCTTCATGTTGGCGACTAGATCTAGGTTAGATCTAGGGGGTGCTCGAGGCCTTTCTGGGGATAGATCGACTAGAGCGGCTTGAGGCCGTATCTGGGGAGAGATCGGCTAAAGCCAACCGGTTCGTGGGGATACGAGTCGGTATAGAAAACGAAAAAGAATTTTTATTAGTCGCCTCCGATTCCTAGCGTCATAGAAATCAAGTTTTGTAAAACATTATTTGATATTAATAAAGCATATCTCTTTATTATTGTTTTACTTGATGTCTCTTTATTAATCTTGCAATATTCCGAAGTTTTTCTAAATATAATCTAAAGTTTTTGAAAACCCTTATTCACCCCCCCCCCCCCCTCTAAGGGCGTCGACCGATCCAACAAGTGGTATCAGAGCTAGGTTATATTCCAATCGGCTTAACAACCGGGAATAATGGCGTCTCATGATCTCGCTTCAACTAGTGGGGCAAATTTCTGTGAAGATGAAATATCACATAAATCACCTTTATTTGAAGGAACAAATTATAAAGGATGGAAAATTTTAATGGAAAAATTTATTAAAACTTTAGATATCGAAGTATGGAACTTAGCAATTATAAGACGTGCGGATGAATCAAATAAAAAGGAACTTCATTTAGATGCAAAAGCTAAACATTATCTATTTTGTGGTCTCTCAAATGAAGTTTTCAAATTTGTGTATTGTTTTTCTAGTGCTTATAAAGTATGGAAATTTCTTGAAGAAATGTATGATCTTCCTCTCGCAGGTATGGAACAAACACAGGAGGAAAAGAACGAACAAGCATCCATTATCGTTCAAGAAGATCTCTCTCGGAGCGAAATCATGGAGAATATTGAAATAGAGAAAGAGAACAATACATCAAAAGAAGATGAAAACTCATCTGTGATCGAGGAAGGACCAAAAGATAACGATGGAACTTTATGCACACATTTTGCCTCTATCAAAAGCGCTGTAAGAAAGTCAAAATCCTCTTCTTGTGTAATAACTTCCATTTATAGTTTCAATATACTAAAAACTGCTAAACGTAAGATCAACAAATTAAAGAATGCTAATAAACTATTCGCTTAGAAAATAAAAATTTAAAAGCAAAAGTTAAAGTAGTATCAAAATTCGATTTATCTAGCTTTACTCATGTCACTTCAATTGAAAATACAAAATCTTGTCTTGATTGTAATGATATTAAAGAAAAATTTAAGGAACTTGAAAAAGAAATTATTTTTATAAGAGAACAAAATGAAAAATTATGTTTAGAAAATTCATCTTTAAAAATTAATTGTGCTAAGTGTAAGGACTATGAAATTGAAATAAAAGAGATGGATGAAACATTTGATGAATATAGAAACAATTATCAAGATCATATTGACTCGATTGTCTCTACTCTTAAAAATAGCACAACAGCTTATAATAAAGCTAGGCATAATCTAAAGATAAAGAATGATGAATTAAAATCAAAAATCAACTTGCTTATGAAAATTATAAATACAAATTCAAAACATACAAATTTAGAATATCAAGCAATATCCAAAAGCAAGTTAAATACAAATATAAATATCTTAACTAAACCTAATAATGGGAATAAGAAACAAAATGTTTTTGCATATCAAAAACCAAGTCATCATTATTTACAAAATCATGTTTCTCTCAACTTAAAATTGAAATTACACAAATTTCTTATAAATGATAATTTCAATTATAATCTTCAAAAGAAAGAAAATCATCATGGAAATTGGATAAATAAGAATAATATTAAACTAATGTTTGAATGGCGGCCAAAAGTTAAAGATGAAACACAAACTCAAATCAAAAGGGCTCATTCAATCATATCTCCCCAAAAGAAAACACGATGTATTTGGGTACCCAAATGAACCGTCACTCTCGGTCCTCTTTGGATACCTAAATCTCTTATTCATTAGTATCTCATCATTTGCATGAAGTAGAAATCAATTAAAATGAAATACACAAATTTCTACTTCATGATGTGCTTTAATGTCTTTTCTATCTTTTTCTTTTTTTTGTTCCTTTTAAACTATCATGTCATGGTCATCCTATATAGTATTGGAAATATGATTTTATCTCATAAAGCTTAATGAGTTTATATATCATTTTTGATCAAAATTCAAAATCATATTTTTTATTTTGATGACCTATCTTTTATTATTATAAAATATCTTATATTATCCATATGAATCAAACTCTAAATTTGCTATATGATATTTCAAATTAAATCCGATTATTAGGCTATTAAGATTCTTAGCCTTCACCAACAAGTGGTTGAGTGAAATAACTTGATCTAAAAGAAAATTCAAGATTTAAATAAAAGCTCAACTTTCAATATGGGTGTCATTGTTCACAACAAAAAATTATATTGGGTTCTCTCATTGATGTCAAACATGATCTAAACCATCACTATTGTTCACCTATCAAAAAATCACATATATATATTCAAAATTCTTAAGGAAAATCACTAAAATGTGTTGAAAGAAGTTATCTTCATAATGAATATTGAATTCACAAACACCACCATGATCTAGTGATATCTTTTGCTAAACATCTCTAAAATCATAATTCATATCAAGAATCATCTATAAACAACTATCACAAATTACATGATAACAATTGACATTATAATTGTTTACCATGGTTGGTGTTATGATATATTATGTGTGTATTGTGATTTATTTCTAGTTTAGACCTTTGAATCATTTTGATATCAAATCAAATAGAATTGTCACTCCATTCTAGGTCTCTAAGTTGAAACACAATCAAACTTTGGCAAAACATTAATCTCAAATTTATCGTACTAACATTGACACCTAAAGAATATTTATATCTATGTTAGGTTTTATATGTCAGGGCATATCCATGTTACTATTTGCGTGAACATTACTCCTTATTCACCGAAACCATGCATATTTGATTTGTTCAAACATGATATCTTGGGTTTTCATTTCCTATTTTTTTAAGTTATAAGCACAAGTTTTTAGAAAAGTCAAAATGAAAACATAAGTAAATATATCTCATGCAGTGATTATTTTGTCAAGTCATATAAGAAATCGTTTACGTTTCATGCAATTTGGACCATCCAAAACATCTCCTAAAAATCTGCAACTTCAGCATGGAACTACTATTGGGACACCTAATCAAGACCACCAATCAAAATTTCTAAAATCCTAAAAAATCGTTCATTGCCTCCCGCGCTAGCGCTAGCGTCCATGTTCATTTTTCTGTATTTTTTAAATTTCTAAAAATCCCTTAAAATATATAAATCTATATTTTCTACTTAGTTTTGCACTTCTGTGTTTCATTATTTTTTGAAAAATCAAATACAAAACTGCAAAAACCAAATTACAAAAAATATGTTTTGTTTTTTCGCTTGTGTTGTTTCCTTTATTTAAAGTTCATCTTTATGCAAAAATCAAATATAAAAATTACAAAAGCAAAAATTACAAAAGCAAAAATTACAAAAATATGTTTTTATTTGTAAAAATCAACTACAAAAATATAAAACAAAACAAAAACAAGTATCAAAATTATTCTTCTGAACTTAACTTTTCTATGTATCTTGCGAAAGGGTGATTTGGGCTATCATCCCATCATATCACCTAATACCGGGCGAACCTCTCACAAGGTAGCCCCCGAGAAGTCCAAGATCAATTTTATAAGTTCAAACTTTAAATAAAAATTATTTTTCAAAAATATCTGTATGGACTTTATTGTAAAAATCAAGCAAGAGTTAATCTATTATTCAAAACTTCTATAATGTTGCAATTTATCTTTTCAAACTACTTTGAACATTGTTTTCATCATGCTTAGATATGTCTATTAATATGTGCATAAATTATATTGAAAAAAGTTGTGTAGAACTATGCGTAGCATGCCTCTAAGTATGAGTAATGTTTTATGTTTGATAATGATCGCAATTCACTCACTTATTTTGGCATTGTCTACTTATGTGTTTAATCTAAGAATGTTTATGTATGTTTTGTAATAGTACAATGAATTAAAATTGCACAAGCATCTTACCTACACAACCTTTATTTGCACTTTTAAAAGTTAAGAAAAGTGGTTATCTTTTTCATAAATTATATTGGTTTGCAAAACAAGTGCATTCGGAGAACTTTGTACAAACCAAATCATAAAATAAAGTGACAAAGATAACTCCACCAAGCACTACTTGAACCTCCTGATAAGTCTTAATAAGCGTTGTGAGGTTGAGCACCTTGGAAAGAATAATAAAGTATCTTGTGCAAACCATAACTTTCTTTCAAAATAAAAACCACTTATTCTTAAGTACACCGGATCACAATAAAAATCAATCTTGAAGAATAAAACTATGTGATCCCTCAAGCACTACTTTGCACCCTGATAAGTCTTGATGAGCATTGTGTGTGCAGAGCACTTTGGTAGTTGTACATTTTTCTTTGTGCATTGAAGTGAGTAGAAGTAAAATTATTTGTGTTTTATTGTGCTCTTTACTTTACATATTACTTGTATTTTTGATTAAAACATTTGTTTACTCTATTAAAAATACACTTTTATGCACATCATTATCTTCTATAACACTTCTTCTCATGAGTATTGGATCCTAATGCTAATTCTATACTACTCTTTATTTATGAAATGCACTAGATAACCTAGCATGCTTTCTACAATTTTTGATATGTTTTGAAATTGTGAATTAAAGTAACATTGTCGTAATCTCTTTTTGATAAGATTATTTCATGTTTGGTTACTGTATTGTCAAAACAAAAATTTTAAATGCAAAATGATTTACAAAAACATCTTTTTGAAATTGAACTCATATATCTTTTTATGAACCATCATTGATTACCATAAGATGTTTTTTGTACTTCTATATGTCTTCCGCATCATAACCATATAATTGTTTTACCTTGCACTTTAATACTTATTTAAAATCTTTCATCTTGTGTGCATCATCACTTGAATCTTCAAATTCCTTTCTTGCAACAAGTGGTAGACTTGCTTGGCAAACTTTATATTGGTTGAATTTTTTTTTTGCTTATAACTCTGATCTATTTCTATTCTAAACACTCCTCCAACAAGTGAAATATTGCTTATAAAACATCTCTTTTTAACTTAAACTCTTATTTAGTATTATGATGTTTCTTTTTCGAAATCTTCCGCAATACTCAAACTCTGATTCATTCATGAATTTCAATATAGCTATGTGAGTTTTATTTCAAAAATTCAAATAAAAATATAAACTCATATGCTATGATATTTTCCATTAGATTTAAATGCTTAATGTTTCCAATAATTGTTATCCATGACTTCATTTCTCACCATAGCGGGGGCGTAGGGTTGTAGACATTAGATAACCTTATCTCTAGTCATGTCTTGTCCTTAACCGGGGAGGGTTCCAGTGGGGCCTTGCGAGGCACTGGGGGAAAATAGTGATAGGTTAAGTTTTTGTCTAGTGTTTGCATATGGGATTAACACTCTAACCTACGGCATGTTTGCAGCTCCTCATGCACATCCGTCACTTAGTACGGGGCTAAGGTGTTACATATTGTCTGGGTAGATTGGTTACTTGGAAATCATGATTTTTTTAGGCTTAAAACTCTTATTTAAAGTGAAAATCATTATTTTTTGCTAAACTCTGATTTATAAAAGGGGGAGAACTACAAACAAAAGGGATAAAATAAGTCATAACTCTGATCATTTTCAATGAAAGACAAGTCTAAAACTCCTTATCATTTACTTAAAAAGCTCGATCATGCCTTCTCTTTTATTTACACATTTTTTAGTGCTTTGTTTCCCTACCCACTTTTGCTAATAACAAAGGGGGAGAACTAACATGATAAAATGCAAAAGGGGGAGAACTAACAATGATAAATGTAACCCGTTATCATAAACCCAACATGACAAATTCAGTTGATAGCATACATATTAAGGGAGCATTCACATAGGGGGAGCATATATTTAGGGGGAGCAATTCTAAATGCTAAAATCAATAATCATCCTAAAGTCATCACTCTCACACACACACAAGTATAGTCTCATCATGCTTATTTATTAATGCTTTGATTTATCATTAATGGATTTGTTATTATCAAAAGGGGGAGTTTGTTGGAACACGGTCTTCCGCATCTCCTAGGTTTGAGAATAACAAATCATATGTGTATTTGATCTTGTGTGTTCAAGTGTGCAGGTTAACATAGTCCACATGACTCAAGGAGTACTCATGATGTCTGCCCCCAAAATTGAGGCCAAAATTCGAACAAGCTCACTAGCGCCGGCGGTAGCGATAGCGCCCGGCGCTAGCATTGATTAGCTCGATTCCGGCGGCATTTTTAGAAGGAGCTAGCGCCCGGCGGTAGCTACTAGCGCTGGCGGTAGTATGGCGCACAAGAGGCATAGAGCAAATTGTTGCCACGGATGGGAGATTCGGCCGCGCAAGATCATTCCTAATCCGGGCTAGCGTCGGCGGTAGCGCTAGCGCCGGCGGTAGCGTGAAGGCTATAAATTGGATGCTTTGGCTCCGAATTCTTGATCCTCCAATCCCAAACTCAAGAGCTTCGCGCCACAGCAGAGAGAGGAAGATTCAGAGCGATACTCCCACAATTCCATAAAGCCTTAAGGAGATCAGTGGAGAAGATTTCAACACGCGTCATCATCGTGACGAAACGCTGCATCGACTACGATCATACTCTGCGGGCCTTCGTCCACTTCTCTAAGAGCATTTATTTTTATCTTATTTGATGATCTATTTTAATCTATCAGATATATTTCATTTCATTGTTGCTCTGTTGTTTATACTTTCTGCTGTATCTATTTAATTATTTGTCAAATAGTATCCTAACCCAAATAGGGGGAGATTGTTGGAACAACACTATTACTAATTTGGGCTAGGATCACTATATGTTGATTAGGATCTGTATTGACCCCAATGTATAGCCTTAGGGTCAAGTTTTAGGCTGATTAGATTAGCAGAACTTAGGAAAATTCAAGCTCAACACATGGTGAGTGATGTTCGACGAATGACCAGATTCGTTCGACAAATTGCTTCCAGCAGACTGAAGATATTTACAGTTCCAGCGGTCGACAAATTCTGAGCCAGCGCTCGACAAATGACTAGCAGCGGTCGACAAATTCTAAGCCAGCACTCGACAAATGACTAGCAGCGGTCGACAAATTCTAAGCCAGCGCTCGACAAATGACTAGCGGCGGTCGACAAATTCTAAGCCAGCGCTCGACAAATTGCTTTCTGACGTTCAGACTTATATTCTCAGTGGATGTCAGTTCTCTGAACTCAAATCAGCAAAATAACGGATATATTTATTTCTCCTTGGACGTATTCAGGCAACCAAGTAAGGATATCTTTCTCATTTATTATATCTTTATATTCCTTCTATTCCAAGAAGAAGAATAGCCGTTGACATTTAATGCCAAAGGCATCTTTCTCGACAAAAGGAATTAAAAGGACCTGCCAAAATCGTTTTGGGTGGCTACCTGGTTCCAAGAAGGATTTAAGTCAGAAGAAGACATTCCTTAAATAGACAGAAGATTTGAATTTGAAAATATATATACAAACAGTTATCAGAAGAAAAATATAGAACAGCAAGAACTGAGATAGTCGTCTTTGGAGATAAAATATAAAGAAAAACTTCACCATTACTTTCACTCTTCTGTGATCACAGAACAAGGAGTATAGAAGAAGTTTTTCAGAAGAAGAAGAAGAAGAAAATACACTATTCTTTTTCAGCATTCTTCTTCATCAAGGCAGCATCTTCATCTTTCTGATAACCAGATTTAATCTCTTAGATCTGCTGCAAGATAAAGTCTTTCAAGAGCAACAACAATCTGAAGATTAATTTCTTCCAGATCACCAGCTACAAAGACTTCTATTTGAGAAAGCTTTGTCCACAAAGCTGTCATCAACTCTCATCAGACAGGGGGAGCTTTCTGCTTCAACACCTTTTGTCTTCTCTCAGATCATTGACAGAGAAGAACACTCTATACCTTTTTATCTCATTCTGTACAGGGTTAATACTCCCTTCAAAAGTTTACCCAGTGGTGGCAAGACACCTTATCAAAAAATCCTAGTGTGGTTTTTAAGCACCTTATCAAAAGCTTATTGGTGTGTGGACACCTTATCAAAAATCTCTTGGTGCATTGGCACCTTATCAACCCTCCTAGTTGATTCCTACCAAAGGTGGTAGAAGAGTAGACGTACCCAGATTTATTGGGGAACTACTATAGCTCCTTGTGTCTTCTGTGTTTGATTATCTTTGTGTGTTTGTGCTGTGTGTCCTTTATTATTTCTGTAGTTTTCTATAACTCACACTAAATACGCATATACTTAAACAGTAGTTTAATTTCCGCTATAAAACATATTAAAAATTTTAATACTCTATTCACCCCCCACCCCCCTCTAGAGTAATTTAAGATCTGACCTCCACTTTCAAAACCCAATATAGTCTGGGACCGATCGAGGTGGTTGCGGTGGTGGTGATAGAGTGGCTAGTGGGCGGATTACCTCCATGGCCGCGAGCTCTCGAAGGAGGAGAGTGAGATCCTCAAGTCGTGCTTTGAGTTGATCCAATGACAAGTTCCCTTGGATGGTCCTTAAAGTGGGCGCGACTGTTTCGACCCCTACCCCGAGAAGAGGTGCAACCTCCACGAGCGGAAGGAATAGGGTGAGATGGAGAAGACCGTTAGAGCGGGGCCGGAGAGAGAATCACGGGAGCATCGGGGGGGTGGTGTGACCTTTAACAGCATGAAGCACACATCCGAAAGAGAAGGAATGGTGGAGAAGGATAGAATCTGAGCCCGGACACTGTGGAGGTGAGGCGGGACACTGGCCATCATCATGGCGATGCCGATCGCTTCTTTCGGAGCACGTTGGGCAACGAGATATGCAGTTGGGGGCAGATGTTGAATCCATGCCTCTACTAGAGTTTTGGATTGCGCCTTAGTTATTAAAGGCGCAAGGCGCACCAAGGCGCAAAGGGGTCTTGGAGCCTAGGCGCAAGGCTCAAGGCGCAGGCGCGCGCCTGACGAAGGCAAGGCGCAACTATATTTGGTTTAAATAATTTGTATCAAACATCACTTCATCTTCTTAATCAGATTTTTCATCTATTCTACTCATTAATAATTCATTACTATCATGTATATCTCTTAAAAAATAGAATCAATGTGATCACTTGCATCATATCTAAGTCTCAAAGCTCGATTATGTTTCCCAAACACTAAATCATGCAAAAAAATATTTAGTTCTTATATTATTTCTTTCTTTATTTTGAAAAAAAATATACAATAGAAATTGCACCTAGACGTGTCTTTTATGCTCCAAAGGCGCAAAAAAGGCGCACAAAGGCGCAAACCTCTGAGTCTGGTGAACCTTGAGCCTTAAGCGTGCCTGAGGCGCGCCTTTAACAACTAGGGATCGCGCAACAAAAGAGGTTAAGTTGACAGCCACCCGAGTCGAGAGAATGAAGGTTCGTGATGATGTCAAAGAGGTGTTGCAAGCTATCCTTGCCAGAATAAAGGGAGTGAAGTTCCTCCCACATGGCTTTGGCCGTCTCATGATGCATGGTCATACGATATGGTTCATTGTCTATCAAGTTTAAAATCCAAGATTGGACACGACCGTCATCATGGAGCCAGTCCTCGGTGGGCTCAGATGGAATAGCATTGGTCAGATGATGAAGGCTTTTTGTCTGAAGAACACGGCGAACAAAGTGCATCCATTCAACAAAATTATTCACTTCAGCAAGGGGAGCCGCAGCACGGGCCGGAAGAGACGGGGCACATTCACGACTATTGGAGAAAGCGAGGAGCGCGACAAAAAAACTAGCGAGGAGAAGATCCAAGGGTGCGTTCAAGAGTGCTCAACAGCCGGTCAAGGGAGCTCGGCAGCTGTCAAGAGAGCTCAAAATAGGTTAAGCAGCAGTGGTCAAGAAGAGGCAAGTCGGCGGAGGCGGAGAGGAGCAGCTTGGCAGATGCAGTTAGCAACGGTCAGGGGAGCTCGCGGTCAGAGGTCGCACGCAGCCATGAGGCAACGCGGCGGAGACGGGGCTAGTGGCGGACTGGAGAGAACTCGCGAACAGACTCGGTGATCAGAGGAAGCACGCGATTAGGAGGCAACAACAAACTCGGCGAGCAGAGGAAGCTCGCGATCAGAGGAAGAAAGAGCAAAGCTCGACAATCAGAGGAATCTCGGCGATCAGAGGAAGCACGCGATCAGGGACGCGGAAGGGGCTTCTGCAACAAAAAAAAAGTTCTGCGAGCTAAGCAGGATGATGGGAGACGTCATAGCAGACTCTAGACTGGTGGGGCGCAGGAGGTGGCGGAAAAAACTATAAAAACGAAGAAAAGGGAGGATTGGATAGGATACTTTGAGCTAGAGAGAGGAGACGGTCAAAATATTTCAGACCGCACACACCACATGGTTTGTCTTGGAGAAGCAGAGGAGAGAAAAAAACGGAAATAAATGTTTAGGATCAGTTTCGCTCTGATACCATGTAAAAAAATACAGAAAATGATAGAAATAAAATATTATTTTATTAATTCCTCACACACCAATTTACATACAAGACTTTGTACAATTATATAAGAAGAGAGAGATGAACAATAATCCTATTCTGAGATGTGGGACTAAATTCTAAGATGGAGATATGGGCCTTCGTACATATGTTCTTCAACAGACCCCATTTTCATTACTAGTTTAGGAGGAAAATGTACTCCTTAGTAATTGTTGATGACTTTTCTAAGTTCACATAGGTGTTCCTTTCGAAAAGCAAGTCTAATAACTTTGGAATTCTCATTATTTTTTTCAAGCAAATCCAGAATGAGATGACTACCTCAGTTGTCATAATCATAAGTGATAATGAGACTGAATTTGAGCTCATTTGATGAGAGTATTTTGTGAATCCATGGGTATCAAACAAAGCATCTCCTCCCCCAGAACTCGACAACAAAATGGAGTTGCATAGAGAAATAATAGAACACTCATAGAGGCAGACAGAATTTTGCTAGTTGAAGCCAAGGTACATATATACTTTTGGGCAGAGGATGTAAACTGTTTACCCCGAAATCGACCATCGCCTCCTCCAAAGTGATCACTCCATGTGCTAGCATGAGCTAGGTAATTCTCCTTTTTTGGTGATCGCCCTAACCGCGAGGTCTCCCCCTTGGGAGTGCTCGTGGACTCCTTTTTGGGGATCTTCCTGACTGTGCGGTCTCCCCCTTGGGATTTCTCGCGGTCTATTTTTTGGTGATCGCCTTGACCGCGAGGTCTCCCCTTGGGAGTTCTCGCGGTCTCCGTTTTGGTGATCGCCCTGACAACGTGGTCCCCCCCCCCCCCTTGGGAGTGCTCGCGGTCTCCTTTTTGGTGATCGCCCTGACCGCGAGGTCTCCCTCATGGGAGTGCTCACTGTCTCCTTTTTGTTGATCGCCCACACCGCGTGGTCTCCCCCTTGGGAGTGCTCGCGGTCTCCTTTTTGTTAATCACTCTGACTGCGCGATCTCCTTTTTTAGGGCAGCCCGTAATTCCTAAGCCTACCCATCCAAGCAGCCCTTGATTTCTATAAAAAGTGGTCAGATCCAGACTAGAGGGGCGGGGGAAGAGAGGACAAAAGTTGCAAACTCGATTGAAGAGACATAACGAGCTCTATAGGAGGACAGGCGGTCAGCACTTTTGAGGCTGCGCGATAAGCCTAGTCGACCTCTCTTCAGAGACCGCGAGCTCCTCTCTGCAGGCTTTGTTTTCTATTTTTACATGTACCTTGATGTAACCACCCCTGATGTAATACAAGAGCTATATCAATAAATAGCTCGTCGCAAGTGGTATTCGCCGCGGCGAGTAAGTCTGGTGTCGGTCACTTGTGGCAATCTCTTTCTCACCCCTTCTCGCTCATTCAGTTGCGACTCAAAGTAACCGGCCACTCAACAATTACTCCCTTACCCTTCAGCTTGAGCAGTGTGGACCTAAGACATTTTTGGTGCCAACAGAACGAACACGCGACCTTCAGATCTTGAGTAGTCGATAAACAGCAGTCACAATGAAGAGGAGAGATTTAGCTCAAAATGACACTTAAACTTCAATCAGCCATAACTTTTTATCCGGTTGTCCAATTTTTGCCCACAATACCTTTTCGAAATGAGCTTAGAGCCCTCCATCCAATGGCGAACATGGTCCGTTTGAGTACGTTTAGCGCTCTCAGATTGCCCAAATTCAACTTCGTTTAGAAGTTATCGCAGTTTTTCTCTCTCGGCAATTTTTGCCTCAATGGCTTTTCCATCAAAAGCTACCGAATACCCTTCCATTGAACCAGAAATACCTTTCCAAAGGAGCGACTTCAACCTCCTACTAGCCAAGATCACTCACCTCAAGAGACAAGATAATTCTTTGCTTAATGGTGTGACAACTACTAATGATAAGCCGTCTGATGACTATGTCGAGCATTTGTTAGGACCTGATGCAGAGGAGTTTGCCACCCCTTCCCGCGAGCTCCATAAAGTGAAAGTGAGTACTCAGCGTCATCAAGTTGGTGAACTAACATCTCCTTCAAGAGAAGAGCAAGACCCTTCCCCCTTTTCAGATATCATTCGCCATGAACAAGCTCCACTTGAGTTTAAAGTGTCTTGTCTACCTCAGTTCACGGGAAAAGAAGATCCAGCCCACCACTTGCAAAATTTTGAGTCTGCCATAATTCTGAGAGTCCCATTTGATAGTATCCACTGCAAGCTATTATACATGGCCCTTAGTAGGAAAGCTAGAGATTGGTTTTATTGTTTACCAACTCGATCGATCAACTCTTTTGCAAGTTTTCAAAAGAGACTTTTGATGCGTTTTGCCACCTCGAAGAAGCAAAAAAAAGGTCTTTCAGCACTCTTCCAAATCAAGCAAGATGAGTTTGAAACACTATGACAATATCGATAGATTCCAAGAAGAAATTCTTGACATCGAAGATGTTGATCAGAGCATGTATCAAATTGCTTTAATGAGCGGCCTCCAACAAGGATTGTTTAAATTTGAAGTGAACCGTGATCCACCTAAGTTCTATGGAGACCTCATCAGTAGAGCTAACTGCTTCATCGAAGGAGAGATGGAAAACCCAGATTTAATCTCCTCTCTTTCCCAAATGATACGTCAACAGAAGGAGAATTCACTTCGTGGCTGCCCTCCTGCTAGTTATGAGACCCATTTTTCAAAATGCCATCAAAAGTCCAATATGTTAGTATCTCAACATGAGAGATTTTCTCGTCATCAACATCCTACAACTCGACATCTTTGACAAATAAGACAGTCAGAGTCATATGCTCCTCGCACATACAAGCGGAATGACTCAAAATGAGTATACAAATCTAATTATCTCTATGAAAGAAGTTCTTTAAATTATTTAGAAGGAGCCTGATTTTACAAGACCTCCCCTCCTACGACCTGATCATGGGAACTGCCACAAGAACTTTTGTCAATACCACATGAGTGTTGGCCATTATACAAAAAGGTGTCAAGTTCTTCAAAGACTTGTGGAGAAATTGCTAGAGGAAGGCAACCTAAATAATACATTGCTTAGAAGTCTAAACTGTGAATCTTCTCTAGCAATATCAAGTACTCGCTCGATGCTAGAACTACCCGTGAGATCTTTCGGTGGTTAGATTCACCTTCCTACAACTCTTTCAATTATCTTTGTACTAGTTTGCTTCTCAATTGTTACGTGAATGAACATTAAATGAAAATATCAAGGTTGTAAACCCACCTTACAGTGATCGCCCCAATCAAATAAGATCGTAAACCCACCTTACGGTGGTCGCCCCAATCAATTTAGGTCGTAAACCCAGTTTTTAGTGGCCACCTCGATCAATTTAGGTCGTAAGCCCACTTTTCAATGGTCGCCCCAGTCAATTTAACCGTAAACCCACTTTTCTGTGTTCGTCTCGATCAATTTAGGCCGTAAATCCACTTTTCAGTGGTCACGTCGATCATTTTAGGCCGTAAACCCACTTTTCAGTGGTCACCCCGATCAATTTAGGTCGTGAAACCACTTTTCAGTGGTCGCCCCGATCCAATCTTAAGTGATGCTTTGTAGTTACCTGGATCTCCGCCGACATCTTTCATGCCTCTGTATCCCTCTGCATCAAGGAAGGTGCAGGTGATTGACTAGCTCTATCGTGCACTAATGGAGATATCTCTAGAGGACGAATGACCTTTCTGAGGAAAGCAATGTCATTGACACCTACCCAACTATTTATTCTGGACTCTAGCCCTTGTAGTCTTATTATGGAATCCATCAAACATGTTTGCAATATGACGAGTCTATTCAGAGCTCTTATTTAAAATTATGACGGAAGTTGGAAGCAATCTCCATATGTTTACATGCCCTATCATACTGACTATTGATCTCTCTAGAGGAATTCAAGTCACTTTCTATGATGATCTCTCTAAGTCACTTCATATGTTGATCTCTCTAGAGGAATTCAAGTCACTTTATATGTTGATCTCTCTAGAGGAATTTAAGTTACTTTATTTGTTGATGATTTGTTCACCACAAATGCTTCGGAATATATGAATCACTTTCAATCATGAACGGTTATCCAGAACTCCTATATTATTCTGGATTTCAATCAAGTCTGATAATATGGAATTATTTCGGATTTCTGTCCGATCTTATATGTTTTTGCACATATATTGTTTCGGGTTTCTTGATACCAATTGGCCAAACATCGTTAGCTGCATAATTATCTTCATCAACGGGCCAAGATTGTTTAACCAGATTATACTCACAGCATCATTCTGGGAGTATGCAAATATGAGTTTATTAGAATGTTGTTTTCCTCTACAATAAATATGGATACTATTCAGTTTTTCATCTAAAAATAAGATGTTATTTCCCATGCTCTTCATGTGTGTCGATAAAGTAGGTATCAACAAGCCTTCTTGAGGTACTTCTAACCTTTCTTTTACGAATGATTATCTCTTGCACCTTCTAGTACATGAAGTAAGCAGGTATCAGCAAGTTGCCTCAGGTACCTGACATCTCTCATTACATATACATACCTGTTTTTGATATCTTTTGCAGAGCTAAACAGATGTTCGCGAGTTCTCTTCAGGTACTCGCGTCTTATATTTCATACACCTATTTACATATCGTTTTGCAGAGATAAATAGGTGTTCGTAAGTTCTCTTCAAGTACTCGCATCTTATATTTCATATACCTATTTTTTATATCTTTTACAGATATAAACAAGTGTTTGTGAGTTCTCTTCAGGTACTCGCGTCTTATATTTCATATCTGTTTTAGATATCTTTGGCAGATATAAACAGGTGTTAGCGAGTTCTCTTCAAGTACTCGCGTCTTATATTTCATATATATATTTTGAATATCTTTTGCATATATAAACAAATATTTGCGAGTTCTCTTCAGGTACTCGAGTCTTAAATTTCATATATTTGTTTTAAATATCTTTTGTAGATATAAACAAGTGTTCGCAAGTTCTCTTCAGGTACTCGCATCTAATATTTCATAAACCTATTTTCATATTTTTTTGCAGAGATAAACAGGTGTTCGTGAGTTCTCTTCATGTATTCGCGTCTTATATTTCATCTACCTATTTTTGATATCTTTTGCAGATATAAGTGATAGGAAGCTACTAGAGAGGGGGAAGAAAACTAGAGAAGAAGAAGGCTAGGGTTTAGAAGAAAGGAAAATACCTTGAGATTATCATGCATAAGTCCAAAAGACCACCTCCCCGGGTATAAGTACCCGGGCCAAGGAGGGAGCCGGCCGGCCCCCTCCAAAGAGGGCTGAACCAGTTGGTTCAGCCCTTGGCCGGCCGGATTACTGAGTGGGGGCTGAACCGGTTGGTTCAACCCCTTCGTCGCCCGTCTTCTTCTTGCGCTTGAGAACATAATGACGCCCCGAGAAGCGAGGCGCGGTCGGAGGCGTAACATTCCCCTCCCCATCAAGACCCGGCTTGTCCGCAAGGTGGAAATCCGGGTACAGCTCCTTGAAGTCCAACAGATCAACCCATGAGTTATGTGCCTCGATAAGTGTTTCCACTTAGCCAAAAGT
This sequence comes from Dactylorhiza incarnata, assembly GCA_033032865.1. Taxonomy (NCBI): domain Eukaryota; kingdom Viridiplantae; phylum Streptophyta; class Magnoliopsida; order Asparagales; family Orchidaceae; genus Dactylorhiza; species Dactylorhiza incarnata. Next base: position 3,011,471 of record JAWHQI010000286.1, on the reverse strand, counting down.
TCAGCCCGAAATTATGTGCCCCGCTGCTTCCACCTGAGTAATAGAACGTTCTCCGGCATCGGCCGAAGTTCTCCCGCAACGGTTGCTTCCGGCAAGAAAGGACTCGGTTGTGCACTGTCGCCAATCTTCTTCTTAAGCAAGGATACATGAAACGTCGGATGGATGTCGGAGCCCGCGGGAAGCGCCAAGGTGTAAGCGACCGGCCCCACCCGTTTGAGAACCCGAAAGGGCCCATAACAGCGAGGAGCCAACTTCTGATTTGCCCGGCGGGCCACTGAGAGCTTTCGGTATGGTTGTAGCTTAAGGAAGACTTCATCACCCACAGCAAACTCCCTCTCCTTGCGGTGCTTGTCCGCCTGGGCCTTCATGCGATCTTGGGCAAGGCGAAGATTCGCCCGCAATGTTACTAAGGTGCGGTCGCGGTCGCGGAGGGCCCGATCAACTGCCGGTAACGCCGTGCTGCCCGGCTCATAACTGCTCAAAGAGGGGGGTGAGCGGTCGTAGACCACCTCAAACGGCGTCATCTTGCTGGCAGAGTGGTAAGCTGTGTTGTAACAATACTCGGCCCAATACAGCCAGCTGGTCCAAGTCTGAGGCTCGTCCAGGACGAAACACCGGAGGTATGTCTCCACGCTCTGATTAAGAACCTCCGTTTGACCGTCGGTCTGGGGGTGATTGGCGGTGCTGAAACATAAACAAGTTCCTTGGAGGCGGAAGAGCTCTCTCCAGAACTGGCTCACAAAAGTGGGATCACGATCAGAAATGATGGCGCGAGGAAGGCCGTGCAAGCGGATGACCTCCCTAGTAAAGAGTTCGGCGACCGACTCCGCCGTATAAGGATCACTGAGGGCGAGGAAGTGACCATACTTGGAGAGCTTGTCGACTACCACCAAAATAACCGACTTGCCCTGAGACTTGGGCAATCCATCAATAAAATCCATCGACACAGTATCCCAAATGTGATGCGGAATCTCTAGTGGTTGGAGCAACCCGGCAGGTGTGGTGGTCTCATACTTTTGTCGCTAACATGTCTCACATTGCCGCACAAACTGCTGCACATCCCGGCGTATTCCGGGCCAAAATACATTTGCTCTCGCCCGCTGGAGGGTGCGGAGCACTCCTGGATGACCCCCCATTGGAGAGGAATGAAACTCGTGAAGCATAACTGTTTTCCATGCTAAGCCTGGAGGTATGACCACCTTACCGTGGTAATAGAGTCGACCATCCTGTAGATGATAACCCGCTGTCACAGTTTCCCCGCGCTGGAGGGCTTCCACCAAGGCGCGCAGTGAAGGATCCCGCAAGACCTCCTCGTGTATGTCGTTGAAGGAGTCGAGGACCGGTCCTGAAATCTGGGCGAGTGCACCCTCTGGTAGACGAGACAAGGCGTCCGCCACTACATTCTCCTTGCCCTGGCGGTAGACGATCTCGTAATCGTAACCCAAAAGTTTGGTAACCCACTTTTGCTGAAGAGGAGAGGAGACGCGCTGGTCCAAAAAGTGCTTCAAACTTTGGTGATCCGTGCGAATCTTGAAATGGCGTCCCAAAAGATATGGTCGCCAAAGGGCCACTGCCTGAACCACCGCCAATAATTCCTTCTCATATGTGGATAGTCCCAACGTCTTGGGCGTCAACGCCTTGCTGTAAAAGGCCAGTGGCCGGCCCTCCTGCATCAACACTGCCCCCAGCCCTACTCCCGAGGCGTCCGTCTCCACGACGAACTCCTTAGTGAAATCCGGAAGAGCCAAGACTGGGGTGGTCGTCACGGCCCGTTTGAGCTCCTGAAAAGCCGCCTCAGCATCATCCTGCCACGAGAAGCCATCCTTCTGCAGGAGCTGTGTCAGGGGTCTCGCAATCTTCCCGTAGTCCCGCACGAACCGCCGGTAGTACCCGGTGAGGCCCAAGAATCCCCGCAAAGCCCGAACAGTCTGGGGCCGCGACCAAGAAACCATGCTCTGGCGGTAGACGATCTCGTAATCGTAACCCAAAAGTTTGGTAACCCACTTTTGCTGAAGAGGAGAGGAGACGCGCTGGTCCAAAAAGTGCTTCAAACTTTGGTGATCCGTGCGAATCTTGAAATGGCGTCCCAAAAGATATGGCCGCCAAAGGGCCACTGCCTGAACCACCGCCAATAATTCCTTCTCATATGTGGATAGTCCCAACGTCTTGGGCGTCAACGCCTTGCTGTAAAAGGCCAGTGGCCGGCCCTGCTGCATCAACACTGCCCCCAGCCCTACTCCCGAGGCGTCCGTCTCCACGACGAACTCCTTAGTGAAATCCGGAAGAGCCAAGACTGGGGTGGTCGTCACGGCCCGTTTGAGCTCCTGAAAAGCCGCCTCAGCATCATCCTGCCACGAGAAGCCATCCTTCTGCAGGAGCTGTGTCAGGGGTCTCGCAATCTTCCCGTAGTCCCGCACGAACCGCCGGTAGTACCCGGTGAGGCCCAAGAATCCCCGCAAAGCCCGAACAGTCTGGGGCCGCGACCAAGAAACCATGCTCGCAATCTTCCGAGGGTCAGCCTTGACCCCCTCCGCCAAAACCAAGTGTCCCAAGTACTCGACCTCCGCCTGCCCAAAAGAACACTTGGATCGCTTAGCATAGAGCCGATGCTTGCGAAGAATAGAGAAGACCTGTTCAACATGGCACAAGTGGTCTTCCCAATTAGCACTGTATATAAGGATGTCATCAAAGAAAATCAGCACGAAGAGGCGAGGTGGTGGACGAAAGATCTCGTTCATGTTGGCCTGGAAGGTGGACGGCCCGCCAGTCAATCCGTTGGCCATCACCAGAAACTCATAGTGGTCGTCGTGAGTCCTGAAGGCCGTCTTGTGGATGTCGTCTTCCCGCATGAGAATCTGGTAGTAACCCGACCGTAGGTCGAGCTTGGTGAATCGTGTCGCCCCGTGTAGCTCATCCAACAACTCTTCAACCAACGGAATTGGAAACTTGTCCTTCAAGGTGACGCTGTTCAAAGCCCGGTAGTCTACACAGAATCGCCATGAGCCATCCTTCTTCTTGACGAGAATAATAGGGGCTGAGAAAGAGCTCGTGCTGGGCCAGTTGATCCCAGCGTCGAGCATCTCCCGGACGCTACGCTCGATCTCTGCCTTCTACATGTGTGGATATTGGTAAGGCCGGATGTTGGTAGGCTCCGCTCCGGCCTTGAGTACAATCTGGTGATCCCGAAACCGGGACGGTGGAAGTGTACGCGGCTCCTGAAAAATGTCAGAGTACTGCTCTACCAAAGACTGCATCTGTATGGGTACCTCAGGCGACCCGGCCTCCTCTGACCGCACCCCCAAAAGGACCGTCATCAAGCTCCCTTCCTCCCCGAGCTGCTGTGTGCTGCGAAGAGAGACTTCCTTCACTGGCGAAGCTGTGAGACCCTTCAAACAGAACTGTCGTCCATGTTGCACAAACTCCATCGTCATGAGGTCCCAATCAAAAGTGACCCGCTTCAGCTGTTGTAGTCACTGAACTCCGAGTACCATGTCCGATCCTCGGATGGGTAGAAGGTACACATCTGTGTTCCCAATGTATCCCTGGATCCGTAACTCCAGTCCCTTCATTACCCCTTCGCACTTCAACTTGCTGCCGTCAGCCACCATAACCTGGAATGCCGCTCCTCTGTCAATCTCGTGTCCCACCCGTTGTGCAACTGCCGGATGAATAAAGTTGTGGGTACTCCCACTGTCCACCAATATCGTCACCTTCTCGCGTCTAACCCTTCCGGCAACCCGCATCGTGAGGGGCGGATTGCACTCTTCCATGGCATGGATGGAAACCCCAAACTCCGTCACATCCACGTCCTCCTCTAACAGCGCCTCCTCGACTGCTAACTCGGAAGGCGACTCGTCGCCTCCGTCCTCATGCAACATGAAAACTTGTATCTTCTGACATTTGTGCCTCGGAACAAATTTCTCGTCACAGTTAAAATAGAGGCCTTTCTCCTTGCGGGCCTGAAGCTCGCCCCACGACAAACGAGTCACCGTAGGCCTCGCAGCCGCCTGCGGCTCTCTCCAGGCAACGGCGGGGGTGGCAGCAGGTCTCCCCGTCGCTCGCGACCGCTGCCGGTTGAAGCGCTCCTCCTGAATGTGGGCTAAGCTGATGGCGTGGTTCAAACTCCGCGGCATATATGCATGAACCTCATCCCGCAAGTGCTCCTTCAGACCGGACACAAAACAACTCAGCAATGTCTTCTCCTCCCAGTGTACTCGGTTTGCCAGCTTATCGAACTCTGTCCGGTACTCCATCACTGTACCTTTCTGTCGTAATTTCTGCAGTAGCGCCTAAAAGTCCTCGTACTCTAGGGGCCCAAATCGGGCGGTGAACCCCTCCACAAAATTAGTCCAGGGTACATAATCTCGATCTCAAATAAACCACTGAGTCCGCTGGAACGCGTCGTCTTCCAGATGAAACGATGCTAGTTGCACTCATTGCCCTTCTAGGACCTCCTGGTAGCTGAAGAACAACTCCGCCTTCTGAACCCACTCCAGTGCATCCCCCCCCCCCTTTGAACTTGGGGAAATTCATACGTGTCAACTTCGGTGGCATGTACGCTCGGGGCCCTGCCTGCCCTTGCCAGCCCTGTCCAAGCCCATTCTGTCCTGGTCCGTTCCACGCCTGACGTCCCGGACCCACATGACAATCCTGTGCCCCCGGGTAGCCCTGAGGTGGCTGTCCCGGGTGAGGAATATGCTGTCCGGCCCACGGGACCCGTCCTCCATAGGCGCCGGGAGGAATGCCGTCTCGCGGGTGAGGAAGAAGCCCGTCGCACCTCATGGAGCCCGCACGGTCGTCCCCTGCCCTCCATCCATCTGCAGCCATGGCTGCCGGCCGCAATCGACCCCTCCAGCAAAAGTCGGGAGGCCGCCTGGTGGCCTGGATGGGCCGCAATCGGCCGGTCCCGTATAACTGGGGCCGGCACCTCCAGCGCCCCCAGCTGCAGTTGCCGACCACGCCGCCCCTCCTTGCGCCTCGCCGGTGATCCCCCAAGGTCGGGACAAGCCGACGCCGGCGTTTCCCCCCATTCCCGATGCTCCCGGGCCGAGACGCGCCGGATCGGGCGATCCCGATGCTTCCGCCGATCGGTTCTTCCTCGCTCACGGCCTTCCCTCTCAACATCGCCTTGAGCTCTTCCATTCGCGCATCTATACGATCCTCTAAGCGCTGCGTAGACGTCCGCATCTCCTGCTCTATGGCCGTCGCCGAATCAGCCAGTCCACCATAGTTCTCCTCCAGGGTTTCCAAGCGGGTGATCTCCTTTTGCGTGTGAGTGGTGACCATCGTCGGAGGAAGACAGCTTTGATACCAATTGATAGGAAGCTACTAGAGAGGGGGAAGAAAACTAGAGAAGAAGAAGGCTGGGGTTTAGAAGAAAGGAAAATACCTTGAGATTATCATGCATAAGTCCAAAAGACCACCTCCCCGGGTATAAGTACCCGGGCCAAGGAGGGAGCCGGTCGGCCCCCTCCAAAGAGGGCTGAACCAGTTGGTTCAGCCCTTGGCCGGCCGGATTACTGAGTGGGGGCTGAACCGGTTGGTTCAGCCCCTTCGTCGCCCGTCTTCTCCTTGCGCTTGCGAACATAATGACACCCCGAGAAGCGAGGCGCGGTCGGAGGCGTAACAATAAGCAGGTGTCTGGAGTTCTCTTCAAGAACTCGCGCGATTTTTTTTTTCTTCCTGCTTTGACTTTCCTCCTTTGCAGAAACAAGTGTTCGCAAGCTCTCTTCGGGTACTAGCAAGTCTCCTCAGGTACTTGTATTCTCTTTTGTTTTATCACTTCAGAGGAGATGGATCGCGATATTCGTGGGTAAGTTCTATTTTTTCGAAGTTCTTTCAAAACTTGAAAAAATCGGGGATTATGTTTACCCCGAAATCGACCATCACCTCTTTCAAAGTGATCACTTCATGTGCTAGCCTAAGCTAGGCAATTCTCCTTTTTTGGTGATCGCCCTGACCGCGGGGTCTCCCCATTGGGAGTGCTCGCGGCCTTCTTTTTTGTGATCGCCCTGACCGTGAGGTCTCCCCCTTGGGAGTTCTCGCGGTCTCCTTTTTGGTGATCGCCCTGACCGTGAGGTCTCCCTCTTGGGAGTTCTCGCGGTCTCCTTTTTGGTGATCGCCCTGACCGCGAGGTCTGCCCTTTGGGAGTTCTCGTGGCCTCCTTTTCGGTGATCGCCCTGACCGCGAGGTCTCCCCCTTGGGAGTGCTCGCGGTCTCCTTTTTGGTGATCGCCCTGACCGCGAGGTCTCCCCCTTGGGAGTGCTCGCGGTCTCCTTTTTGGTGATCGCCCCGACTGTGAGGCCTCCCCTGGGAGTGCTCGCGGTCTCCTTTTTGGTGATCGCCCTAACGACACGATCTCCATTTTTAGGGCAGCCCATAATTCCTGAGCCTGCTCATCCGGGTTGCCCCTGATTTCTATAAATAGTGGACAGATCCAGACCAGAAGGACGGGGGCAGAGAGGCCAGAAGTGTTGGATAGAAAGACGTCATTAGAGGGGGTGTGAATGGGGATTTTAAGAATTTTAATCTTATAAAATATTGTTGTTAATACAAAGTTTCAGAATATTTTATAGAAAATCTTTACTTTAATAATTCTGAAAAGATTACATTAAAGATTTCTTTTAAAGAAAAATTGCGGAGTTTAATTTATATTCACTACCGTCGGCGAAGGTGCTACCGCCCGGAGTTAGAGTTTAGAGAAAGAACTTTCTCGAAAATTGTGCTAAACAAATTTTTCTTTGATTCAATTGAAGGTAATAAAATCTTAATAGTAAGGCAAAGACGAAATAAAGATTTTATTTCAAAAAAAATAATTACAAAATTTTGATTCCAATGAAGCTTTAAATCGTTGCTTAAAGAAAAAATCATTTTGGTTTCTATACTGATCCTTCTCCTAAGGACCGGTTGGTTATAGTCTATCTTACCTCAGATAAGACTTCTAGCCTCCCTCTAGATCTAAACCTATACATAGTCGCCAACACCCGCGGCGAATTCTCCCTAAGCCTCGCAAGGCCTAGTTACCAACAACTGTGACGAATTTCTTATCAACACAAATAGATTAAAAAGTAATAAATAAATACAATGACAATTCAGAAATAAAAACTCTCTATAATGAAGAACTCTGAAGGAGATGATGAAGAACCGCCAAAGAAATCGTTGAAATTGAAGCGTTTGTTCGTCACGTAGAATGACCGTTTGGAATTCTCCTTCAAGCTCTTGTTCTTCACGATGAAGGCTCTCACGAAAGGTTGAAGTTTTCCAGCAAGCAAAAGAATGAGAGGCTCCTTTTCTTTAAATATAAAACGGGAGCTATCGCCGGCGATAACATCTACCTCCTGCATTATCAGATCGTGGTGAAACGTGACTGAATTTGTGTAACCATTGTAGACGTGGCAAAAACGTGTCCTACCACGTAGCAGTAAGTATTAATCATTTTCAGAATTTATAGCTACCGCTGGCGGTAAGGGATAGCGCGGCGCAGTAGCAAACTGAGATTTGATTTCAATGTAAAAGCATGTTTTTCGTGATTATTTGCTTCCAATCATTCTTGAATATGATTTGTCATTGTATGGGCTATCAAATGCAGCAAAAAACATCAGAAAAATGTACAAAAAATTGCGGATTTAATATTTTATGCTAAAATGTCTCAAACTCCCAATTTTAATCTCAGCATAGTGAATCGTGCATCGGGAAGTAGTTTGGTGAATATGTCCGCAAGTTGAAATTTAATCCATATAAGGCTAACGCTCACATGTTTTTTTTTAATATGATCTCTAATGAAATGATGTCGAACATCTATATGTTTAGATTTAGAGTGATGTAGTGGATTGTTTGTGACGCAGGACGAATATATAGGCGGCGGATTAACGATGCACTAACCCTACATGCAATGCAAATGAGCACGTGACAAATGCAATGAACCTAAACACCGTCCAATGAAGGGTTAGAGGCTTTATGTGTGGCTACTAGAATGCAATCCTAAGTGACGTGTCGGGGAAACAACTCGATGACCCTAAATAATTATATGCAAGATACGATATCCGACGACGAATCCAAATTAAACAATAAATAATCAAATCACAATTAGATAATTTTAGCAAAAGTAAAATAATTCTTTAGGGCAAAGCAAGCTTCGGCTTTCCTCCACGTGGTCGTGATTATTTGCTTCCAATCATTCTTGAATATGATTTGTCATTGTATGGGCTATCAAATGCAGCAAAAAACATCAGAAAAATATACAAAAAATTGCGGATTTAATATTTTATGCTAAAATGTCTCAAACTCCCAATTCTAATCTCAGCATAGTGAATCGTGCATCGGGGAGTAGTTTGGTGAATATGTCCGCAAGTTGAAATTTAATCCATATAAAGCTAACGCTCACATGTTCTTTTTTAATATGATCTCTAATGAAATGATGTCGAACATCTATATGTTTAGATTTAGAGTGATGTAGTGGATTGTTTGTGAAGCAGGACGAATATATAGGCGGCGGATTAACGATGCACTAACCCTACATGCAATGCAAATGAGCACGTGACAAATGCAATGAACATAAACACCGTCCAATGAAGGGTTAGAGGCTTTATGTGTGGCTACTAGAATGCAATCCTAAGTGACGTGTCGGGGAAACAACTCGATGACCCTAAATAATTATATGCAAGATACGATATCCGACGACGAATCCAAATTAAGCAGTAAATAATCAAATCACAATTAGATAATTTTAGCAAAAGTAAAATAATTCTTTAGGGCAAAGCAAGCTTCAACTTTCCTCCACGTGGAGGGCCAAAGAGAGCGTGCAGCGACTAAATCCTGTAAAGCATGAGAATAATCCAAAGCAAAACACTATGAATCTATAGATCCAATTAAGCACAAGTTAATACCAGATAATAATGCTGAAAATAATCGTTCATACAACAAATAAAACTCACAAAGTAGCAGGGCTGCTGTAGGACGGGAGATTCAGCGAGGGGAGACGATGCGGCGGCTGAAATCTGAGTGTTGGCGGTTGAATCTGAGTAGAGGCGGCTGTTTTTTGGAAGGTGGGGGATTGGTTTTGGGCAGATCCGGGTGGAAGTGGCTGCTTTGGAAGGTGTGGGACTGGTTTGCATATTTTGGCGAGTTTTGGTGGGGGAAAATGGAGGGATGTGGCTGATGAGGACTGGATGGGGCTGAGAGGGACAAATCTGGGTGGTCTTGGGCATCGGGCTGAAGGGCAGAGGGAAAGGGAAGGTAGCGGTGGCTGTTAGGGTTGCGGCAAGGAGGTGCGGTGGCGGTAGGCTGGCAGCAAAGGGATGCGGCAGCTGGAAGCTGACAGCAAAGGGTGCGGCGGTTGGAGGCTGGCAGCAGGGACGGCAGCTGCTGTTGGGGGTTATGGGGGTGGCAGTAGAGGGATTAGGGGATGGAAAATGAAGGCTAGGGTTGGATAATACCTTGGGAAGGAAGAAGAGCACCTAGGAGTCGTCACCTAGAGTTCCACGGAGTCGACACCATGGGGTGATCGCGGGAATCCGGGATTCTTTGTCTCCAAATTCTGCAATAGCTCATGGCAGCCCTCATACACTCCTATTTATAATAAAGAGATATTATGGCATCCCACCATCGACGGCTATGATTGGCCGAAAATGGGGTATCCCGATTACATCAAAAATAAAGCAAAATTGGCAATGTAATATATGAAATGGCTATGATTGTCGGAACGGCGAGTCGGGCGCATCCGTGGAGTAGGATCATCGATCTGAGAACGTCATATATGGTAAGTAGCCAATCGGCCCCGAGCGGGCCCAAAACTCGTCCTCAGTTGCGGGTCCGCGTCTTCGATCCGCATTAGTTTGTTAGATTGATAGCCCTCTTGTTGTGGCACTTTAATTCTATGTTATTTAAATGAACTCCAAAGTCTTTTAGTGTTTGAGTCATCCACAAGGCTTGTGGATAACAACTACCTATTACGATATATTCGGCCTCAGTGGTGGAGAGGGCAACAGAATTCTGTTTCGTACTCGACCAAGATACAAGTGACGGACCTAAAAAAAATGACACGTGTCACTAGTGCTCTTGCGATCTAATGAACATCCCGCATAATCGAAATCAGAAAAACGGTGTAAAATAAAAGAATCATTATGTGGATACCATAAACCTAATCTAGATGTTCTGATTAGATATCTAAATATTCGTTTAACCACTTTTAAATGTGATTCTTTGAGATTTGCTTGAAATCTAGCACATAAACATGCGATAAACGTAATATCGGATCTAGATGCACTCAAATATAATAAAAATCTTATCATCCTTCTATATAAAGTTTGATCGATTGAAATGTCGGTTTCATCCTTTCCTAGTTTTAGTGATGCACTCATTTGTGTATTTGCTTGTTTTATGTTTTCAAATCCAACTTTTAAGCATTTCATGAACATATTTAGTTTGGCTAATAAAATTCCAGCATATTTTTATGTGATTTGAAATCTTAGAAAATATGTGAGTTCTCCAACCAAGTTCATCTCAAATTCGTTCTGCATCACTAAAACTACTTCATTACACAACTCTTATTAGTGGCTCCAAAAATTATATAATCCGCATAAATTTGTAAATTAATCAAATCATTATTAACATGTTTAATGAAAAGTGTGTTATCAGTACTTCTCATTTTATAACCGTGCGTCAATAAAAAACGATGTTAATTTTTCATACCAAGCACGGGGCGCTTGTTTTATACCATAAAGCGTTTTTTCTAACTTATACATATGATTTGAAAAATTTTCATTTATAAAACCGGGGACTTGTTCTACATATACTTTCTTTTTATTATCCCGTTTAAAAAGTACTTTTAATAACCATTTGAAATAATTTGAATGTTTTGAAACTCGCAAATGCAAGAAAAATTTTAATTGATTCTAAGCGAGCAACGGGTGCAAATGTTTCATCAAAATCTACCCTCTCGATTTGTAAATATCCTTGTGCTACTAATCTAGCTTTATTTCTAAAGATTTTAGAATCGTCATCTAATTTAATTTTTAAAATCCATTTTACACCTACAACCGGATAATTAGATGGTCTCTCAACTAATATCCAAACCTTATTACGTTCAAATTGACTTAATTCTTCATTCATACCTAGAAACCAAAATTTATCATTTAAAGCGGTTGAAACGTTTTTTTTGTTTTATTTCGAATACAAAACAAAGGTTTGAAAAAGACTCGTGTAAAGAAGAACGAGTAGTTACCCATTTTGATGGTTCCCCAATGACAAGTTCCCTTGGATGGTCCTTTGAAAATCTCAGCTCTCTTTGAGGTATATATTCCAATTGTTCTTCCTCTTTCTCCTCTTTTTCTTCAAGTGATTCATCATCCACATACTCCAAAGGGGGAAGGGGTTCCTCTTCATTTCCTGCATGACTAGAATCTACACAAGAAACAAGCTTATCAAATCTAACATGTATGGATTCGTCAACTATTTTTGTTCTTTTGTTATAT